>CM068883.1:12390000-12757500 GCA_035149815.1 Branchiostoma lanceolatum | reverse complement strand
CGCCAATTAACTGGCGCTTTTCAATGTGTCCCTTGTGGGAAACCCAAACATAAGTCGTTTACATCAAACTCAGACAAAGATACAAGAGAAAAGTTACGCTAACTGCTAGTTTATACCAAACCTAAGTAGCTAAAATATGTGCATGCGCATGTATTTACATGTATTATGTGATCAGAAGTAGTAAAGTACACGTTTTATACTATATATGTATACCTTCTATTCTAAATCTACTGTATTTTAGATTATGATTGTCCTCACAAGTTGAGCATTATTAACTAACTCTAACTAATCATACAGCCTCCTCACATTTATACAATTACCAAGTACTATAGAGTATACTAACGTATGTAGATGATTGTGAACATGAGACCTATGCTAAAGCCCCCGTCACAAATAAGAAATTCAGCTCGGCCGACGTGTTGGCGAGCTTCAAATGTGCATTTTAGGCCGAAGTACGGTCGACGTCCTGTCGATAACGCGGGCTTCGGACGATTTTTAGAAATCAAAGTTGATCCAGATATTGGCCTTTTACCAGGTTAGTCGATTCTGACGTCGTCCATGTCCAAGAGATGGTACCATCTCATGGGGGATTTTTAGTTTTTAGTGTTCGACGGATGTAGCTCGAGATTTTCATTGGAAAATACGGTCAATGCTCGGGCGATTTTGAAATTCTGCGAGCTTTGGGCGATCTACAAAGTCGGCCGACGCTCGCATGAATTGTGACGCCGGCTTAACCCCAGTGGGGCAAAAATGCACAATAAATTCTACAGTAATTGAGGGTATGGAAGTAGCGAATATATGTCCTAAATTTGTGCTTATTTCTTGTTCAGGATCTGTGAACGTGTTGTCAGCTTCAAGCACAATGGCTGGAAAGGAACAGCGCAATGACAACGCCCACTCCTCCAATCTAGCCTTTGTAAGTAATATTTGTCTTTTGTGCGACTATTTCCGGCTAAATCCTCTGGTATTTTATACGTCTATTTGGCCATTTTTTTCCAGGGACCTATTGAGTCTGATAGAAGCTAATTGCTCCCAGGACATAATTACTGTTCTGGAGGCATCACGTCTTTGCATCTTTCAGACTAATGAATACATATAACACAATATTCGTTCGAAGATTCATCTGTGACGGTTATTGACGTAGTACAAGTTTTACCCATATTCCCGATCCCGTACACAATATAAAGCCCTCACCAACAAGCTTTCAGCCTGACCTCTGGCTCTGACCCTTTTCAAGTAAAAATGACCCGAAGCCTTTGTCACGTGATCTAAACTGAAGAGATGCGTCAGCAACGGGTCAAAGGTACCTGGCAGTTGGTATCGTCCCCCGTCTCTGACGGGTCACGTGACATAGGTTTCGGGTCGTTTCAACTTGAGAAGGGTCAGAGGACAGACCGAAAGCTTGTTGGTGAGTGCTATATATATATATTGTGTTCGGTAATAATTTGGAAACCTCTTACTATATACCCTTAAAGCACTGGTGGTAAGGTACTTGTACAAGAACCTGAATATGGTATTGTTGTAACCTTTGACCTCTGACCTCCAAATAATGACCTTGTATTGTTGCATGTTGCTATGTAGTTTTTGTAGTTTTATGCTAGTTGAAGTCTAATGTTATGTCATCATCATCTCATCATCTTGTCGTGAGAGTATCACGGACGAACATCACCCTCCTCCTCCAGTCCTCCCTGTCCTTCATTGCTCTCGGTAGTTCTTTTAAATTGCAGCCTGCATCCTCACACAGCTGCTGTATGTAGGTTGTGCGAGGCCTGTCTACACTGTCTTGCATGTCCATGTTTTGGTGGCCAATGTTATGTACTGTAAGTGCTGTGTTGTGCGCTCCGTACTTGTATACATGTACAGTGTTTTTTTCTGAATCCAGAAAGAGTAGATTAGATTTTGAAGTCTAAGCTAATGAATTTCTAATAAAACAAACAAAAACAAACAAACAAAACAATATAGGTACAACAATGTGTCTGATTTACTTTGTAGAATGAAGAAGCCACTACATCGGCTTTCGAAGCCTTAGACGTCATGGATGACATCTATCTAAACAGGCTCATGCCGAACTTCTCGGATCCTGAAATCTTCGCCGACTTCTCTTCATCAAGGGTATCATTATTCTCTTTTTACTACTTTTTTCTTTAACGTTGTGTCCTTTTTGTAGTAAGGTTCGTCTGATTATGCTCTTAAGTTTTATGTTAGTTGAAAACAATGGGTTGAGTTCTTGGCAATTGGGCTTTTCATCGTCGACTTTTCTTCATCAAAGGTATTATTCCTGTCATTTGTTCTACTTCTTTTCTTCAACAGTGTGTGCATGCTTTTTTATATTGATTGCTTAGACTTTACATATGATTATGCTCTTTTATGTTTTTACGTCAGTCGAAAATAGGTTTTTGCATTTTCTTTAACCAACTTAAATGCAACAATACATTGTCAATTAGTGCTGAATCAAACGACTTTGACCTTTTTTTTCAAACAATTTGAAGTTCACATTCTACTCGAAGTTCACATTCTACTGGCTACCTTCAAGAGGAAACTCGTTTCTTTCATGGGAAATAGTTTTTTTTTAATTCTTCAAGTTAGAACATCCATGTACATGGTCGTTAGCATGCAGTTGCTCCAATTGCCTTGCTACTAGGCCTCGCAACTTTGTAACGTTCAAATTACTAACCTCATTATAAATCTTGTGCTGTTTCTTCAATAATTGAGCTACCTTTGTATTGTATATCTTGTTAAGTTGACTTAAGTTGAATTCTATGTCCATTTATTTATATTGTTAATTTATATTGTATTACTATGTTTTGATTTTGTGTATAATTGTGTATGTTTCGGCATGGCAGCCTTGAAAATGTGACCCCTGCGGGGGTACACCTGTTCCGTCATGCCTTCCATTTTTATGAAGAAGTGCAATAGATAAATAAATTAATAAAAGAAATATCATTTCCCTGAATTTCAGGAGACGTGTAATTTGGCAGCATATCTTTTCATAGCTAGACTTCTTCGATCGTGGATAAAATTGATTTGTGGATATTTCTACTAAAATACGTTCTGTTTTAGTTGCACCTCAGAATCAAACGAGAGAACCGGAACATAACATCGGAAAGAGTGTACCTAGTTGGGGGAGACAGCGACTGTATGATCAGAGTCCCTTCCTTAGAGGACATGTTGAGGGGTTCTTGTAAGAGAAATAAAGATGTGGGGATCCAGGTAACGTTGTCCTGATTTTCATGTGCCTTTCGAAACCACATATTAATGACAGTAAGTAAGATTCAGATACAGGCATCGTTGCCCTACTTTCCATGTCCCTTTGGACACCGCATCACACTACCATTAATGACACCGGGATATGTCAAAAACATATATGGGAAGGGAATCTTAAGCACGAGAATTGAGGTCAACTTAACGTTGAATCATATCATAAAAGATAAATGCAGCGTATTTCATTCCTGATGTTGTATTTATGACGGTCTACTTGACTTATTGTTTTTCTCTTCTTTTTCTTAACAACGGAAAATGTCGTTCGTTTGGCAATTTTCAATATACCCTCGGGCGGCAAAAGCGATAAGAACAAAATGCAATTATAGATTAGCAAAAAGTTGACCGTTTAAATGTACTTTGTTGTTAAGACTTCTCCATTTGATACCATCTTCATAATTACTTTCTTTTCAGTTTTTGGAGTCAAACTTCAACCCTTTCGAGTACTCCAACAACTCCCGTGAGGTCCGCACTGACGTCACAGGTCTCGGGGTCAAATGTGGGAACCGCACACTTCCGGTTTCCGGTCTGAGAGAACCCATCGATATTTTAACAAGGAGGAAGAACGAAAGTCTTGATATATCAATCTACGCTTTTAAGAAGTCGGTACTAATTGGCAACCTGACGGTAAGTTAGTTGCCAATAAGCTAGTTCACGGTTGCTACTACGCATGTGCAGTGTCAAAGGTGAAGGCCCCCGGCTTGTAAACAGTGCTCGTCTCGACATTGTCTAGATTTGCATAACTGCGCCCCGACGGGTTTTGTTTACGTCTCGGCGGCCTTCACCTTTGACACTGCACATGCGTACTAGCAACCGTGAACTAGCTTATCGCCTTACCATCAGTACTCAAAGGAAGGATGTGTGTTTGTGTGTGTGTGTGTGTGTGTGTGTTTGTGTGTGTGTGTGTGTCTGTGTGTGTGTGTGTGTTTGAGAGACAGAGATAGACAGAGATAGACAGAGAGAGAGTGTATGTGTGTGTGTGTGTGTGTGTGTGAGTGTGTGCGTGTGTGTGAGTGTGTGTGTGTTTGTGTGTGTGTCTGTGTGTGTCTGTGTGTGTGTGTGTTTGAGAGACAGAGATAGACAGAGATAGACAGAGAGAGAGTGTATGTGTGTGTGTGTGTGTGTGTGTGTGTGTGTGTGTGTGAGTGTGTGTGTGTGTGTGTGTGTGTGTGTGAGTGTGAGTGAGTGTGAATGCTTCTTCTTTTACGGTGCAGTTTCTGTATGTTCTGCCAGTGGGCGCTTCCAAGAGACAGCCTTTCTCCTCTGAGGGGGTGAATTGTGCTATCCCTGCCCTGTTTGAGTTTGGCCTCAATACCTTTGATAAATCATGTATATTGTAACAAAGTAGAACGTTCACGTTTTGGCTCTTACCGTGTATGCCGTGTATGTAATGTTTTATGCTATCGGTGAATTGATTTAGCTTTAGTCTTTAATTATTGCATCCCATTCCGCATGTAGTTCATTATGATCTGTACTAAGGTCACGTAGGGGAGCAAAGCTACAAAAAGCTATTCGTTAAGTCACTAATGTTGAAAATGAGATTCTGTTAATGTTCTTAAACCTACTTAAAGCAAACCCCGAATTGCCCCGATGTTGTGCCCTTGGGAAAGGCACTTAACACGACTTTCCTCACTCCACCCAAGTGTAAATGAGTACCTGACTTCGGTAGGGGGAAGGTCAATGGCAGCCGCCTAGACCCTTGAGACAGTTCCACAAAGTGCAAGTGTGGAGCAAATATCATTCATTCATTTCATTTCAACTTTAATTCAGGCACCTGGCCCATATCATACAACATACAGAGACTACATAAAAAAAAACAATACAATATAACTAACTTATACTATCTTTTAAAAACAATGTTGACATAATGGCTCCAGAATGTGCTGTAGTAGAATGACTCGGAATGAACAAGTGTCTGTATGATAGTATTCTCGGAACAAAGCAAACGGTAGACAAAAGAGTGTGATATTTTTCGAAGTCGGGCATCAAAAGAATCGATTCTGTTGTTTGCAAATAACCAACTTGTGCTAGTCTGCCTGCTCACACCGAGCAGTAATTTCAGAGCGCTGTTTAAGGCCACACGAAGTTTGGAGATAACCCCCACGCTATAGTCAGACCAAATATGTGCACAGTACATAACGGAACAGTAACTTTGTATCTGTTGTGTGTTATGTGATTGTAAACCCTGCAGCAATCCAGCACTAGCTGCCATTGCACGGGTAATTTCTGACCAATAAACCATTATTATTATTATTATACTTCAGGTGTTCCAGTTCCTTGTTGGAAAGGCACAGTCAACCCTGGTCTTCAGTATCGACGTCAACTCTACCCTATTTCCTCAAAACATTTCACTGTTTCTTCGCAAAGACGGACTGCCCACCCAAGACGCCTTCAACTGGACGGCAACACTACCTGTGTCAGAAGACCAGTTGTTCTCTATTCCTTGGATAAATGGAACACACCTTACCTCCAGCTCTTACCAGTGGCTGCTGCCTAGCGAGGAGGTTGACATTACAGAATATGACGTCGGAAACCTAACAAAATTCGGCATTGGTAATGTTAATGTTGTTTGTTTGTCTACCTCAGCGCAGTTACAAAAATACAATACAATACACTACAATGCAATTGTACAGGGTTAACAGAACCTTGTGTGATCCATGTTTCACTTAAAAAAGACATGAAATTGCACCCAAATTAACCAAACGATAACAATATCAGTATGCAGAGTTGACATGGATGACATGATAGCAAATGTTGCGGTCACAGAAAATGAAGTATGTACAGAAATGAGCCGTATGTTGTTTGTTTCACATTACTAGTGGCTTACATTTTCCAGCTTCCTATACGGAATGAGATTATTTTGCCAACAATACCATGATTGTCTTTCATTTCATTGAAAAAAGTGCCGCCTATCAGTTTCTGTTGGTAGTACAGCCGACGCCTCACATAATTAGCTTACATTCGGCAGGTTGTTTTTTCTTAAGCTATCAACTAATGATTTTGAATCCATGCCATTTTAAACATCACAGGTGTTCAGTTCGGCTCTGATCTTGATCTAGATAAAGAAGAAATCGTCGATTTTTCTTTGGCTATCTTCGAGTCGTCCTGCGTGTACTTCGACGAGAAGGTCCACCTGTGGCACAGCGATGGGTGTGAGGTACGTCATGTTATTTCTTTATTTTCAACGATTTTTATGCCAATCACTAATTATGTATAAAACCCTTACTACCTTAGATGGTTTACCTATAATTCTCGGTTAAAATTTTCGATGAACAAAATATTAATTGATTGATTGATTGGTTGGTTGGTTGATTGATTGATTGAATAATCTATTCAGAAATTGCCCTGGGCCACACTGTGGTGCAATCACTGCAGCAGGGGGCTAGTCCACTGGCAGTGGAGTGTGTTTAACTTCCATACTGTTTCAGAAGTATGTACCATTTTTATGAAGTCTTTGGTATGACTCAATGCGCCTCTTGTCCAGACGTGTCCTACCCGGGAGTTGAACTCGGGCCTTCTGGTTCCAAGTAATTTGACCCAGATGTGGTAAGTGACAGAAGCGCAGACCACTACACCACAGAGAATTCGATAAACTCTACCAATATTGTTAACGATTGTTGTCCACCTTCTTTTAGGTTGGCCCGCTGACTAACATGACCCATATCCACTGCCGATGTGACCACCTGACCAAGTTTGCCGGTTTTGTTCCGCCGAACCCTCTCAACATCGCGGACGCGCTGTCTAAAAACGTCCTGGAGAATCCTGCCGGAATGGTTCTGGTTCTGGCCGTGTTTGGTTTCTATTTGTTCGGAATACTCTTTTCACGGAAGGCGGACAGAAGAGATCTTCTTAAGGTTAACATTTGATAGTTACAAGAATATTCACCAATCAGTGACTTAGAAAAGGTAACGAGATACGCACCTCCAAATTTTCGATGTCTACTGTACATCTTGTTCATGGAGTGACCTAGTCTCGCGAGAACACGAGACTAAGACGAGACTTGTCACTCCGTGAACAAGATGTACAGTAGACTTCGAAAATTGGGAGGTGCGTATCTCGTTACCTTTTCCAAATTTCTGATTGATGAATATTTTTGTAACTGTTATTACACGTGACTGATGAATCTCTTCCACGATAACATTTGATAGTTTCTAAAATGGTCATATGCTTGAGATAACGTCATTATAATGGTGTTTGAAGTTCAGCTAAACCTGGAATAGACTGGCCTAAATATGGCTGGCATTGTTGTGAATGAAGGGAGACCAATTGGATTGCTTTGCAAATACTGTAACATTGCAATAAGATCAATTTCTTATATTTACATACACATGTATGCATGTATGAATGATGCTAATGTATGCGCGTTCCAATGGCATAGCGTGTAAAATAATAATCAAAAATTGTTCACTGTTGAAGAAATACGCAAACGGCAGTTTGATAGACTGAATGACTGTTACTCTCCTTTGTATGACGTAGGCTGGAGTTGGACTGCTTCCGGGTCATACTCTGAACCCACGGAAGGACTGTCAATACGTCATCACTGCGTACACCGGCTTCCGGGGGAATGCTGGGACGACTGCTGAGGTATGCGAATAATCCATTCTTCTTTACAGAAACTGCCAAGAAACTAGAGTTAAGTATTTGTGCTACATATACTTCAGGTTTGCTATGTTAGTTACGAGGTCTTTTTATAAATATGAATTGGTATTGATTTTTTCTTTTTATATGAGTTTAATGTGTGATAGTTGTGTGTCAATTTGTTAGAAATAGAGAGAACGTTAGCGACCCAAAAAAACACCCCTCCCAATGAAATGGTATGGCTACCCTGCGACGTCACAAAATCAATATGGCGGCCACCACACATGCCAACGGCTCCAACAAAGGTTTTGCTACGCAAACCTGTAATTAGAGAAAAAAGGCATAATTCTGCTGCTGTTCGTAGGTCCAAATTCTGGTACACTGTGTTGTCTCATGTTTTGGCAAAATTAAATGTTTGTAGTCTCCTACGCAGACTTCTAGGAGCACCAGCGTTTATTTTGTGGGGAAGTGCTGATTCGCGATATTTGAAAAGTGCTAGAAGTCTGCATAGGAGGCTACAAGAAATTCGCTCCTAGAAGTCTGCAAAGGTTGCAAAATGTACAACTGCATTTTTTGGTTCATGTTTCTGTTTTGTATCTTTTGTTTATCTGAATAAAGTTTGTAAAAAAAAAAGGTGGCTAAATTTTTGCCAATGATTTTTCGTCTTACTTTAGGTAACAATAGTTCTGAATGGGCTTTACAACGAGAGCATCCCCTTCAAACTGCGGGACGAAAAGCGGGTCCTGTTTGAGAAGGGTAGTGTGGACTCATTTCTGGTGTCCACAGAAGAACCGCTAGGGGAACTCAGCCACCTGCGGGTGTGGCACAACAACGGAGGCTACAGCCCTGGATGGTCAGTTACATTTCTTAAATCGTTCGAAATTTCAGACCCTTGTACTTGTAGTGCCTAAAGTGAGACATAGGTTCGCACGTTTTCTTGCTGTTTCAGTAGCATTGTATATTTTTACAGGGAGGGGGGTGTTAGCCCTTCCCCTTTATCGCAGTAGAGGCACCCCCTAGAACACGGGACCCCACTTTTACGTCCCTTCCGAAAGATGGTGCAGCTCCAACCGAGATTTCCTGACCTGGATAGAACCGGTGTTTCCCACTAAGTAACTCATTGGAAGCAGGAGATCTGATCGGAAGTCTGATCGGGATCTCCAATCTTCAGGAGGAGTCGCCGATTCTGGAAGATCGCAATCTTTACCTACGTGTTGAAGCTGCAACGTTTTTCAGTTATTGTTATCGTATGGCAGTGTACACTGATTATCTCCATGAAAAATGGAAATATAGTTTTGGGTGTGTCTGTCTGCATAACTCAAGAGCCTCTTGATGGATTACGATGATATTTGGTATCTGGGCAGGTGTTGTGAAGCCGAAGTTCAAGGTCGATTTTGGACCCCCTGGTATGTGACCTCGGTACTGCAACAGATCTTCCGTTTTTGTATCTTTTGACCTGGACGTGCTATGGTCTTGATTTTGGTGGTTGATAGCTTGTGATGTAACAAAAAAGTAGTGTAGGTTTGGGCCCCCTAGCAGCTTGATCTGGAACTGCAGGGGCGTTATTGTGAAAATCTTCTAAGGAGAATAACGGAACAAAGGAACGACAGATTTCTATGATATTTTTTGCAATGTTTTTTGCAGGTTTTTGAGCCAGATTGTGGTGATGGACAGAGCAAGAAACAACCCAACATATTTCCTGTGTAATAGGTGGGTTCGTAACAGTTTGAAACAATAGGATTTGTACAATGTAATGTTTAGTCTCACTTTGATATGTACACCCGTCCAGTTGTCCTTTCGAAACCATGACTCGACAAATGGCTCCTCGTTCCCTTACATCGCAAAATCTCGTAAAGTAGGCCCACCACTTCCAAATGGGAAGATTTCAGCCTTATTAAATGGTGATTTTGAAATTGATAATTGTGCCTGTTCGGAAATGAAATGATTCGCGCGGCGGACCATAGCGGCCACCATGAAACCCTTAAACACAAGCGATGTATTAGAACAAATGCGAAAAATGAAGCACGTGGTGGGCAATTCGGTAGGATGAAAAGTCAAGGTTTATGTGATGTTGGGGAAATAATGGTGTCGTTTTGTTTCAATGAAGATGGCTTTCCGTGGATAAAGATGACGGAAAAGTCCACCGGGTCATCCCAAGAGCAGTACCAGAAGACTTGAAGAAATTCCGCAACTTGTTCCTAGCCAAGAGCTCAAGGTAGCTAAATAATGTCAATCAAGCAATCAATAAATCAGTCAGTCAATCGACCAACCAAACCATCAAGTAATCATACGTATGCATACATGGTAGCTGTAAATAAATCTCTCCGGGCTTTTCTATTGGCTAGAAATGTACTCAAAGTACTCAAAGATTGCTGAAAAAGCAGCTGGATGACACGTTGTCTAGTTATCATCATCATCGTGACAATATATTTGATTCTGTTCCACCATGTTCTGACTGGGGTCGTGTCATTCAGCCAGTTCCTTCGGCGGCCCAAGACAGTAGGCCCGCCGATCTAGATAAACGCTACGACAGAGCTGTAGCCGGTGAGAAAAGGGCCGGTCAACTCTCTCGGGCTACAACTCCCTCCCTCAGGGCTAATTTAGATCGGAGGGGTTGCTGCCTTTAGCCGCATAAGGAACTAGCTGAACGGCCCGATCTCAGTCTGGTTCCCAATGTTCTCTAAAGTCTCCCAGAACCTCAGATCACAGAAGCCAGCAGAGATGAAAACGTGTGTTTTTAGCTGATAGAAATGTCATTTTTCTTAATCAGGGACATGAACGATGGCCACCTGTGGTTCTCTGTTGCCGGCCGCCCGGCGCGAAGCCCCTTCACCCGTGTCCAGCGCCTGTCCTGCTGCCTGACGCTGCTCTACAGCACCATGCTCACCAACATTATGTTCTTCGGCCGCGGGGACGACTTCGATCCGCCAGAACCAATCAAATTCGCCGGGACGGAGATCAAACCACCTATAACACTACCGCAGGTATAAAGAAAAAATAGAAATATACGGAACAGTTGTTGTTATGGATTAGGGACACTAATTTCAGTACCAAGGACGTTACTAGTAAGAAACTTTGCTTCGGCCGCAGCCGAATGCTCTCCCGAAATAAAGAGCAACCTGTGCAAGTTAGTGGTAAGAAACGCTAAGAAATACTGAACAGTTTGTGGAATTCCCGTGAATAGTTTCATCAGGTTGGAAAGTCACTGAATAAAAATAATCTTTTTACACAACCAAGAAATTTCTTCCACCGACGTTTCGGTGACCATCTGTCGCATTTTTCAAGGTAATTCTGACTGGTTCACATAGCAATGCAGCACAGGTGTTGCTGCTTTTACATAATGAGATGCATTCCCAAACGCAAAGTATTTCCATATGTACGTCACAGGAGATGACATCACTATGCGGTCCCAAACGAACAGAAGTGTAACACATACACAACTATCGATCAAAAGAGCAATTGAAGAAGATGACAGATGGTCACCGAAGCGTCGGTGGAATAAATCTCTTGGTTGTGTAAAAATAATATTTTTATTCAGTGACTCACCAACCTGATGAATCTATTCACGGATACTGAAATACTTGCATAGACCATGACATTTTTTTCAATGTGTTTTCAGATCATGATTGGCGTACAGAGCGCAGCCATCATCTTGCCCGTCAATGTCCTCATTGCCTTCCTTTTCCGCAATTCCGGGCCTCGTGTTGCCAAGAATACCGACAAAAAGGCACAGAAGACAGGAGCAAAGGGTGAGAAGGATAGAAAGAGAAGATCGTTCCTGCCCTGGTGGACTGCCTATATAGGTGTGTTCCTGATTTAATTATATTGTTCTGCTGTTTCAAACTGTTTCTGCCGTAGTGCTTGTGTTGAAAGATTGTTGCACCCTAAAGCTGTTTATTTCTTGTACAGTTTTATGTTCATTTATTGGTAATTTAAGAATTGTTCCAATGTAGTCATTCATTACAGGTTTGCGATATCAAAACCTGTTTTGTTTCAAGTACTGAAGGTGATTTAGGTGAACTGGAAAGAGTGGTGCAGTATGTCGATCTAAGACATCGAAGTTTATTTAAAACTAGAGTTCCACGACCTCATATCTTCGCCAAATAATATGAATTGTACCGACAGATGCAAGTACCAAATTCCCGCCATTTACCAATATGGCATTACATAGCCAACAACAATTAAATTCAAGTCTTTATTTGCTTAAATAATATCTATCAATATTCCCCTCTTTCTCAGTGGCTTGATATGCCACAGGTCTGAAAGTCCTCTCATGGAATGTAAATGACGGTTAGACATCCAGGTAATAAGATACGCAAGAAAACTGGATGGATTTTCGAAACGTAGTATAACTCTATCCAATATTAGACCCTGTTTTGCATAATCAGCATCTAATTGTTACTCCGGGAAGGAGGAATACCTCCTTCTGGGAGTATTGGGAATGCATTTGTTTGCGCGTTCGCAGCTATAACTCACGATTCCGTTGTCGCATTGGTGTGTAACTTGGCATATCGTTTGCCTGGTTCGGCGTGGTGATGCACAATAGCTTTGTTACACCATAACTACTTTAAACGTCAATCCAATATCGTAATTGCACCCCTATAATTAATGCTATGTCCCACAACCCTGCCATAGGGACCATGTTATAATCCGTCATGCATGACTGGAATACTTCAGGCAGATACGGGGTATAAATCTTCCTTACTTGCTGTGATCGTGTAGTCACTGTTACATTGAAATATAGACAACGTGCATCACCACACGCAACCTAGCAAACGATATACCAAGTTACATACCAATGCGGCAACGGGAATTGTGAGTTTTAGCGGCGAACATGTGCACAGTGACCTCCAGTCTGTGTATTAAGTATGCCGTGTCCACTCGAAACTCGCATACAGTATGTGCGCACGGGACGGACGATGCACTTTTACGCACAGTGTGAAAATGGCAAATCTCTGGACCTTTAAACTTACCACACTTGTAGTTTATAATACGGAGGCTGTGACAATGTAAAAAGCTTACGCAGGGGATGAAAGATTGTTGAGAAATATCTCTCAGAAAAGTGCGCGCGCCAGTGTCACTTCCGGGTGGTTAGATCCGGTGACCTTTGACCTTCGAGCTTCGTGAAATGTTACGATAATATAAATTAGCCTTTTTTATTTCAAATAGCTTGATAGCTATAGATCAGACCGGCCTGCAATACTTGTGGAAAGAGGATTTACTGCATATTTGTGATTTCTGATACATCTTAGTTGTAAGGCTGAATGGTTCGTTGATAAAGGGGCCATCTAGATCTAACTTTGTGACTTTTCCCGGAATTTCTGGATCCCATCTGTGCCATGCTGTAAAAACATACTTTTCAGCAGGTTGACCACTCCTGTATTGAAAGAAAAAGATAAACAAAAACTTTTTCTTTACTTGCTCTAAAACACTACTTGGACTGTGCAGAGATGCAATTTGTGTGGGTCAATACTTGTACATACTATAAATACTTCACGGAGAATTGTGTCCTACGGACTCTTGTTTAACTTGGGTTGGCTATATCAATTATCAGATTCAGCTATTTTAGAATACCCAACATGAATGTAAAAAGTCCCGTCATTTACGAGCATAGTGTTATTATCTTAGTAAAATCTCAGCAATAATTCAAATGAGGTCATTTGAATAATTGATATTTCGATTATAATTGATAATTACTAGCCTCTCTTTCAGTGAAGGATGACAAAGTTTTCAAATGTGATTTGTTTTTATTTGTTTTTTCGGCTGTAGATAAGTACAGCAAGGGCTACCAAAGGCTAAGGCTATTACAAAGGGTTAGCCCTGGTAACTGAACAATATGCAGACCTTGATACAAGCTTTCACAAAGACTAGAATACGACTAAAATGCATATAAACGGGCACAAACATAGAACTCAGCGCATTTTAAAACATTTCATTAATCATGCAAATTAGGCCCTGTTTGGCATAATTACCATGTTACGTCAATCATAAGATCCGCTTTTAAATCTTCATACCAAACATAACAGATACATTTTAGTCCTGTTCTTTCGATTGCCCAGCTAGTAAGCTAGCTGTTGACCTAGATTCAGGACGCCAGCTGCTGACCTAGATTCTGGACGCCAGGTGTGTACTAACACATGCCTCGTACTATGGTGCGGCAGTCCTATATATGCCAATTACTACGTTAGGTAGGTCATGATCTGCATAATGACCATATCATTATGCTGATCATCACCTAAGGAACATTTATACCAAATACAAGAATAATCCATCAACCCCTGATTGAGTTATCCTCCTCAAAAATTACAAACAAATAGGCCCACTGTAGTTTAAGGCAAGCCGCAAGGGGGTCCAAATTTACATCACTTACTCTCTGCCCCAAGATCTATCTGCCACTCAAAAAATTATAACCTTACTACCTGAAAAAAAATCGACAACAAACTTTAAGCGGATTGATAAACTTTATTCATTCATTATGCAAATTAGTTCCTGGTTTTCATAATTTGTATTTGAATATGTAAGACATTACCCAAGCTATTTACATACCAAAGATCATGACGATCCGTCAACCCCTTCTGTAGTTATTAGCCTCCAAAGGTTTCAACAAAAACGCCAACTGCAGGTCCAAATAAGCCGCTAGGGGGGCCAAACTTACACCATCCATTCCCTGCTCCAGACCCTATGTATTGGTGAAAAATCATGAGCCTGGCACTTCCAGAAAATTCGACCACAAAATTTAAAACTCAGCTGCAGTACCTTAATTATCCGCTAGGAGGCCCATTATCGAACTTGACCTTCCTCTTTAACACTCCTACCTACCAACTGAATATCATGCACAGCCGTCAACAGCACCTCGAGTTATGCTGGCGACATACAAATTCACACACATATAAAGCCCGCTGCAGTACCAACGGAAAATGCCAGGTGAACCATTTTTGAACTTGACCTCCGTTTTTACAATATCTACACACCTGCAAAAAAAAATGAAGATCCATCAACGTTTCCGTCACTTTTTTTGCCTACATACAAACACAAAAAAATGTAAAGTCTGCTGCAGTACTGTTGGAAAACGCCAGGTAAACCATTTTTGAACTTGACCTTTCTTTGCACAACCACTACACACCTACCAAAAATCAGAAAGATTCATTGAAGCTTTCTTGAGTTATGCTCCTGACATACATAAAGACCCACCTAACAGATTTTTCAACCGAAAACATAATCTCCTCCGAGTACAAGTACTCGGCGAAGATAATCAAGTTGGAAGACATTAGATACAATACAGAGTCAGTGTTATGCTCAATTCTTTTCCCAGACTGGTTAAAAGATTCAACTCTTTAAATGTAGGAGGATGGCTAAGAGTAAATATGATAAAGCTTGAACATTTGCTGTTTACATCATTCTCTGCTATGTATGACGTGAGGCTTTATCCACAGAATTATTGTTATAACTGCGTTTTCTGCTCAATTGCTTTCCCAGGCTGGCTGCTCGTGTGGTCGGCGAGTTTCGTGGCGGCGTTCTTCACGGTTCTGTACACGCTGAGTTTCGGCCGGGCGAAGGCGGAGGCGTGGCTCGTCACCTTCCTGACGTCATTCGTAACCGACCTGTTCCTGATGCAGCCCTTCAAGCTGCTCATAGTGGCCGTCATTTTCGCTTTGATATCAAAGGTACCACATTTCAATGCATTCCATGTTGGTTGTGTATGTTCATCCTCCCAGCATGCCCGATATGCTCGCTTCATTACCTCCCATATCGGCCCTGCACTTTTCATGAACTCACTTCTGGCGACGTCACCACCAAAACAGCTTCAGCCAATCAGAGGGTTTGCTAAAGCTCAAAGGACGCTGGGAAGCTATCAACCAATCAGGTTACGTCTTACATCGCTAATTTGGGTTCAGAGCAAAAATAACGGTTGTTTGTACCAAATAAGGCTAGCTCATTAATTAATCATGAGCCAAAGCGGCTTATTGTGCCAAATAAGGCTAGCTAATTAATTATTCATGAGCAACTGTCAATAACGTCGTCAGAAGCGAGTTCACAGGCTGGAAATTGCAGGGCCGATATGGGAGGTAATGAAGCGAGCATATCGGGCATGCTGGGAGGATGTGTATGTTATGCTGACCGAGTTGCGTTCTGCTGCCGGTTCTTCAGATAGAACGTAAAGCCGGAGGCCCCGTGTTCGAGGAGAGTTACACCTTGAGCACGTCAAAGAACCCGCCACGCTTAGCGATTATAAGAGGGGCCTTACCGGACGTGTGTTAGTGCATCAGAACGACTCTATGCAATTTTACTTACTGTAGAAAAACGGCGTGCGTGGAACGCATGAAGATGTTTACTGGTTATGCAAAAGAAACAAGTAAAGAACTAAATAAACAAACAAACAAACACAAAAAAAAACGTTATTACCTTGCTCCTGGCAATGATTTGGATGATGTTAAAGGCAACCTAAGCAATATTAGGGTGCTGAAAGTCATATTTTCAAAATTAATTTTTAGTGATTTCTATCCATAGTAAGTTTAAATAACACTATCCATTGCATATCGATCATCATGGAGCAAAGATGCGATGTCGTTGTGTGGTGGGAACTCCTTGAAAATGTGAGCACTTGGAGGTCAGCCATCATTTCAAATCTTCCGAACATGCGCGATTCTGACCGATACATCCCGAACGCTTCCGGAGAAATTATCACGTGGTCATACTCAATGTGCTCGGGTATTGTGACGTCACGCGGCCGGAAGTTACCGAAAATTGTAGATAGAAAACGGTTATGGCTGGATTGTAGGCTGATTATTGGGTGGTACCAATAAATTAAATATTCCTTTTGCGACTTGTTTCTGTTCTCTTTTTTTAAGTGCCCAAAGTATGAAATAATGCTGAAAATGTGCTAATATGGGGAAGTAAATGTCAATTTCATACATATTGCTTTATCCAGAATATTTTCAGTTTTCCCCCCTGAAATCGCTCAGGGCACCTTTAAACTTATCAGTGTTAGCTGAGATTACTGATCTAAAAACGTATTTCCCAATGAAAGTGAAATAATTGACTATGTTTAAAAAAATTCAACAGACACCTGTTGAAGACGACGACCCCCCGTCAGAACCGCTACAGTCTGGAGAGGAGTACCTGCAGTCTGGCAAACAGCAGAACGACTTCGGTGGCATGGTATGAATTATGTCATCTCAAAATGTACATTACTTGATAAAGCATTAGCCTTGTCAGGGGAGGGACCTCCAAATTGACTTTCCTATGCAACACATGTACATGGTTAGGCCATCAAAAACAATCACTTTAAAACACATGTATCTACATTTCAAACCTCAAATCTTTACCACCCCTGGAAATCTGGATTTGTTAGGTTTCTTTAGGTAAAAAAAAAAACAGGAGGTAAACTCCTGCATTTTAACGAGCTAGAGGCAGAAGTTTCAGATGAGACCAGGATTTCACCCCCTATCCTAATATATCAGTCCAACCAGAAGATAAGGGTTCAGAGGTCAATCCGACATCAAAACATGCCAAAGATCACATATTTGGGCCAGATTTTTAAGATACACATTCCTCTGTTCTCCCTAGCAGAGAACTGGACCATTCTGACCAAAATTTGCTCAGGAAAAAAAATTATTTTAAAAATAAGTAACCAAGATAGTAAATCAGGGTAATACAGGGTATGCACCGTGCACTCTACTGCGCAACTCGATTAGCTGGTCCCTCCCTTGTAAGAGCAAACGACTAGACAGCTGGAAGAACATCTCTAACAGCCACAGCATCTACTTCTTGTCATCAGAAGTTATCTAGAAACAGATTGAACGATGTATATAGTACAAACTTTATTGAACTTCGTAATCTTTGCACATCTTTTGATTATACTGTATGTTATGCCAGTTTGTGGCCCTATACATGATTTGTGTTCAACGTGCAACATAAATAGTAGTGGGGAACATTGATGAGGACAGACACAGATTTGATGTCCAATGAAATGAAATGAAAAGGGACCTGAGTGTATTTTCTGGTAAAATGAACTAAAATTAAATACCCACTAGGAGGCCCATTATCGACCTTCCTCTTTGACACCCCTACCAACCCACCGAATTTCATGCACAATCGTCAACAGCTCTTCGAGTTATATACAAACTCACACACATACAAAGCCTGCTGCAGTACTGTAGGAAAGCGCCAGATGAATCATTTTCGAACTTGACCTCCGTTTCCGCAACCGCTACACACCTACCAAAAATCATGAAGATCTATCAACTTTCCGTCACTTTTTCTGCCTACATACAAACACACAAACATGCAAAGTCCGCTGCAGTGCTGCTGGAAAATGCCAGGTAAACGATTTTTAAACTTAACCTTCCTTTGTACAACCACTACACACCCACCAAAAATCATGAAGATCCATCAAAGGTTTCTTGAGTTATGCTCTTGACATACATACAGACCCACCCTATAGCTGGCGTAAACGAAAACATAGTCTTCTTGGCGAAAATAATAAGATAAAGGCAATGAAATTATAGTTTTGATATGACAGTATACGTAGTAGTGGAATGATTTGTAGATGTGATCAAGACTTTTGTATTTTACCAGTCTACGATGATGTCCAACACGCCAATGCGGTGGAAGACAGCCTCTGGTTGGAAGCGCTACCTTTGGAGAGAGAGTCCGGCTGTCATTGGGGAACATGCAATGCAGGTGCGTTTATGGCACTGTATACTAGTAGGTTATACAAGCGCGTCGTTTTCACGTTTATAAGGTTGATATCTCATATAGAAGTTGATGATGTTACTCACCGTAAGGCTGATACGAGACGGTGGAAGTTGATTCTGATGATTGGGCTATTCCCCAATACAGGGTTCCGAAACTAGCCGTTTCGACGCACCGCCGGACGAGTCCACTCTGGCTGAACAGCGACAGAAGAGCGCAGAGAAACGCAAGAGGCGTGCTGCTGTTCTGGAGATCCTGATGTTCGGTCTCTTCATCGCCGTGATTATGTCGGCTTCGTACGGGGAGAGGAGCCCCATGGCTTTCTACATGACGCAAAGTGTGGAGAGGCAGATACTGGAGAGTGGCGATGTCGGGTTCTTTGATGTAAGGCTATGTATGCACTCACTCACTCACTCACTCATTCACTCACTTACTCATTCACTAACTCACTCACTCAACCACTCACTCTCATTCCTCAACTTTCTTACTCTCTCGCTCACTCACCTTTGTCACTCACTCACTCATTCATTGGCTCACTCACTCACTCATTCGCTCACTCACTCACTCACTCTCACTCACTTACTCACTCACTCACCCACTCACTCGCTCACTCTCACATTCAGTCACTCAATCACCCACTAACCAACTGACTCACTTGGTTACTCACTTTCCCACTCACTCACTCACTCACTCACCCACTCATTCGCTCACTCTCACATTCAGTCACTCAATCACCCACTATCCCACTAACTCACTTAGTCACTCACTTACTCTCACTTACTCACTCACTCACTCACCCACTCATTCGCTCACTCTCACATTCAGTCACTCAATCACCCACTATCACACTAACTCACTTAGTCACTCACTTACTCTCACTTACTCACTCACTCACTCATTCACTCACACACTCACTCACCCACTCACCCACTCACTCACTCAATCACACTCTTTTTTTATATTATGTTCAATGTATTTGAATACAGTGTTGAAATGAAACACATGTTTATGGGAAAAAATGATAATCTAACTGTATTTTCTGTAGATCGAAGACATCCCGTCGTTTTGGACGTGGATAACAACCGGGTTGATGCCCGCTCTCCACGTGGGAAGCTGGTACAATGGCAGAATGACTCCGGAATCCATGTTACTTGGCGACATGGTCACATACCCGCTCGGTCCTGTACAGCTTCGGCAGCTGCGACTAGAGCCAGGTAAGTTCTAGGAAATGTTGTCGGATCGTTTCGGAGACCCCGGTTACAGCCCCAGGGAAAGGACGTCTTGGTTGGGGATGCAACGTCTTTCGGAAGGGACGTACGTAAAATGGGAGTCTCATGTTAGAAGAGGTCTAGGTGCCTCGTTTCGGAGACCCCGGTTACAGTCCCAAGGAAAGGACATCTTGGTTGGGGCTGCACCGTCTTTCGGAAGGGACGTGCGTAAAATGGGAGTCTCATGTTCGAAGAGGTCTAGGTGCCTCGAGCACGTTAAAGAGGAATTAACGGCTAACAACCTCTCCCTGTAAAAATATACCCTACCACTAAAACAATACGTTGCCCTATCTGTCACTAGGCACCAACAGGGTCTGAACGAACGAACGAACAAACGAACAAAATACTGTATTTTCAGAAGTTTACAAACATTCTACTAGTAATTTGTATTTTGTCCCTTTTATTAAGAAGCATAGTGAATGAATACAAACCGTCAATTATATATCTTGTATACTAAACCAATTTTCAGAGCTAAAATGTATTTAGATTTACAGTACAAACACAGTGGGTCCGGCACAACCCTTAAACCTAATTTTTTGTTCCATAATCAATAGAGGTCACCAAATTAAGTTTCCTCGTGGCGTCGTGTGGCGTAATGGATAGAACATTCGACTGTCAAACAAGTTCGAATCCGGGCTGCCCCCAGACATTTCTGAACATCAGGTGTAAATGAGTACTTACCTCATCTAGGGTTAGGGACGTCCCTCGGATAGGACGTAAAAATGGAGGTCCCGTGTTTGGGGAGAGTCACACCCCGCGCACGTAATTAAAAGAACCCACCACACTTTGCGAAAAAGAGTAGGGGCATGCCCCGGTGTGCGATGGTCCAAAACCTACAGTCCTATGACCGCACATGGGTTCGCCCTTAGTAATAGCCTGCGGCTAATTGGGCAACCCTGGCATGCACATGCTGAACCAATAAATAAATAAATGAATGAATGAATGAAAAACTAAGTTTCGTGCATAAAACGTTTCGTAACTCTTTTCTTTCACTTGAATGACATTCTTTTATGATGTGTGTAATTTTGCGTTTCTAGGGCAACATTGTGAACCACTCAAACGAATGGTAAACGTGACGTCACGATGCAGCGTACCGTACTCCCTCAGTGTGGCGGACACACAGAACTACACCTTAGGGTGGATTCCGGACAACACAACAGCCAACGCGACCGTCAGCACAGTCTGTGATTCTTCTAGCTCTCGCGAATTGAATAACTGCGCAAACAACAAGAGCCCGTGGAAGTACACCTATGGTTCACTCAAGGATGGTAAGATCTTGCTCATTTTATCGTATTGAATTTCTTACTAACCATTTTCATAGCCTACTATATAATAACGTTGATATGCTTTCTCTAAACGTGAAAAGGCAAAATTGACCAGCTTGACTGTAAGATAGATATATACTTGATGATGGGTCCCTAGAAAGTGCGAAATGGAACGAAATGGAACGAAATGGATGCATGACCTTGTGATCCCTAGCAGGCCCGGACGTTGTGTCCTTGAGAAAGGTACTTTAAACCACCAATTTCGGACGTCTTCCGTATGGGAGGGAAAGGGGCGGATCGATAGCGTGCTTGAGGAGAGCCGTGTTAACCCACCACGCTTATTGATAAGTGTAGGAGTCAACCAGGTATGCGTGGACCAAACCTACTGTTCTGTCCTTAGGGCCCTGTCACACTTGTGCGTATATTCAAGCGCGTGTGAGTTGCGCATTAACATTTTTTTGGGTTTAAGTAAATTTTGCGGGGAAGAAGCTGTTTTCTACTTTGACCCACCGTTGTGCAGCCTAGTGATTGAACCTAAGTAATTCGGCTGCAAACTTATCCTACACCAAAAACATGTTATAAGACGCAACTCATGCGGACTTGTATATACGCACAAGTGTGACAGAGGCTTAACACAGCTTGTACGCAACGTTCAAATCCGGTGTGTTGCGACTTACGCCTGGCATAAGATACAAACAAAAATGCGTAAACGTTTCAACGATTGCTGTTGTCTTGGCTCCAGGTTTCCCTTACTTCGGAAAGCAGGGCTCCTATCTCGGAGGTGGGTACATCGCTTGGCTCGGAGCAACCGAAGAGTCGATGTCCTTTCTACAACGGCACCGTTGGTTGGACGAAAAGACCCGCGCAGTTTTCATCGAGCTCATTCTGTACAATCCTCACGTAAACTTGTTCTCGGTCGTGTCATTGGTCGTTGAGTTCACCAATCTCGGATCGGTTTACAAGAGTTCGGAGATCGTGACAGTGCGGCTCATACAACATGACGTCATCTTACTTCTAGTCCTGAGGGGGGTGCTGGCGCTGTTTCTACTCTACTTTGTATTTCGCGAAGGTACGTAATTTCAGTTTTTACTTTTTTGATATTGCAAGGTGTAGAAGACGGCATTTGTTTACGTTAGATACGTTAGAAAATTGCGTAATACAAAACAAACTGTTCAAAGCAAAGCCTCAGCGTAAAGCCGGTTGAACATGTCAAGGGCACCAACTCATAAGAAACGTTTGCAAATTTCATTAAAATGTAAATCATGTTAAGATAGTTCCGATGGTAACACCATAGGAACTGTTACTGTCCTTTGTGCTGCAAAGCGGGGTCCCATGTACTAGAGAGTTCTACACGAAGTCCTCCCTTCCTGTTTAAGGTGGGGTTGGGTAGATCCGCTCGTAGATGGCCTCCCTAGTTCATGCCACCGTGGTTCACGGTCAAGTATGTCTGTTGTCTCTAGGTTGAAGGAATTTTATCCAGTTGTAGAGTTTGAATTGCCTTTATATATATTTTATGAAGGTTAGACATCCAGGTAATAAGATACGCCAAAAATAGTTACTCATGACAAGCAACTGGAAAATTCAAAAATTCAAAAATTCAAAAATTCAAAAATTCAAAAATTCAAAATTCAAAATATTAAAATTTCAACATTTCAAATTGTCAAATTTTTAGATTCCAAATTTTATCCAGTTGCTTGCGTAACTATTTTTGGCGTCTTTATATATTGTTTGCCTGGATGTCTAGCCTTCATAAACGCTTACTGAGTTTCTTCATTGCGTTTCAGGAAAGTCCCTGTTGTCTAGGCCGCTGGAGTACCTTGGCGAGTTCTGGAGCTGGGTAGAACTGCTGATCATCACCCTCGGCTTCTCCACCCTCGGTATCTATTTCTACACACAGGGCATCATAGACGAGGTCGCAGAACAACGACAGAACGGGAACTCTGTCTTCCACCTGTACAAAAGCGCCGTCAGCTGGTTTCAAGTTTCCACCTACCTGCAAGGTTTTCTCATCTGCTGTGCTACTTTAAAATTCATCCGTCTTCTGCGTTTCAACTCGCACGTGTACGCCTTGTCTATGACGATGAAGAAATCCCTCAAACCTCTTACAAACTACATGTTTTCTGTGTGTATTATTTTGCTGGCTTTTATCCTCATGGCGAATGTGGCTTTGGGTTCAAATAGTACTGACTATAAGAACATAACGTCGAGTCTGCAGAGCCTGCTCTTAATGATGTTGGGTAGTTTTGACTTCGACGCCTTGTCGGAGGGTCATAGAATTCTCGGTCCGTTCATATTCTTTTTGTACCAGGTTGTCATGCAGTTTATCTTGCTAAGCATTTTCATAACGATTCTTTGTGAAGTATATGAGAACGAAGCTACGCCAACAAGTACGGAAGATCTCAGATTAAATGTTTTCTTAAAGGAAACGGCATCAGAGACTGCTGAGAAGATTAAACGCACTTTATTCAAAATCAAAAGAAAGGAACCTAAGATGGAAAAACAATTTTCCACGAATATGATTTATAAGATTAATCGTGGTTTAAGTAAGCTAAACAGTGTTTCAGCTATATGAGAAACTGCCCCTATTCTCCCTTATTAGATATGTCATTTAATGAATAAAAAGACTCTTTTTTACACAACCAAGAGATTTATTCCACCGACGTTTCTTCAAGGCAATTCTGACTGGTTTACATAGCAATGCAGCACAGGTGTTGCTGCTTATACACATAGAAATAGATGATAATCGTTGCATTGTTTTTTGATCGATAGTTGTGCATGTGGTACACTTCTGTACGTTTGGGACCGCATAGTGATGTCATCCCCTGTGATTGTACATATATAAATACTTTGCGTTTGGGAACGCATCACAATAAAGTAGAAGCAGCAACACCCGCGCTGCATTGCTATGTGAACCTGTTAGATCGAATTGTCTTGAAGAATGTGACAGATGGTCACCGAAACGTCGCTGGAATGAATCTCTTGGTTGTGTAAAAAAGAGCCTTTTTATTCAGTGATTTATCAACCTGATGAAACTATTGACGGATATGTCATTTAATATTTCACCCAGTTTTCATTTAGGTTTAACTAAACCTTAACTCGGCTGTCTTTTTAGTCTTGTTTGGTGGTGACCTTTACTTGCCTAACAGTGATTTGTAACAATTCATAGACATACTTTACTAGACTTTAACATCTTACTGAGTTTGACAGAGTTAACCATATGGGTATTTGCTTATTTAGTATTGTGTGCTGTTTGTTGGCTTGAAACATGAACTGTACAGGGTACAACTCTCGAAGTAGATATGTTGCTCGAGAAATAATACCTAGAGATGTATCTATTAAGACAGGAAATGAGAAAAATGATGATAACAATGATGATAATTCCACTACCTGTTACTCCAGCCTCACCACACATATTTAATTCCACTGCACAAAATGGCATCGGATCCTGGCGTATCCTGACATGACTACAGTGACAACTTGTGTAAGTACGTACTTACACAACCTATATATGCAAGTGGTACATTGAGTCCCAATATTTGGATGCCCATTAGCCTGCCGAGAAATATACGGCCCCGGATCCGTCCGGATTCTTCCGCATCTTAGGTTCCGGATCACGTAAGGATACTTCAGGATACGACAGGATACGACAAGATACGACAGGATACGTCATAATCCGAGGCCATTTCATGCAGTGTTCGTGCAAGGAAATGGGAAGCACGAAATCCCTAGATACATCTAATTGTATATACAAGTGTAAAAGAAATATTGTATAGCATGTAGTTTTAGTTGCTTTCTTTTGATATCTGCCTTTATTGACAAACTATAATACACTGCACGAAATGGCCTCGTATCCCGGCGTATACGTACAGGGATTCCTCCGGAAATATTCCATATCCCCGTGCGGATTTAGCGTATCCGATATAATTAACGGATACGCTAAATCCGCACCGGGATATGGAATATTTCCGGAGGAATCCCTGTACGTATACGCCGGGATACGAGGCCATTTCGTGCAGTGATAATTATTGTGATGTGTACATACATGTATAAGTGTACATAGGAACACATACACTATATGTACACATACACTATAGCCATTTCTTACAAGTAAATGGAAAAACGAAATCCATAGATACACTTACATGTGTATATAACTGTACTAGGCATGTAAGAAATGGTAAACGTGACGTCACGATGTAGCGTAGCACGTAGCTTTCTTTTGATTTTTACATTTATTGACAAACTATGATGATTCTGTTGTGATATACTGTAAGTATAAACTATGTATGTTGCATTACGTTTCGTAGGCAATGTTGTAAGATAATACTCGGCAATATACATTCCACTGACATGTACATGTATTTTATTGGGACTGGGACTGGGACAGTGTGAAAGTGCTAGATCAGGGTGTGTTCGGGAGGCGATCCAAATCCGCAGACAACGCAGTACCCTTAAACAGGGACAGGGGGCGTCACTATCTCAAGCCTGTATATGACTGTTTCTTGTCACGTGATGATTAACATCAGGTCACTTGACAAGAGAACTCCAAGACGAGATCTGACTGTAGGGCAGTTGTTACAGTGGAACCTTCTCATTGGAGACAAGCATAAGAAGCACTAAAACTAAACCTTGTGAAAGTACTTACCCTAAGTTCAATCTCAAAAATTATTCCGCACCACATAGCCACAAGGGTATACTTGATAACTATGCAAAGAAAATAGGCTGTTATCCAGCTCGAACGACGAGTACAGATCACGGAAGGAAACAAACCTTACATTTGACCCAGATTTCGGCTGTATTCAGCCGCTCAGGGCAGGCCTGACCAAACTACTCACATATGTTCTTACGCCAACTAATATGGTTAACTCGACAAATTCTGACCAATATTGGAAAGCTTAGACCCTACCTGTTCTTTCTAAACAAAAAAGTCTCCAGATTGGGCCAAAATTTTCAAGAAAAATATAGGTTTTCAAGGATTTTAAGTTGGCACTACAAACAAATTCCCATTTTGGCCTCCGCCGTGCATGTCCACTGTAACGTCTACCCTGTAATACCGGGTTGAAGAAGAGACAGAGTGTTCGTCTCGAAAGCTCCCCAGAGCAAACTATTTATGTTGTGTGTAATGTTTAAATATTTGTCAAAAGTATGTATTTTATCAATGGCTACTTGTTTCCTTGCACCAGATCACAAAATGTTACCTTGACATACGACCATACCTACAACCCTCACCCTAATGAAAGACCAATGATAAAGGATGTATATGAGTACAGCTGAATAGTGTGCTCAGTAAATGCCGACAGTTTTAAGTCCCTTGTTCCACTTGTCACCATTGTTATCTTGCACTGTCTGTGTAGTTTTCTAGACACTGTTCCGTGTAGTCATTAGCACTCGGGCAAGAACTTGCAGATAAGCTCAATAAACTTAAACAAAGAATTACGGTCTTAGTTCAAGTTAAAGTGCAATTTCAAGAAATTGGTCCCAAGTTTTTGACTGATCAACTCCAGCCTTTATCAAGGAATGAGCAATCCACTGTCTCTGTGACGTCACGTAAGGTTGGACAAGTGACTCTGTGAGCGGTGGATCATAAGTTGCAGAAAGTCTATGGCGCCCCCCCCCCCCCACCCGCCTCTGTTGAGGGATAGTTGTAATGCAACCTATGATCCAATGCTCACCGAGTCCCGTTGTCAGCACAGATGAACTTTCAGGTTTAAGTAATGATGTTATCATCTGAACTCGTCCTTAGTCAAAGGAATCCAGAGCATTTTATGAGGCTTGAAACTTTAATTAAAAAACTCAACTTTCTAGTCATTCCTACAGATAGTAAGTTTCAATAACACTATACCATTACATATCGAAGTAAAATTAGCAAAAAGATATGATGTCGTTGCGTGGTGAGAACTGATAGAAAATCCAAACCCGAATAGACTGATCCTGACTGTCATCACAATTAGCGGTTCGACCAATGAGAGAGTGACTGCATGTCCGTCAAAATTTTGCATTTTTATGTTTTTAATTTGCATTTCTACGTTTTGACGGAGGTGGGCGGAGCTATGTTATCTACAGAATTTTCAGTAGGCGCTTGAAACAAAACCATTAACATGTAGATTATTTTTGTGCCGTTTTTGTGCACTTTTTAAAAGACATCCGAACACAAATGTGGTAAACAGTGGCATTTCTATTTCATAAAGATTACACCAACTAGAATATTTCCAATTTCCAAGTCTTATAAAATGCTCTTGGTGCCTTTAACAGTATGAATCCAGCCACCATAGCAGTTATGGTGGCACTGGTGACTCCTAAAAACTGGTAACCCACGTGATCGAGAATATAGGCGCTGATTGGTGGAGAGACGACCTGCGTCAGACTCGGTACCATTGCTCCCAACCCAATCACTGCGCCTGCGCAAAAATAGAATTGTATTATGTAAAAATGAAATGAAAATAGACGTGCTTCTATTACTTTGAAATCCAATATCAGACAACTGGTTGAAAGGATTTTAGGAAGAGTTTATATTTGGGGGATTAATGAATAAACGGTTTAGATATGAATTTGTCATTGCGAAACTTCAAGAGGACGCGTGTATGTGTATGAGTTGAAATTTACTTTGAAGGGTGTGTTTGAAAGGGAAATCCATCTTAGTTCACGATCATTTTATATACACACTCACACCACCATGGCCAGCAACCGATTTTAGCCCCCCAAAAGCGCCGGACGGTTCACGTGTTGCAAGCGTTTAACACGTGTTCTTGGGAGAGAAACAGCATCCAGTTCTGTTGATTAGGCCATAGCAAGTAAATTCTATGGATGACATCCTCCGCAGACTCCAAAACTAATGAGATAGGGCGAAAAAAAAACAAGGCGGGCAAAAAAAACGACAAGATTCCTATATTTTCAAATTTTGAGATCATAAATCTTGTTAAACAAGAATTGAGGCGACAAAATATGATATCATGACCAACAGGTCTTTTATTCCTGTATTCAACTAATGAGGTTTCATGTATAATATAAAACCTCATTGATTTAATGTAAACATGTCCTTGTAGATGTATATACATCTCAATAGACAAACTACAACAAATGCAGAAAAGAGCTTGTTGTACCATCATCTGAAGCAACTACACTGGGTATTCATATGCGATGAAACACCTTGTGTATACAGCTCAATTAACTAGAACCAAGGACATTATATAATGTCCTTGCTGAAACAAATGCAGAAAACAGCTTGTTATACCATCATGGGCAGGAACTACACTGGGTATTCATATGCAATGAAACACAGACTGTCAACATTAAACTGTCCTTGAAGATGTGTATACAGCTGAATTAACTATAACACACGCAGAAAACAGCTTGTCATACCATCATGGGCAGGAACTACACTTGGTGCAGTAAAACACCTTAGACTGTCATCGTTTACGACATATTTGCCAATTTTGGGCATGTTGACAATTATTTTTTTTTCTTTTTCAAAATCAGGCAAAAATTAATGAGCGCTCTGATGTAATCCATAAAAATTACTTGATGTGGCCTTATTCAACGAACTTGATTTGCAGTTCAGGCCACGCACCGGGAGAATAACGCCGCTGGCCGAAAAGAGACAGACTAATTTGGCGTTACGGAGACGATGTCAAGGGTACGAAAGTGTCGAATACGTGCCGAGAACATAAAAAACGAGCCCAACAACACGTGGACGTCATTCGGGCCTTACACCGCAGTACGATAGAGTGGGGAACATCAGACGTCCTCGGAGCAACACAGGTAACCATCCACACATACCCAAGATGTAGCCTCCGTTGCAGACTCCATCCGGCTGTTTTCTTTTTCAAGTTACCGTTTTTTCATTACATATCTTTTTTTAATTGCTAAATGCAATAAGAAAAGATATGTAATAAGAAAACAGCCGAAGGGAGTCTGCAACGGAGGCTGTCCGGAATCACCCCGACCAATCGAATCACGTGAATCGCATTGAAACTCAGATTCGTATCAGCCATTTCCTGACAAATCGCTTTCTACCTTGCGTTAACGACTACATCTGACCAAACAAACTCGCCAGTGAGATGGTGGAAAGTGTCAGCTTCCAAAAGACGTTTACAGATTGACAATGTTGGCAATTTGTAAGTAATTGAATCCGCCCGCGGATTTAACGTTTAGAGAAAAGTAATAGAAACTAGAAATTAAATGGCGGGCGGATTCAATCACTTCCAAAGTGCCAAAATTGTCAATCTGAAAACGTCTTTTGGAAGCTCACACCTTCCACCATCTCACTGGCGAGTTTGTTTGGTCAGATGTAGTCGTTAACGCAAGTTAGAAAGCGATTTGTCGGGAAATGGCTGATACGAATCTGAGTTTCAATGCGATTCACGTGATTCGATTTGTTGGGGTGGGAATGTAATGTGCGCGCAGTATCTGATGTACTACCTTTGCATTTGCTTCGTGAACCTTGTTTCGTAATGTTCACGCGCAGTCCTTTGATAGTTTTCACGGTTGTTGAGATCGGATTCTGACGGAATCCCGGTAACTATCAGAAAACTGCGCGTGTGAGTAGTAGAAGTTGGAAAAAACTGTCCGTTGGGAGCTGAAACAGAGACTAATTTGTTAAATTTGTTTGCATCAGAAAAATGGGCGTTGCATGCGATTTCTCTTTGGACACAATTTTGCACAACTATGCATGTATGTGACCTATGTACTGGGTCGTAAGCTTATATACGCAAACCATATACGGATACGATACTGTTCGAGGTAACGTTACAATTACATAATTGTCCAAGCATAGGGTTCGGACGGGGGCTATTTTGTTGTGTGTGATTCTATGTTTTCCTAGTAGTGGTAGCGATTTCTTTAAAAAAATCTCTGCTTGGAGAATGCAGATACGGTCCTAGTATACTATAGATGAATAACATAAACCCTCACTGCAGGTCGTTGCTGGCACGACAGTTTATTTCTGCCGCACAATACCACGACGATGAGAAGGTGGCAACCGTTGAGTATTTGTAATAATCTTCTAAGGAGAATAACTGAAGAAAGGAACAATAGGTTTTCATGTTATTTGGTATGCAGGTAGGTTGGACAGAGATGTACAAACTGAAGTGCAAATTATGCAAATTGGGACTGAATTTGCATAAGTAATGAGGAATATCTACACCTCCATTCTAGGCATGTGGTTGGAGGTCACACCTGTCACATCTGTTAGTCTCAAATCTAGGACAAGAATTCCCCAGGTCCCAACAGCTGGTAATGAGGAAAATATATACCTACATGATATTATATTCCCCTCCAGTACTGGAGGGAATATACTGTTTTTACTTGCCTGTTCTTCTTCTTCTTTCTTCTTCTTCTTCTGCCAAAAACCAAGCTGTGGGGTGGTAGCTCTACTAATGCTATTGCACAAAGTTACATGTACATGGTACGGATGTTATATTTGAGATGTACGTACCTTTAGAAAAGGTGAATACACCTGACAATAAATTATTCTAATGAGGACCTCATTTGCATAATTTATGCAGAAACTTGTATGTTCCTTACCGTAAAAGCTATGGATGTCATATTTGAGATGTAGGTACCTTTGGGAAAGGTGACTACACCTGGACATAGATTATGCTAATGAGGACCTCATTTCTATAATTTATGCAGAAACTTGCATTCTCCTTATCGTAAAAGCTATGAATGTCATATTTGAGATGATAGGTACCTTTGGGGAAGGTGAATACACCTGGACATAGATTATGCTAATGAGGACCTCATTTGCATAATTTATGCAGAAACTTGCATTTCCCTTACCGTAAAAGCTGCGGATGTCATATTTGAGATGTAGGTACCTTAAGGAAAGGTGAACACACCTGCCAATTTATTATGGTAATGAGGACCTCATTTGCATAATTTATGCAGAATCTTGTATTTTTCTTACCGTAAAAGCTATGGATGTCATATTTGAGATGTAGGTACCTTTAGGATAGCCGAACACACATTGCCATAAATTATGCTAATGAGGACCTCATTTGCATAATCTATGCAGAAACTTATATTTCCCTTACCGTAAAAGCTGTGGATGTCACATTTCAGATGTAGGTACCTTAAGGAAAGGTGAACACACCTGGCTATGAATTATGCTAATGCGGACCTCATTTGCATACATTGTGCAAAAACGTGTATTTCCTTTACCGCAAAAGCTACGGATGTCATATTTGACATGTAGGTACCTTTAAGAAAGGTCAACACACCTGGCCAAAGATTATGCTCATGAGCTAATTTGCATAATTATATAATGGGAGGGAATATCCTGCATTTTTCAAAAAAGGTTGCCTTTCTAGTTATTCTTTCATTTCATTTTTTTATCTATACAGGGCAATTACACAGGGAATGTGAAGCCTGTTTTTCAGGTACCCCTATATACTATACTTGCACAAGCCGTGATAAGACATGTTTGACACCCATTGCAAAGTCCCAATCTTTATAATTTCCCGCATACAGATCGTGTCCTTGATCACTGGCACTGCATGGATGCTGGTTCGCTTCCAAGTGATATGAGCGTGTCTGACATGTCTTATTAATATCATATCAGACTTCAATGGTGATTCACACGCTGCTTTCGTGGACGATAGATTGGTCTATAGACTCAGTCCATTCCTTATCTTTTTCTGTGTCATGAATTTCGATATTTTCAGTGGACAGAAAAGATTCCATGACGTCAGGTGTCTGCTGAGTAGTCCTTGTGCGATGTACTTCTTCAAGAAATTGGTCCCAAGTTTTTGACTGATCAACTCCAGCCTTTATCAAGGAATGAGCAATCCACTGTCTCTGTGACGTCACGTAAGGTTGGACAAGTGACTCTGTGAGCGGTGGATCATAAGTTGCAGAAAGTCTATGGCGCCCCCCCCCCCACCCGCCTCTGTTGAGGGATAGTTGTAATGCAACCTATGATCCAATGCTCACCGAGTCCCGTTGTCAGCACAGATGAACTTTCAGGTTTAAGTAATGATGTTATCATCTGAACTCGTCCTTAGTCAAAGGAATCCAGAGCATTTTATGAGGCTTGAAACTTTAATTAAAAAACTCAACTTTCTAGTCATTCCTACAGATAGTAAGTTTCAATAACACTATACCATTACATATCGAAGTAAAATTAGCAAAAAGATATGATGTCGTTGCGTGGTGAGAACTGATAGAAAATCCAAACCCGAATAGACTGATCCTGACTGTCATCACAATTAGCGGTTCGACCAATGAGAGAGTGACTGCATGTCCGTCAAAATTTTGCATTTTTATGTTTTTAATTTGCATTTCTACGTTTTGACGGAGGTGGGCGGAGCTATGTTATCTACAGAATTTTCAGTAGGCGCTTGAAACAAAACCATTAACATGTAGATTATTTTTGTGCCGTTTTTGTGCACTTTTTAAAAGACATCCGAACACAAATGTGGTAAACAGTGGCATTTCTATTTCATAAAGATTACACCAACTAGAATATTTCCAATTTCCAAGTCTTATAAAATGCTCTTGGTGCCTTTAACAGTATGAATCCAGCCACCATAGCAGTTATGGTGGCACTGGTGACTCCTAAAAACTGGTAACCCACGTGATCGAGAATATAGGCGCTGATTGGTGGAGAGACGACCTGCGTCAGACTCGGTACCATTGCTCCCAACCCAATCACTGCGCCTGCGCAAAAATAGAATTGTATTATGTAAAAATGAAATGAAAATAGACGTGCTTCTATTACTTTGAAATCCAATATCAGACAACTGGTTGAAAGGATTTTAGGAAGAGTTTATATTTGGGGGATTAATGAATAAACGGTTTAGATATGAATTTGTCATTGCGAAACTTCAAGAGGACGCGTGTATGTGTATGAGTTGAAATTTACTTTGAAGGGTGTGTTTGAGAGGGAAATCCATCTTAGTTCACGATCATTTTATATACACACTCACACCACCATGGCCAGCAACCGATTTTAGCCCCCCAAAAGCGCCGGACGGTTCACGTGTTGCAAGCGTTTAACACGTGTTCTTGGGAGAGAAACAGCATCCAGTTCTGTTGATTAGGCCATAGCAAGTAAATTCTATGGATGACATCCTCCGCAGACTCCAAAACTAATGAGATAGGGCGAAAAAAAAACAAGGCGGGCAAAAAAAACGACAAGATTCCTATATTTTCAAATTTTGAGATCATAAATCTTGTTAAACAAGAATTGAGGCGACAAAATATGATATCATGACCAACAGGTCTTTTATTCCTGTATTCAACTAATGAGGTTTCATGTATAATATAAAACCTCATTGATTTAATGTAAACATGTCCTTGTAGATGTATATACATCTCAATAGACAAACTACAACAAATGCAGAAAAGAGCTTGATATGAGCGTGTCTGACATGTCTTATTAATCATATCAGACTTCAATGGTGATTCACACGCTGCTTTCGTGGACGATAGATTGGTCTATAGACTCAGTCCATTCCTTATCTTTTTCTGTGTCATGAATTTCGATATTTTCAGTGGACAGAAAAGATTCCATGACGTCAGGTGTCTGCTGAGTAGTCCTTGTGCGATGTACTTCTAGTGACGTCAGCATCAGAACGCTGAGCATCTCGACACTCCCGGCAACATAGAACGAGGCGGTGTAATTTCCGGTGACGTCATACAAACGACCTACGGATGAGCAAAATAAACGTTGTCTTTTTAGTACGGTGAAAAACTTACGTATTTCTACAATGCGCAGTTCATATGACACGCTATTCAAATAACATTTCAATATTTTAAGACATCGATGCCAATAGCAAACAGCTAGAAGAAAAACCTCTGTTGCAAGCAACAGCACTAATATAACTGCATACATGGACAGAGACTGAATGAGCTCTTACTAAACTTGGCATTGGCTTGGAACTATTTAAAACTGAGTTGTTTGATGAGTAGCTACCTCCGTGAACGGAGTTATTATTTTGGTGTGCCTGTCTGTGTACGTGTCTGCTTGTGGCCAGTATGACTCAAGAAGCTATGGATTGACTTTTATGATATGTGGTACGTAAGATTTGGCTGGATGAAGGTCAATGTCAATCTAGTGGCTTTCCTTGACATTGCAGAGGAGCCGCCTGTTAACTGTATTTTGTTCTAGACGAGTTTTGGTCCATGGTCTTGATTGTCTGGTGTTGGCGGATAGCTTTTGACGTCGGGAAGAAGTGATGTTTCAGCCCCCTAGAAACTTGTTTTGTAACTGCAGGACTAAGGCCCTGCAAATGGGCCCGGGACAGAAGAAGATATGATACCATCCCAGCACATACACATCCAGCAATACACGTCCACAGACGGCTGTGGGCAAGAATCATATAGACTTGTCATGTTGCTTTTGATATTGCAGCAACCGGTACAATATGATCATTAGATTTTCTTCTCATGAATTGTCAAAAGACTAAAGTAGTCCATGAGACTGTCTGACCTTTGTAATTTCTGTACAACTTTCTAGATTGTGTTATAAACACTTGCGGATCATTGTACAAATATTTACCATGGGAAAGTAAAGAAAATGATATTTGATATTGTTTTTGTGATAATTCGAAACAAAAAAATCATTTTCTTTACTTTCCCATGGGTACTTTTTGCTGCATTTGGGTTTATCTGATGAACAAACAGTATGATATCATCAATCAACAGTGTTTTGAGAAAAGCACTGTAGTTTGGACACAGAATTTGTGGTGAATATGTGTACAATGTTCCGCAAGTGTTTATGACACAATCTAGAAAGTTGTCCAGATATTACAACGGTCAGACAGTCTCATGGACTACTAATTGACAATTCATGAGAAGAAAATTTAATGATCAAATTGTACCAGTTCTTGCAATATCAAAGGCAACATGACAAGTCTATATGCTTCTTGCCCACAGTCAGCCGTCTGTGGGTGTGTATTACTGGATGTGTATTGAGATTTGAGGACTGCTGGGATGGTGTCATTTTTGGGCCCGGGTATTCCTGTTGAAAAATTGCGGAAGAGGATAACTCAATAAACTGATAAAGGACCACTGGATTGTCATGAGTTTGGCGCGTCGAATGGTCAGTGGCTATTTAGTGGACACAAGATCGGGAGGTCACCGGTTCGATTCCTTGCACTAGTCCTGGCCAAACTCTGTGTCCTTGGGAAAGGCACTTTACACAGCTTTCCTCACTCCACCCAGGAGTAAAATGGGCTACGCCTTTCCCATTCCCTAGACACAGTGTATAACAACCCTCTGCCCCTACGGCCTCAAAAAGGCTAGGAAACTACCTACCTTCTTTTTAGCTAGAGAGCTTGGTCTTACCTGCAATAGGCGGGCCAAACAGCATGGCAAACCCCTGTATCCCGTAGGCTATCCCCACCGCACTGGCCAGCCGGCTAACTCCACAGAACTCCGCCAGAAACACTGCCGTTTGACTGGCACAGGATCCACCAAACAGGCCGATAGCAAGGCAACATACCAGCATGGCAGGGTACGTCTGGGCAAACGGTAAGAAGAGCAGACACAGGCCGAGTCCGAGGTTGCAGACGACGTACCCACGGAGACGATAGAACAGCCCCAAGTCCGAGAGCCAGCCGTACGCAATCCTGGACACCAGATCACCAATACCGACGACTGAGACAAGGAAAGCAGCTTCTTGCGCTGCAGTTCCAACACTTCTCGCATGGGCAACGAGGTGAACAAAGGGGATAAAATTACCAAAGATTACGAGCATACTGGCAAAAATAAAAACAACAAAATACGGTTTCTGAAAAAGGGAAAGGTCCAGGAGTTTACATAGGGAAAGACATGTCCAATGACGTCTTGAGTGAGCCTTCGTGTCATTTGATTTAGTTCTTTTCTTGTCGTCAATGTCTTCGTCCAGATATATCGGTCTTAACAGGGCACCAAACATGCAGCCTTGTAAGGCTACCCCTGCTACGATAAAAAGGGAACCCCGCCACCCATAGTGGTCTATAAGTAGCTGAAATACTGGTGGAAAAGCGAACGTTCCGACCCCGGAGCCTGATAAACCTAGTCCGTTAGCAAGTGCTCTTCTTTTCTTGAAGTATCTCCCCACCATGGTAATGCAAGGTGTATACATGAAGGAGAACCCAAGACCTAAAAGAAGAAAAAAAAAGTTTGTTATTTTCGAAAATGCTAGATCTACTGGTCCCTGCACTAACACTTACTACCGTAAGAATTGCAAAGAACTACATTTTGTACACTGCATAAAATGGCTTAGATTAATTTCATATGTGATTTTTTTTTCATACAAGGAAGGAAGAAAGCAAAACTTCTCTCAATCGGGACGGATAGTGATAACGACTTCTGACAACATTTGACCCATTGCTGACGCCACGGGTACCTAAAGTCACGTGTCAATAGCGACTGGGATAGTCTCTCTTCGCATTGCATTTCACCAACTCCGATTAAATTCTATGCTAAGAAAATAAAAATGAATCAATCTTTTCGTCGTAAGATTTCATATGTCAAACGATTTTCAGCGGCCGACAAGCCGGATGTGCATGTGCGTCAAACTTTCCATTCACAAAACAGTTGGCTTTGCGTGACACATCCACGACTCTCTCAGCCAAGATTGTTCTCAATTTGCTGTCGTGAACCTGTCGCACGACGCACGTGCAGGTGTCTTACCTGTGATGAGCCCAGCCGTCAGGTACATGACCGGTAAACTGGTGACGAACATGCTGGAGAGGAGACCGACTGTAGCTATCAGACTCCCCGCCATCACCACCGCCCTGCAGCCGAACACGTTACACAGGGCCCCGGTAAGAAGCGCTGCAAAACAAGACAAAGAAACATTTGACACGGTTAGATTAATTCCCATACAAAATATGAGCTTTTTGGAAAATTTAGATTTCGTGAAAAAAATATATCGATATCTGTTACAGCACTACAGAGTAGTCATGCCGAGCGTTTTTGCCCACTTTCCATATCAACGAAACTGGCACGTACTGGCCGCCATGCCGGTGTCCTTGATTTACATTCCAAGCTTACACGGAGTTTTCTAAGTCCATAATGTATTCTTCTAGACCAGGAATGCCCTTCTGTAAACTCTACACAGTAAATAGTGCTTATTTGAGACGGTCAGAAGATCTCTAGATGTCCCGAAACAATTGAGCCTCGATTTACGGAAATGCAAATAACTGCGTACCTCCATGTTGGTGTCTTATGACGTCATACAAAACCACTTAGTGATTGAAGATGCGCACCAAGCGATTGTGTGAGAAACATCCTACACAATTGTATGTTCAGTGTACATGCTTTCTGTCTTAGCAATATTATTTTGTGAATATACAAGATTTCTGTTAGAATCAATACGCGCCTTGAAGGATCATGCACAATCATGGATCTACAAGCTCCCCCGTGGTGACGCCGATCTAGACTAATTTGTGACGTCACATGTAAACCCTATAAATTCTATTAATAGAAATACATGTCATTTTCTCACATCCAAACATAGTGAGTGCTCCTTGGATGGAGCTGATCCATGCTGTACTCTCAGCGTCTTCACCGAACGCGTGGAGAATGTAGGTGAAGAAGACTCCGAAAGACTTGAGGGTGCCCCAGATAGCTGTGTGGGACAGGAAGCTGCTCAGGACGACAAACCAGCCCCAACCGCCGTCCGGCGCCTCGTCATGGTGTCTCACAGTCGCCATGATAGGCGTTACCTCGAGGTACTAGGGTGCAGCATCTGAAAAAGCATATACGAAAGAAACAGATTATTCACGAAAGTATCCGAAATCTCCAAAAACTTTTCTAAATTAAGAAATACACAGAAACTCATATTCCTCTTAAAATCTTCCAACCCACTCATCATTGAAAGTGTGGGACTTTTTATTTTCCACTGCTTTCAGAGAAGAAATCAAACCCCGCATTAGTACCGTAGATATAGAAACTTACTGTAGAATAGCAATATAGAATGATTTTGTATTCATGTATACTTTTGGTTTACCTTATATTTGTATTTCGACATTGTTGTCAACATGCAATTAGCCTACGGGCATGAATTTGCAATAAACTATTTTTATTATGTATACGGACAGGTTTACGTGTTACTAGCTATTACTCTTTTCTGCAGAAAATTCAGTCAAACCGGGAACATGATGGCACCAGTTTGACGTCAAAATCCAACATGGCTGCGGCCATGTATGCCGTCGAAAACAACACAAGCTTTGGTATCGCAAACTTGCCACTGCTATCGCAAAGTAATTATACCTGTCGAGAGATGAACATGTACGAAAAGTATGACATACACAGAGGTTTTATTTGGCTGCGTTGGTGTGTGTGTTTCGCATTCATTGACCTATAAAATGTCCTTGGACCAACATAGGCGGTCAAAGTTCAACTACTGCTATGGGGAGGGTAACTACTTTACTAAGTCGGTTAGCTGGTGTATTTCTAGAACAGCCATTTTGAGGCCGGTGACCTTCAAGTTCACAAACTTAATCCGTAATGCCTGACTTAGGCGTCACGTTTCTTTGCTGGTATCGATGGCATTGGGGTGTGATGTGTGACAGTGTGTGACCGATCTAGAAATAATTCAAAACGGCCGGCAGCTTCGAATCCTGCATATCGTTTTATATATAGCGTGTATCAAACTCAGTAATAACGTCAGAGGACTAGAATTCTACTTTCTATGACCCTGATTTCTTCAATCAAAGAAATATCATCTTTCAAAACATGTCGCTCCCTGATGATGTTGACCCTGATCCGCGATTGTTTTCAAAGTATCGCGTTACGAGGTTACGATAGGGCCTTGGGTAGGACCGGTTACAACAACTGTGAATTCGGACCAGTTTGGACATTTTCTGAGGCATCACAGTCCTGATACGACACTCTAAAGCAAGACAGACGAAAATTGTACCCATTCACCTTCCAAATCTCCGCCCTGCTTGCGTCTAGCCCGGCTTTGGAGACGGCTCTCTAGCGTTTCTTTGCGTATGACTTCCTAGAGGCCGCCATTTTGATTGGCAACTTGTTTGGGTTCAATCAAAGGTCAAGGTACAATGGCCGCCTCGTCTCGAAACGTTTCGACATTTTGCAGAGCGCACTTTGCAGTTGCAACTAGAGTTCCACGACCTCATACCTTCGCCAAATGATTTCAACCTTTATGGCTGACGTATTAGGAGTGTTTCTTATCAATTATAAATCATACCAGTTGATCGTCTTCTCCGCCCAAATAACAGAGGTTGTCCAAAGTATGATGAGCTTAGCAAAGAAGGTTATGCTCACATTTATCATGTATTATGCAAATGAGGTCTTTATTAGCATAATTTGATTCAACAATGTTGACATTCACATAACTTCCAAATGCCACAATTATGATATTGCGTGATTTACTAGTATTGTATAATAGTTGTGTCTCCTTGATTATGCAAATTAGGTCATCATTCACATATTTTCTATCTATCAACATTCGTCTCTTTCTCAGTTACAAATGTCACATATTTTGATAGTCATATCATGGATTACAGCGCGTTTTTAGAATTTCCTCATTAATTATGCAAATTAGAATCTGATTTGCATAATTGTCGTCTAATCTTAAAAAAAGTATCACATATGCTATATACATACCAAAAATCATGACCATCCATCAAGCCCATCTTGAGTTAAAGTATTTTCTCATTAATTATGCAAATGAGGTCTTCATTTGCATAGTTGATATCTATTAATATTTCTCACTTCCTCAGTTACATATGTTCAGTTCACGTGATCAGTAAAGGAATAGTAGTGACAGAGAACACAACGCAACTAAACACTGTACCCTTAGCAAACGATAGCTTTCAGGGTTGGAACATTAACAAGTCCACTTCTATGAAGCGGGCAGCTCAAGCGTCTTGGCAGTTTCTGAGGTAGCAGAACACAGTTTCCGGCCTATGGGGATTCCTTTAGTTAAGGGCCGCAAGGTGACTTGCTTCGACACGGTAAAAATCATAGCGCGGTGCACTTGAGAAATACGCAAAACGAATATGTTTCAGTATATGGTACAACCTACAAATAACTAGAAAAAATCCTGTCGGCGTATCGGCTCCTCACGCCCACTTTGAAACAGCACTCTGCGAGAGGTCACTGAACTGCAGCCGACTGACCCCGTGAGGCGGCTGCACAAGATGGCGCATTTATACACAAAGCGGAAAAGGCCCACTATCCAAATCCTACAGTCTAAAAGCCGACATATTTCTACGCCACACAGCACAGTTTACACATGGATGCCTCTCACATGCAGCTTTCTACCCAGTCTTCAAGAGTTTGGGCCGCACTACTTTCTGTACCCACGTCATAGACCCCGGGGGTCGCGGAGAAATACTGTGTTCTGCTACCTTTAACTATTTCAGTGCTACTGCAGTTGGTGTTGCTTTTGTTGCTATGGTGCTTGCTTGGCAGCGCGGGTTGTCTTTACATTTGTAAAATTTGTACTTTCCAAAGATGGACTCACCCGGAAGTTGCATTTTTCATTGACCTAACGGTATGTGTGTTTTTTGAATAATAAGGCTAACATGTATGTTGCACCAAAATATTGAAATCTTAGATCGACTTATTTTCGTAATTCCTTTACCATTTATCAACATTGTGGTCTATATATCGTTTAAACACTCGAGTTTGGTCGAACATTTTTCCGTTATTTATTTATTTATCATTAGCATTCTGTTGTTATGTATCATAGCAAATATTTTTAATAACCCGATTAATGCGTTTATGCTACGATCAAATGAACAGTCTTTTCTTGTAAAATAATTATCAATATGATGACAGCCAATGTATTCTTTCTTTCTTTGTTTGTATATCATGTATATATATATATATATACTGTATACTATGTATTATCTGTACACTAGTTGCCATAATGCATGTTATATTGCTTATGTTGGCCTTCGGGGTGACCATCACCTATTTCCCTAGGTCATTAGCATACATGGGAAATCTTACAACAACAAACAATTTGAGTCAGAAATGAGTCGAGCCGCATTGAAAAATATTTCAATATCACTTGTGATCATTAGAGGAGACAGAAGAAATGTAAATATCAATATTTCATGTTTCATGTGCATTGAAATCACCTTTTTAATGTGATTGTGATCTGGTATGTTCGCTAGTTGACCTCGATACGTTTATATTGTATAATCTCTGTATCTATTTAATGGTAAGATAAAGTTCAAGAAAACTGTGTGAAAAGTGAATACGCCCCAGCAAAAATATTGACTGAAAACGATTTCTATAAGGAACTTTATCGTAGACATTTAGTTGCTTGAAGTCCGGATCGTTGCAAAGAAATGTATGTCAATGTCAACCATGTGCCATCTTCATTATAACGATTGTGTTTGTGTATGTGTATGTTTGTTTGTGTGTGTGTGTGTGTGTGTGCGTAGATGTGTATGTGTGTTTCCGCAAGCATAACTCTTATTGTATGATCGGCATATTGTTCATTCATAGTGTCGTAAGATGTAGAAACCCGAAAGCCAAAAACACGATGTTGACAATAATGTCCAAGCAGACGTTTGATGTGGTTTATGGTTTACTTCAGAGTGTCTGCTTCATTCGTTTTATGCGTCTAGTATGTAAGACACTGTACCACATAGAGAGGTGCACTAAAAAGGAAAAAGAAAAAAACATAGACCGGAAGTTCTGATGCAGTACGATAAAAGCTGCCGCGGGGGGGGGGGGCATATTTTAGCCCTTCATCTAGCTGACACCTACCAACAAACAACAATATATCACGATAATCTATCCACAGGTTGTCGAATTAAGTTTTCCACAAACACACAAATGACGACATGCAGAATTATTACTCTTCCAGCAGATGTTAGGCCCTGTCAGCTTTGAAGAGAAAACCAACGAACCATGAACTCTAAATGGTGTCGCTTTCCTATTGTTGAAACTATTTCATATTAAACTTGTCTAGATATGTTGAAAATGGCAAATCAGCACAAACGATAAACTCCAACGCCGCCCGGAAGGCCGGTAAAGGAGGTTATATATATCCATAGTACGTTCAGTACAAATTTACAGCAAATAAACCCAATTTTTTGCCTTCAATAAGCCCCTGTCACACTTGTGCGTATATACAAGCCCGCATGAGTTGCGTATTAACATGTCTTTGGTCAAGATTGAGTTTTCAGCCCGAGAAGTCATTTCCTTGATTCGATAAGTAGGCTGCACAACGGTGGGTCAACGCAGAAAATAACTTCTTCCCCGCAAACTTTCCTTAAACCTAAGAAATGTTAATGCGCAACTCATGCGCACTTGAATATACACACAAGTGTGACAGGGCCCATACAAGGTGTTGTGAAACTTTTACGGACGTGAGGTGTTGCTTTGGGCCCTACCATTTCAACAGCCGGGACATTGGCGTGTTGCTTCGCAAGTTCCTTCAGTTCCTTTCGACGAAATCTGACCAAATGATTATTCAAGCCCATAGCAAGCGTTGTGGAAATGTCTGTTCATTTAGAATTAGAATCCACCATTTTGAATGAGAATCCACCATTTTTTCGCATTTGGCACTAAAAAAAACTGTTACCCATATCAACTATAACTTCTATTCACAACAAGCCACTATTTACAGGAAAATACTGTATTGAGTTTTTCCCCACTTCCCCCAATGTTTATGTCAAGTCATGTAGTTTGCCTTGTCTTTTTGCAATATTCAATTCTAATTTATAAAAGAAGGAAACAAAAGATATGAAGGCTGGTAAATTCAATGAATATTTGCGATGTTTAAAGACAAATATCTTACCAAGCAGAATGATAACATTTGACAGAACAGGGCAACGATCACTGAAAATACCGAAAAATATACTAAGTGCATTAATATGCAAATGATTATCAGAGATTTCGACATGGGCAAGTTCTTAATGAACCTATAGGTAATGTACGAATATCATTCTATGTTGAGCACATTAACCTTAAATAATGTAACAAATTCGACCCACTTTGCATAATTCATTGTGTACATCTTTGTCTAAGCTACCTGCTTAGTAAATAACATGAAAATCTGTCGCTCCTTTCTTCAGTCATTCTCCTTAGAAGATTTTGACAAATACGCCATTGCAGTTCCAGTTACAAATACAAGGGGGGCCAAAATCAACCTAGACCTTTCTCCTCTAAACACCTACCCACATACCAAATATTATTACAATCCATTTACACGTTCTTCAGATATGCTGACTTTAAGCATCCGGAGACACACACATACACACACGCAAACACAGACGCAAACAGTCAAAACAATATCCCCATGAAAAAGTATTTTTTTTCATTGCGATAATGATAGTAGTAATAATATACGATTGCCGACAACCTCATTCCACACAATCCCTGTAAACTAGTGACCCCCCGCAAGAGGAACGACCGCACCACCCCAGAATTATCATTTACACCTTTGTTCACACCTTTGATTACGGACAAAAGACTGCACCAATTGCCTATCAAATGCCAGACAACGAGCTTCGTCAGCAACTTTAATCTATTGCTACATGTAGTTAGAATCATGGACAAAACATAACATTTTGTATGCAATTTTGAATAGAAAATAGAGCTACTTATAGTTGCCGAAGCAAGTCATGAGAATGCAGTTCCAAGAACTTTTCACAAATTGCGCCCCTCCCACTCAATGAAAAAAAATGGTTCATCCTAAATTGTCGGGGGAGCCCGCTGTGCCGATTCGATCTACAAAGAACAATGCCGGTTCAGCTATCTCATTATGCAAATAGCAACAGGAAAATGGGCGGTGAAGACGCGACTTATCACTGAGTGACTCAGACTATCTTGCAAACAAAACGTAACAGTGTTTCTTTCCTTTGTTCCTGTACCCAAGCGGAGGTTACGAAAATAGCTTGCTGTGCCTGATCTGAGGTAAGCCATCTTTTACTATACAGTCATGATGATCTTGGTTCTTCGTACTACGTGTTCATTCTTGGTTCTTCGAACTATAGCTACGTACTCAATGGCTTGGTTCTTCCAAGGACATTATATGTCCTTGGTTCTTCGTACTATGTGTTCATTCTTCGGTCTTCGTACTACCAAGGACATTATAATTAGGATGTATCCTATATCATCATGTCCTTGGTCCTACGTGTTTATTCTTGGCTCTTCGTACTACGTGTTCGTTCTTCAATGGTTCTTCGTACTTCGTGTTAATTCACGGTTCATAACTGCAAAGCCTACGCCAACATAGACAACAAAAGTAACTATATGCAAGTAACTGAGGAAGGAAAGGAGGTTAAAGGTCAATCAGAGAAATCGGTCAGGGGAAAATATTTTGTTGCTTTTGTAGATAAAAGATTGGGGAGCAAAGTTCGACTCGCACCTCCTCGAGGGGCTCTGAGTAACGCGGCAGACATCCTGAATCCGAACCACGCCAACAACATCGACCTGGGACGGAGGTGGGCAATGGCAGAGGCACGGGGGTTTGGAGGGGGGGGGGGGGGGTAGTCTCCAAGCAGACTCAACGGTTGCAAAGACCGTGTCCAACTGGCAGAAGGAGTTTTTTTTGCAACCCCGACGGTGCCTGACAACTTCTATGGCTGACTGGAGCTTCTCTGGCTAGCTTGTACGAGTTTGGCACCGTGGAGATCTGATCTGAGATTTGGGGAGGGGGGGGGGGCTTGGGAAATACACTTCACACCAATTTCTCTAATCGACTCGGGTGAAAATGAGTACCTAGCTTCGGTTAGGGACGCCCCTCAGACGGAGTTAAATTGAGGTACCGTGTTTAGGAGAGCTATACCACGAGTACGTTAAAGAACCCATCAAACTTATCGAAAAAAACATGGGTCCGTCCCGGTGTGAGCGCATCAAATGAATCTGTCTGGATATGGAGCTTGCAGTCTTTAGTACAAAACTGCTGTGTTACGCCATGAGGCGGTTTTTGCCGGGTAGGCAATACAAACAAACAAAAATCCCTAACGTTATAGCTTTAGAAATATGGGTAAAAATTCCAGACTTGCGCCTGGCCTGGTAGTTTGTGGGAACTTCAAGTTTGATATATATATATAAAATCATTTCTAAAGAAAGAACGTTTAAAGATAAGTTATGAGCATACTTTGTGTATATCTTTTAATATGATTTCCAACTTTTATTTTTGCAAACGGCGAGGGCGGCCAGCCCTCGGTTTGGAAATGTTAACATTTGCAAATTATCTTTGTTACGAGCAATAATAAAGTCACATTCATTTGCAGAGTTGCTTTAGTTCTCAACTTTTAGTTCATGTATAAAAACACACACTTAAACAGCAATGTTCTCACTAGTGCTGCGTACCTAAACGTAACATCAGGTACATGTACCGGTGCAGAGGTTGTCCTTAACAATTTTAAAAATTAACATGTGTTTTTCTGAACTTCTTCAATAATGACAGAAACATAAATAAACTGTTTACAACTTGTCAGTATCTTTATTCAAAGAATATAACTGGTTTCCTATCGCCAAACTCCATTGGGCTTGCTATCAAAACTCCCGGCCTGCCTGAACGATCTGTTGCATATTAGTTACGCTGTTCCAAGGTGTCACTTTGGTCACGTTTGGTGTTGCATGAGGTCAGAAGATCAGTCACCAAATCAGCACATACTTAGTGTAAATTTATATCGGTACAGTACCGGTACTTCATGATCCAGTATTTTGGACCTGTACCTAATCAATTTTTACGGTACAGTACCGGTACTGCGTACAGGTACGCAGCACTAGTTCTCACCCTTTTCACAGCGTATGGGTCAGGCACAAAAGACCAACTTTTCAAAGACGGTCGACAGCAACATGCAAAGTGGGCGGTTTGTTTCAACATTTGCTTATTCATGATAAGCTCACATCGGCCTGCAGGCCGCTTTTAATTGAGGTCACGAGGAAAAATATACAGTTTACATGATTTAAAGTCCTTAAAAATCTATACACATATCATCACACATACATGGTTCAAAATTAAGAGGAAGATCTGGTTACGCCAAAAATAGTTACTCAAGCAACCGGATAAAATTGTCAAAATTTTCTACAAAATTTTCTTCAAAATTTTCTTCAAAATTTTCTTCAAAATTTTCTTCAAAATTTTCTTCAAAATTTTCTTCAAAATTTTCTCCAAAATTTCTATACAATTTTCTTCAAAATTTTCTTCAAAATTTTCTTCAAAATTTCTTCAAAATTTTCTTCAAAATTTTCTTCAAAATTTTAGCCAGTTGCTTGTCAATGGGTAACTATTTTTGGCGTATCTTACTAACTGGATGTCTAACCTTCATCAACGTAAGACCTGGTTAGTGTCCGTTCGTTTTGGTCATATCTGATTTCTGTTTCTTTAAAGGAGCCTAGAGCAATTTCAGAGCGTCAAAGCTGGAAATATTCTGGATATGGCGATCTGTATGATATATTTCATAATTAATTTGCTGATATTAGCACATTTCTATCATGATTTCATACCTTGGGCATTTAAAAAGAGCACAGAAACACGCCACATGAGGAGTCCTTTATATCTTGGGACCACCAAAAAATCAGCGCCTAGATTTTCAATGACTTCTCACCACACAATGACATTGCATCTATGCTCCATGAAGATCGATATGCAATGGGATAATGTTATTCAAACTTACTGTGGATAGAACTAAGGACAATTGAATTTGAAAACCCAACTTCCAACGTTCTGAAATTGCTTTAAGAGTCTCCGTGAAGGAACCCAGGGTTATAGCCGTGTACCGTGTGTGAGTCCGGTGGTAAACTGTTCCAGACTTTGGGTCTACGGTAGACTACGGATCTTCTGAAGCTCTCTACCCTGGAATCCAGAGCACATGTACCGGCGCGCACCCCTAGCTTTCCCCGGGCCTACCCTCCCGCTGTCCCCGACAATCTACCCCGCCCCACTCTCCGCTAGCCCACAAGCTCGGGGCGCGCGCCGGTACATGTGCTCTGGGGCCAGGGTAGAAGCTATCTCGCTATGGCGGTGGAGTAGCCCGTGTGTTGCACATAGACCTCTCGTTGTCCTGGGATCATCGAGCCTCCTCCCCGAGAGCTTGTGGCCATGAGCATCGAACTGAAGAGAACCATTTAGAGAACCGCCAATAGCAGCTCAGGATTCTTAATCACATCAATAAAAAATGAGCTCAGGACACTCTGTCACTATGGCAACCAGTCTTCATGCCGCCAACACAGTGGTAACAAACAATCTGATAATGATTGGCCCATGTCAGCACGTTGCTATGATCCCCACTTCTGTTGACTTAGAGGTGTTGACTATACTGACCTGACCAATGGTAGCGCTGCTTGAAGCTTGACTTAAAGTCAGACTAGGTACTAGGTGGTGAATATATAACTGACTATCTTGCAAAACAAATTCTAACGTAGTATTGGTCCTTGCCTTCTGATCCTAGATTGTCTACCCAATTCTGGCCAGGTAAGCCATCTCTTATCATTTCTATGCATAACGTTGTAAGTTGATTGGTACAATATGTTCTGCTGCTGCTCTCTCTCTCTCTCTCTCTCTCTCTCTCTCTCTCTCTCTCTCTCTCTCTCTCTCTCGACCACACATAGAGCCCAAATTTAGGTTTGGGTTTTATCTGATTCAGCTTTAGAAATGTGGGGCAAGTCATCTACTTGTCCCCATGAAAACACGTTAAAGGGCACGTGGAGGTGGATGTTATCTCCTTGTGACCTTTCTGTTGTGATAGTTTATGACAATGTTTCGTAACCAACCGACCACCCCCGCAAGTAACAACTTGTTTAAACTAAGTATTTGTAAAGGTCCTTCAGGATGTGTCCACATCAGATCATGTTAGAGAACACGTGAAAACAGTTGTACCATAAATGATATGTGTAATGATATGTGTTGATACAGTTATTAGGACTCAAATGACTGTGTATCTCTGTTACTAGTATTGTATCCGACCCTTACCTCTTCCCTCATGACCTCAATAAAAAGTGGCCTGCGTGCCGATTTGAGCTTATCATGAATAAACAAAGGTTCAAACAAACAAACAGCTGTTGACCTATTTTCGGAAGGGGGGGCTAAGATTTACCTGCTTCTTCTCATTAAAACACCCCTCCCCGCACTCACACTTGGGGCAACACTTCTTTAACATTATACGATTTTCTATTTTCTAGTTATCCAGACAAAATGCCGGCTGTGAGGTTTGAGAAACGTTTTGTGCTCCTGGCCATCTCGGTTCTGGAGATGTTGCTGTTTTCTGGCATCATCTATGGATGGACGTCACTGGTGTACATCCTTAAACAGGAGGGGTACTTCAGCGACCACTGTGAAACCACATCAACAAACAGCACGCAAGAAAATACACAGGTAAGCAATAAACTGGTAAACAAGGCTACAATCCAAAGGGGGGGGGGCCAACACTTAACGACAGGCAGTAAATTTCTAGCGAGGTCCAATCAAATGGCTGTTAGCAGGTCACCGAACGTCACCGACAATTAGCCAATGACGGCCAACAAAGCCAGTCCTTTAAAATGCAAAGTAGGCAATTAACGCCAATCTACTGGCACGCGATGGGCAAGAAGGAATATTTCACACCCTTTGTCCGTCGATTACTGGTTCATTGTTAATAGCGGCAATACATTACGAAGTAACTTTTCGTGTGACTTGCAGCACATGACTTTTAATCCTGCTTATGTGGAGCAGAACTACGCACTGAACAAGTTTTAAACATCGACACGACCTGACTACACAACGCCTTATATTTGATAATGCAGTAAAGCCATAACGCCACGCTTCGGAGAGAGCATTTTGGTATCTTTAGCATGGTTAAAGTTCTAAGCTGTAGCACTTCGTATCATGCATTTTCTTTACATTTTATGTACGGAAATAATGTTTGGTGATAGACAATGTGACATACAAAACTTTACATTTATTGTCATCAGAAAATACAGGGAAGTAATGTCGCTTTCGTGTTTGGCTGACAATAGTCTGCGCCTGTATAGATTCAAACAAAGGTAAGTATACAGTGTCGAAGGAAAAACAAAACTAGATGCATAGGTAATACATAATATAATAAACAAAAGCGGGTTTATCGGCTCTTTTGAATAATGCCATATGCCTGCGACTGGCTCATCCCAACGTCATGGCCGGTGAATCAAAGACGCGGCGCTGTCGCACTCTGGATTCGTTCTTAGGTGACTTTGCCGGAACATCCGTTCAATGTCTTCTCACGCCGGCAGTCGGTGATTTGGGGCCTCACAATGTGCCACAAAATCCTGACCCAAGACTAGCTTGGACTTGATTTCCCTCCATTTCTGTACGCGGCCGTCTTTGAGAGCTTGCTTTTGGTGGGAAATGTTGGGTCGACTCGAAGACTTTCACCCTCGTCGGGATCTATTCCCTCCCGCAATGGCCGCTCTATTAGAGCTAGTGCAGCGCCATTGAAGCTGTAAAACTTCATCTCTTCAGCCTCTTCGTGTTTTGGTGGTGAAAGTTAACTTTACAAACTGATAGATCTAGATCTAGATGTATACGTACGGAAGTAGTGGGAATAACAACTCAAAGGCGCTTGGTTTGAGTTGATGACATTTACATAAGACCAGGTGTTAACAACCCAAAACTCGACCGTCATTGGCTAATTGTCGGTGACGTTCAGTGACCTGCTTGCAGCCATATGATTGGACCTCGCTAGAAAGTTACTGCCCGACATTTAGTGTACACGGGGGGGGGGGGCTGGGGGTAAGTACCATTCATCGACCTTTGTGTCATTCCGACAGCAAACAACAAACAACAATCAAAGGTCACAAGTTATAAAATCAGGCCCTCAAAAGGATGCAGCCGGCACGCCATGTGCTTAACACGAATTGAACAGGTTTTCTATGCAGTTCGAATCGCTCCGCGAATTAGCAGGAAGCCCATTTCGCACTCGAAAATGATAATAAATTGCACGACCACCTAAAAGTATAGACTTTGATTTACTCTACGCAGGTCATTTCTTTTTGTTTTAAAATCGAAAATAGTGTAAAAACTCCAGGGGGATTTGCTCTAAAATCAACTAATTTCAGGTCATACAATCAGAAGGGTACAGGTAAAAAATAGGTTCAAAAACGTAGAAAACTTGAAAATTATAGATGCGATGAAATATTGAATATAAATAGTTCTAAGCTCAAGCAACAAGCTTTGTTGTAAGTAGTCCCGACACCCGGGGGTCATGGAACGTACAACTGTCTCAAAACAACGCGCGGTTCGGTATGGTTATAATCGGAAATTTTTAACTTAGATTTTTGCGACCTCGGGTAGGTATATTGACTTCAAACTCGGAATTCACAGACGCGGGACCCCCTTAAACATAATTCTTTTCATAAATTTAAGATTTGGGGAACGACGATCTGTCCATAGTAGATAATTACAAAAAAGGTCGGGCGCGTTCTATTCTGGAATTGAAATTATGACATGACCATGTGCAATTTCGGGGGAACTGCATTACGCCCTCGGAATGTATCACAAGTCATATACCACAAGAAACTAGAAAGTTTGCTCTTTTTCACGCACTACATTTCCTGTTGGTTTGGAGTCTACAACTGGATAAAAATAAGAGGAGAAAATGCACAAAAATCACCTAATTATGGGTCGTATTGTTGACAAGAAAGTGTCAAAAAATCGATTCTAAAATCTATAGGAGTAGAAAATAAAGCTGAAATATTGTAATTAACTTCAAATCAAGAAGATACACTGTTATATACTCCCGCAACAAGCTTTCTTGTAAGGTTGTTGACGCCCGAAGTGATGGAACGGACTACTTTCTCTCGCGGAAGGAAAAGAAAACTGCATAGAACTCTCGGCATGTCGTGCCGGCTGGATGGGTACTTCAATAGACCCCTTTCCAAACACCGCGGCCATTTTGAATCTGGGTGACGTAAGAAGATAAGACACAACAAATTACGCAGATAAGTAAACTGGTAAACAAGGCTATAACGCAACGATGTATAATTTACCGCCTCGTTGTCACCATACAGCAAACTACACACAACAACTTGTAAACAGCATTTCTATCTTGCATCTTTATTAACGAGTTACCATTCTCATGGTTATTCATTTAAGTCACATCCATAAGCAGCGTTTCGTTAGCTCTATAAGTTATAAACTTGTAAACAACATCTCTATCATGCATATTTAATACTTTATTTATTCATTATGTTTAGCCATACCTAGTATGGCTAAACATATTGTTTTTACTCATGTTTCTTCTTCTTCTTCTTCTTCTTCTCCTCCTGTCAAATCTTCAAATCGATTCATCTCTGTCATTTTTTGACCAAATGACCTGAAATTTGGTACAGAGGTAATGTAGGCAAAAACCAATGTGCGTTCTTTTCCTTTTTTTGATATTGACCTTGAAAGTGATTTTATTGAGGTTTTTAGGCTATTTTTAGCATATCCTGGCCTCCTGCGCCCTGGTATTTCAACCGAATGACCTGAAATTTGCTGTATATGTGGCTTGAACAAATATTTAAAGGACTACATTCCCATTTTTGGCATACATATCTTCAAAACGATTTATTTTGGGCTTTCTTGACAATATTTGCCACTTCTGTCACTTTCAATACTACATATGACCTAAAGGTCATTGACCCCAAGTGCCTTGCACCTGGCCTTGCATGCCTGTGAGCCTTGCGACCACCTGATTGGTCAATTGGGTTAATCTAATTATCTTGCATTCCTGGCGCAGGTGTGCTAGTATTTATGCCAAATATGGTATGGGAATTCCTAGGACATGTGATTACATGGCTTTGTTCACTCTTTTTTTAACAAAGATACACATCTCCAGTTCCTATGTATTAAACCAAAATAATGTAAAATCTGGTATGTGCCTGCCTTGGTCATGTACACAGGCCCTCATTCAAATGTTTGGCATACAGCCTTTCAAAACGATTTTTTAAACAAAGAATTTTTTCGTTTCGTTATTTTCAACCCAAAGTACATTCAAACAAAGGGGTGTCACATTTTTATATTTCACCCATACTATCGCTGAAATATGTTGTTTTTGGTCATTTCCTTCTTCTCCTGTCAAATCTTCATATGTATACTATGGAAAACTTCATTCTTCCCTGGGGTTGATCTTTTTTAATTCAATTTTGAACTGGGTTGATTATGCGCAAGAGTGTAATTTTCAGCGGATATTTTTCGACTGGTTTACATGGAAATGGCACGGAATATTCCATTCTTGCAAGGGGAGGATTCTTTAATTATTTCTTTCAATTTTGAGCTGGAATGATTATGAAAAAGTCCATTTGTTAGCAGAAGTGTATTTGTTAATCAATAAGTGGATATGGTTGTGGACTGGTCCATATTGTGTTGAGGTGCTACTGGAAGACTCAATTTTGGACTGGGGTGATTCATTTTTTTAGTGCAAGTATTTTACAATGGTCCATTGTTATTTTGGGAGAGTCCATTTTTTGCATGGCGAGGAGTATGGCTAAACATGCTGTATTTGCTCGCAAATGTTGCCTTTCTAGTTTATTTATTCATTTCTGTACTCTTTTACTAGGTGTAGCTCCCTCAGTGGCTTGGCACTGATTTTCAGGAAGGCCCTCGGTACACATATACAAGCAATACACTGATATTTACATAACATATTTGTGCGTCATATTACACAATCGTATCCAGAAATTGCATTTTGTTGTACCATGAATATGTTATGATATATGTTGATAGAGTTATTAGGACTCAAATGACTGTGTATATCTGTTATATTGTATCTGACCCTTAGCTCTTCCCTCATGACCTCAATGAAAAGCGGCCTGCGTGCCGACTTGAGCTTATCATGAATAAACAAAGATTCAAACAAACAAAACAAAATACCCATAGTCCATTTCGTGCCAAGTCGTAAGGATTGGAGGTCAGGGGTCACACCATTCTTTTGCACCGTGTTTTGAATGTTTGCATGGATGAAATGGTTTTAACATCTGCCGGTAGTGTATTCCAGTTCTCTGCACCTCTGTACGCAAATGTACGTTTCCCAGAATCCAGTTTAACTTTCAGCAATCGCAAAGAGTGATTCGAACTTTGTCTGGTTGCTATAAGTGTGAGGCTGCAATTGATCTGTTATATCCCTAGGCCCTATATAACCTAAAATCTTTACCAATTTCTTTGCATTTAAGGTCAACTGCCAAGTCATCACAAACACGTCTACCCAGGATGCACCTTGTTACCCAGCATGCCTTGAACAGGATGAGACTCTGACGCAAGTGTTTGCCATTTCCGTTGTTGCCAGTCAACTTGCCTCGTTGTTCGCCGGGATAGCTCTGGACTACTTCGGGCTTCGTTTCATCAGAACATGCTTTAGGTACAACTGCATTTTTTCTTTCACTGTAACTTTATGTTCACTGTTTTCACGGTCAATTCTGTACTTATCATCACCGTGAAAACAAACTGTCGTTACTATTCCTAATTCCTTCACATGTCCGTTTTTAGAATCAAATGCTGCCGCCGTGAAGTTAAAGTTCAATGTCCATTTTCCGTGAAATTTTGCTACCGTGAAGATAAAGAGAATTATAGTATGTCTCTCCGACAGTGAACTAGGAACCGAGTTCTTTGTTTAGTTGTTGTTATCTCCATGAAAAATGGAGATATAGTTTTGGGTGTGTCTGTGTGTCTGTTTGTATGTCTGTTTGTGTTTCCGGACTACTCTAGTCAGAATAATTCAAAAGCCTCTCGATGGATTACGATGATATTTGGTATGTAAGTGGGTGTTGGGAAGCCAAAATACAGGGTCGATTTTGGGCCCCCTGGTATGTGACCTTGGTACTGCAGCAGAACTTCAGTTTTTGTATCTTTTGACCTGGACGTGCTATAGTCTTGTTTGGTTTGCTTTATATTACGTTTTCATCAAGTATGATTTGTTTATGTTTCAAGCGTGATGATGGCCACAGCCGCCTTGTTGCTGGGATTCTCCACTAGAGGTTTGTTTGTTTGTTTGTTTGTTCGTATTGCATGTCCAGTAAATCGCCTCATGGTGTAACACGCCAGGTTGGTACTGAACGAAGACACTTTATGGCAATATCAGAGAGAGACATTTGCCATTACATATTGCTTTGTCAACATCAGCATAATGCAACATAGAGAAACAGATTATATGAGTATTTTTACGCCAGAGAAAATGATCCTTGACCAAATCTTCACAACTTTGCTTGTATTTCAATTTCTTTATTCACTTATGAAAAGGGCCGCAATAGCAACACACCAGCCATGGAGAGACTGTGTCCAACTTGTCATAATGATATTGAGAACGAATTCCACTTCATAATGGATTGTCCAACCTATGACAATGACCGGCAGAAATTGTTTAAATCGATTGTATACTGTCTAGTATAAGTCCGGTAAAATGCCGCATACCAAGACAGAGATATTTGATATGATATTGCCAGATAGGCCTACATAGGTAGATATATGACCTGTTCATATATCTACCTATGTAGGCTAATTTATATAAAACTCTATGCAAAAACGAGACATTGTTTTACATTCCTGACACATCTACATCTACATTGAATACTATCATCATATACTACACAGAATACTATCATCGTTATCATTACATTGTTACTGTTTTAGCCATTAGAATGCACATTAATTTATTAGTTCGATTTTTATTCATGTTATAGATAAGTTCTTTGAAATTGTTGAATATTAGAAATAGTTAATTGTTATGTATCTACAGATTGGCATACATTGTACCCGTTGCAATTGTTGCCAAATAAAGTTCTTCTTCTTATTCATTCTAGAGTACCCGTATGTCTACCTTGTGTATCCTGGCATGATCCTTGTTGGTATGTGCGCTAATATCACCCTTCTCGCCAACGTAACGGTGAGTTACACCCTTCCTAAAGCCCCCCTCTCACCGGACCCGCGGCACACTGACGGCGTCGCTTCGTCCTAAACTGGATTTGTTCTGCTAGTTCATTTTAGTGACGCTGAAGAAGAGTGATGGATGTCACTCGAAACGTCCGGAAATAAATCTCCGAATTCTTATCCAGTTGTAGAATTCTCTTTATATATTGTTTACCTGGATGTCTAACCTTCACAAACCTAAACTGGAGTTGTGTTAAAATTTATTCGATAATGGGAATATCATTCAAAACGTACAAGTATGACCAAGAAGACAAAAAAATACAAAGCTTAAAAAGATTCGGTTTTTTGTCGATGAGGTTCGTTGAGTGCTTTGTCAATTCGATCGGCCGCAGCGACGACGCCAGCATACCGCGGGTCCAGTGAGAGGTGGGCTGAATGTACAGACAATGTAAGGACAAAAGTGTAATATGATATAAAAGCTTGTTTTTTAGTCGTATTTGTGACCTAATACATTGACTGATGGTTGAGGCAAAAGCAGGATAATATATATACTGTGTATTTTTTTGAGTCTGACGAAAGACTGCGGATGCTGTCTAAAACGTCTGACAGTTTACACGATTCATCCGGTTGCTTAAGTAACTTGTGTATTGAGTGCCTGGATGTCTTAAACTTATCGACGCATCCTATATGAAATATCGTTCAAGTTTTGATTTATTGACACTTAAAAGATAGAAATTAGCTTGCTTTGGGCTTGGTCAACTTACAAATTTTTCTGGTAATCCAACTAACATAGAAAGCCTAAATATCAAACATATAATATGATGCCGAGTAAAATGTTGACGAATACCATCATGCAAAATATCTGTTCTGTTTTAGGTCGGGAATTTATTTGGATCGCGGAGGTCAACAGTCATCACTATCATAACAGGTTCTTTCGGTTCCTCTCCCGTCACTTTCCTGGTGCAAAAGGTGAGTCCTTTGACTCTCGCGAGAAACCCTGTCTCTCGCGAGAAAAAGTGTGCGCTCGTGTGTACAAACAAAAATTTGACGTCTTCGTAATCACCATCCAATTGAAAGACTTCCACGTGACAACCACATTACCGTTTATTTCAAAGCTGAATATTACAACATTTTCCAAGGAAAACAGCCATTCATACAAAATCAGAAGAAACATTTATGATGTGGCATATTTGATTCATGTAGCAAAATTTTAATGCGATCCAGATACTGTCATCATTGCACTATTGTCTTCTCAATGTCCTCTAGAAACCTCACACCTAATAAAGTTCTAAAATCATTTTGATATTTTCTTCTTCTTTTCCAGATGCTGTACGTTCACTTTGGTGTTCCCTTTCAGCACATGTGTTTCGCCCTCGCCTGTTTGTGTGTGCCGTCACTACTGGCCACATTTACTCTCTTTCCGAAGCGCAAGTTCCTTCCAAACTCACAACAAGAGAAAAGAAAAGACTCCCAGGAAACTGAGAAACTGCAAAAAGGTAGCGATAACCTTATTTCGTTTTCAGACCTAACTTTTGTTCATCTCATGATGATATAGCATGACTAAATCAAGCTTCTAGCAGCCCTTCCCTTTGTCAATCCCCTAAAAAGGGGTCTTATATTCGTCCCTGGCAGCGAGAGACTAAATAACACATGCGAATAATGATATGATAATAATATTCATCATCACAATTCTTATCATTATAAGTTATCATTATTAATATCATTATACTATTATTTTATGATAATAATATACCTAGTAACAGTCTGAACAACTTGCACTGTCGCAATCTAATTGTCACATCGCAGCGTTTCCATTGTTTTACATATGATTAGAACACTTATGCTAGAACCAATTATACATAATTTCAAAATATTTTACCAGAAAATAAGACTGGGGCAGGGGAAGAGAGTGGATCTGCTCAACCGACTGAAGAGACATTTGTACAGGTTGTGACGTCACGACTGTATCTCCTGCACCTGGCCTACATGAGCGTCATGAACTTGAACGTCATCATCTTGGTCGGTACGGCAAACATCTGGTTCAACATGGTCACTGGAAACAACAACGGACATGGTACGTGTGTAACATATGCATGCAAAGCAAGTCTACGAAAGCCACGCCTTCAGCACTGATATTCCGGTGCTGAATCAACGGGCGAATCGGCCTCAGTACTGGCTTTCCAGTCCTGAGGAAAGTTCAGCACCCGTTTTCCAGTGCTGAAGAAAGTTCAGCACTCGTTTTCCAGTGCTGAATGGCTGTGTCCCAGTGCTGAAACTTGTTTGAGCACTCGTTTTCCAGTGCTGAGTGGAGTTCAGCACTCGGTTACCAGTGCTGAAAGCGCGACGGAGCGGAGGTGGGTCATGTCATAGGTCATTCAACATTGGTTACCACCGTCAGCACTGGAAACGAGTCAGCTGACGTACAAAAGCCACGCCTTCAGCACTTGATTTACCAGTGCTCGGGGACAAGTCAGCACTGGAAAACGAGTGCTGAAAAAAACTCAGCACTGAAAACTCAAACTAACTAGTTACCTCCATGAGAAATGGAGGTATAGTTTTTACTTTATGTATGTGTATGTGCCACCCTCCTTAAAGCAGGACCCCTATCGGCCGATTCGTCGTTGGCTCGCTCACGTAGAGGCCCTGCTCTTCAGCGACGGTAGACACGGTTCTGGCGCCGTAACTGACAGTTGCTCATGAATGATTAATGAGTCATCCTTATTTGGCGGTTAATTTGTTCTGAACTTAAAGTAACGATGTGAGACGTAACCTGATTGGTTGATAGCTTCCCAGCGTCCTTTGCGCTTTTGCTTGAGATAAGGTTTAGCAAACCCTCTAATTGGCTGAAGCTGTTTTGGTGGCGACGGCGCCAGAACCGTGTCTACCGTCGCTGAAGAGCAGGGCCCCTACGCGAGCTAGCAAACAACGAATCGAGCGATAGGAGTCCTGCTTTAAGGAGGGTGGTGTGTGCGTGTATACGAAATATTTATTTATTCATTTTTTCAACTTAGTCGTATCAGGACAGTACAGGGGAAATAGACTATGACTTCCTCTCGCACCCTGTCCAGGAACGAGAATATCGTAAGAAAAATATGTTGCGACAAGGAATGCTTCGGTCCCAATCGCACCGGTGCCCGTCCCGGCCGGGCCCCGAAGTCACAAATTTGTCCCGGCGGACTGCCAGATACGGGGGTACCTTCTGGTGTTCGCGAGATTAGCTCTCGGCGTCTATTTGTTACCGGCTCCCGCGTTGATTTTAAGTCCGGTGCTATCACCAGTGCAAAGTAAACCAGTCATCATCGTCCGGAGGAAGATCACAGACAGTCATCGAAGCGTCAGCTATCATCATTTCTTTGGTTGTGAATAACTAACTTTTGTTATTCAGTCGTTCGCCAGCCTGATGAAACTATTCGCGAATAAATAAATAAAAGCATATGTTTGATATTTCTGTTTTCCTTCCAGTGAGTTTCTGGACGGACGTGTTTGGGTTTTTCCAGGTGTCAAACGTGCTGGTGTCTCCACTTTGTGGGTTCGTCTACGATCTGGGACTCAGAGGACATGCGTATAGAGGTATTCTCTTTTGAGCTTTAATTTGTCTCAATTATAATTGAAAAGAATAAAAAAAAGATCTTCCACCAAATTCCAGTCTTGTGAATTTCCTGTGATTAGATTCGTGTTTAAAGGATCATTCCAATCCAGAAGCGGGTATCATTATAATAATTCACAGAGACTAAATTGTGATGGTTGAATCCAGTTTGTTTTGTCAAATTTACCGCACGTTGAAGTCTGAACGCAGAGCAAACATTATAGCGAGTTCTTAAATTCCCGAGGACGCTGCCAGAGTTCAATGTTTCTTACAAAAGTACAAAAATCGCTGTATTCCTAGACGATGTTTCATGTAGTTAAGCGTATCGCGTCTGCAGTTAGTGAGAAGTTGTGCCCGAAGTTGGCCATGCAAGTACCTAGAAGCTTGTCAGTATGGCAGTACATTGATTTAGAAAAGGATAATAGTTGAAAAGACAGCTGAGGTAATTTAGACAAAAGTCGGGTGCATTTGTATCCCGAAAAATTTAATCTATCAGAAAATAATACCCGATTCTGAAGTGGAATGCTCCTATAATGTACCTGGATCTCCAGCGTGCTAGCTTGACAAATCGCTCTCCTTGGCGGCCTGCCGGTCCTGTAACTGCCAGCCTCGTGGGGTCAGTAACCTCCGGCCGAGAGCTTGTGTAAACACGGGCTATCCAACGTGCCACACACAGGCTATTAGATAAAAACTCATATCGATGTTATTAATATCCGAGTCATATTCTCCACAATATTTGTGTCGCTTTGGTCAAACATTGGCCAAAAATGTGAAAAATTTCTAAAACCCGAACCATGTTCGACCGCGTTCTATCTGGCGTCTCAATCGCGTGTTCTGTGGTGTTCTTTCAGGCCCTACCATGACCTCCCGGCGGCGTGCAGCTGTCCCAGTGTTCATCATCACCAGTCTGACCAGCTCATTGGTGTTCTTCTTCGCCACATTATCCGTGTGGGACACGTCATCAGTGGAGTCAAGCACAGGCCTGCTCATGACGTCAGCGCCGGACATGCTCCTGACGTTCGTTCTGCACGTCGTCAGCAGAGCTTTCATCTACGGAGGGAACACCGCCTTCATCGCTAATTCGTGAGTGTGAAATTCATTCTTAAAAACCTTGCCATTCTCGGTAGCAAATGTGCAGATGTGGGCACATTGGCTGAAGAAAATCTGGGTGTTTTTTTGCACACTTTTGAAGGATTAGCCAATAGATTCGGTGGGTGTCACTCAAAAACTTTAAGAAACTTTCTAAGGAGCACAACGGGCGAGTATTGAACTCGTAACCTATTGGTTCTGATCACATTTACTCTCCAACCGTTACGCAACACGGACGCCACTTTCATTTAAATGTAAACAATTTCAGTCAGTTCATATCAATCGCCGTTCACAAAGTTGAAACTAATCATTTGAACTTTGTTTTTAAAACATATGTGAAATATTAGTTCAGAAACTTTGCCTCTCTGTTTGTCCGTATATATGATTAGGTGTCCCTGTCAAGTAATTGTCCATTTTGTTCACATGTATATTATATTCATTTATACATCTGTTTTTTTATCAACCCTCTGTAAAATACTTTTGTTGATTCTGTACCTCTGTCATCATGTATGTATATAATGCTGGTGTCTTATAAGCCAACACTTCCCTCCTAAAAGCAGGACCCCTATCGCTTGATTCGTTGGCTCGCTCGCGTAGGGGCCCTACTCTTTAGCCCCGGTAGACACGGTTCTGGTGCCGTTACTGACAGTTGCTCATTAATAACTAATGAGCTACCCTTATTTGGCACAATTTGGCGGCTAATTTGTTCTGAACCTTAAGTGACGATGTGAGACGTAACCTGATTGGTTGATAGCTTCCCAGCGCTTTTGCTGGAGATGAGGTTTAGCAAACCCCTGATTGCCTGAAGCTGTTTTGATGGCGACGGCGCCAGAACCGTATACGTATCTACCGGGGTTAAAGAGCAGGGGCCCTACGCGAGCGGGCCAACGAATCGAGCGATAGAGGTCCTGCTTTTAGGAGGGTGGCCCACACGGGCTGGTCACATAACGTGCAAGACGCATAGATAAAACTTTCATTCATTCATTCATTCATTCATTCATTCATTCATTCATTCATTCATTCATTCATTCATTCATTCATTCATTCATTCATTCATTCATTCATTCATTCATTCATTCATTCATTCATTCATAACATATTAGATTTCCCGCCAAGCACCTTGGGCGGTTGATCGGCATGTCGTACCTTGTAGCCGGGCTGCTCGGACTACTGCAGTATCCACTCATCGGTTGGATCAAGGCTGCTGGCAGCCCGTTTTACGTAAGTAGAGAAATCATTTTTTCTTAATTTTATTTATTCCAACATCAAAAACAACACACAGTGATGCCACACTCAAGCAAACACGCTTATTTAAGCGGCATCACTAAACACAGATACAAAACATGTGGCGAAGTATGGTACGGGAACAATACAGGAACCAAGTTTTGTTTTGCATAAGCCAGCTTTTAACGTACAAGCGAGCGAGCCAGTCATACTCATCACAAAAAGTAACCTGAAGCAATCCACCAAAACGACTGCTACTTCTACTAAAACCGTCTGTATTCAAATGGCGATGAATTGATAGATTTGCCTAACGGACATTACACACAGGGTATCTCTGTAACTTATAATAGGGGAGGGGGGTGTTAATACCAAATACCACAATAGCCCTGATTTTCTGATGCAACAAGATGTTTAAGCACCCCTGTGCAATTGTTTTAAAATTTTCGCCCAAAACCCCCTGTACCCCGAATATTACTTTTTGTACCCTGAAAACGGGTATTTTGTGCCAACATTCAAAGGTTGTCCACTTTCGATTAAGTATAACGTAGAAATATGTTCATGATTGTCCATTTAATGGTGTTTCATGTGGCATGCCATACCATGAGGATACTTTGCACTTCAAAAGGCAGGGTGTCAAGGTCATATTAGAGGTCAAAGGTCACGAAAACGGTTTTATGAAAACTCACTGTCAACGTGACAACCAACTACTTTGAAATGATGCTTATAAGTAATCGAAGCTCAGATAATCTGAAAACTTATGATAACTTTAAATATGCCATGTGGGGTCATGCGACGTAACGGCAGGGTGTTCGGCCCAGAACCAAGCGGTCGTGGGTTCGAATAAGCCTGACGCCACCGATGTTGTGCCATTGGGAAAGGCACTTTACACGACTTTCCTCTCTCCACCCAGGTGTAAGAATGTGTATATTGTTCTATGTAAGTGGCACTGTTTATAGAAGTTATAAAGATGTATACGTGCAGTGCCACGTCGTCCTTGTCTGTCAAAAAGAGAAGTAAAATATGCCTTAGAAACAGGATAGATGGATATAGACTGTCTTAACATTTCTTTTTTCATTGCCTTAGGTTTACATATTTGTTCTGGTGCTTTCTGTCGTGACCTTTGGCCACCCTACCTACATCAGCTACCACTGCAGGGACGTGTCGGGCAAAGATGGGCGCCATCCTTCTCAAAGTAGCATTGAAAAACCCGTGAACGGACATCTTAAACACGAAGATTGTGATTCGAAGGAGACATGTGTATAAGTTTCACATAGTCTAGAGATGAACTTTATGTAATAAAGTTGTAATAGGGTGCGATTTTGCGTGATATAGCTGAGTTTTTTGCTTTCCAAGTTGTCCTAAGGATAATGTCCGTTCTGATGAGCTGAGTGTAGGCGAGCACTATTTCCTCTGAATGATGGCTAGAGTAATGGCCCAGGAAAGAGATAACGATGCTTCTGTCCAGGGGGGCAAATGTCTTCTAGGTTGATATGACCTTATTTGGGACTGTCCAGGAAATGGCACATGGTGACTCAATAGTAGAAGAATGTACCTTTTCTAAGAAATATTTACATAGGCGGATAGAAGGTATATAAAGAGAACCGATGTACTAGAAGTCAGTCGAAGTCTGGACTAAGAGTTAGTCTGGAGCAGAGATTCGATGTAGAGAGCGGACAGAGAGCGAGAATACAGATCAACGTCTTCAACATGTAGCGACTCCTTGTGTTTCCTTGGGTTGAGCGTACCACTAACATCGCAGCTATACTTACGAACTTCGTAAGGGACACACCATCGAGACCAAAGTCACCAACAGCTACCCTACACCCCTTACAAAGTTATATAGTTATGGTGTGAAGACCTACTTTACCCGTATGATTCGGACAATTGCAATATTCGTCAGTGAACACTTGTTTGCGGAAGAGAACATATATCACAAATAGAAAATGTTGTCTCTTAAAGGCATCCAGAGCATTTTATGAGGCTTGAAACTTGAAAAACTCCGATTTCTAGTCATTCCTACACTATACAGTAAGTTTCAATAACACTGTACCATTACATATCGACATTAAAGGAGCAAAGATACGATGTCGTTGTGTGGTGAGAACTGATGGAAAATCCAAGCCCTAATAGACTGATCCTGACTGCCCATCACAATTAGCGGTTCGACCAATGAGAGAGTGACTGCATGTCCGTCAAATATTTGATTTTTTTTGGTTTTAATTTCGCATTTCTACGTTTTGACGGAGGTGGGCGGGTCTATTGTATCGGTCTATTTACACTAGGCGCGTGAAACTAAAAGATTACCATGTAGCTTATTGTTGTGCTATTGTACTTTTGATAAGAAACCCGCACGCAAATGTGATAAACAGTGGCAATAAGTGTTTATTTCATAAAAAATTACAGCAACTAACGTAACATCACCAATTAACGTCCGATTTATTCCAAACGTATTTATTTTAAAACTGCGCGGACGGAGCCAAATTTCAAACCCATGGGCAGAAATATCAGCTCTTCTAAAAAGAAAATGCATAGTCTGTAAGTTTTTCTCCGCCTGTTTAACGCCGTGCGAGCATGTATTTATACTGAGGTACATGATGAAGAATTGTGCTAGGGTAACCTATTATCGTCCACTTCTGAATCTTTTCCCTTCTAGCGCTATGCTTGAAGAACATAGACCAGACAAAAATGCACAGTAATTGTCCAAAGTAGTCTGCAGACAAATGATAGTAAAATCACTACGTCTGTCCGGCCACTCGCTTAACGCGATGGAAAAAAACAAACAATGTTTATCTGTAAATTTCCCCCACATGCGCGGCACGTGGCGTTCACGTGGTAAACGCATGGCGATTATGTTTTGCTATGCAAAAATTAAAGAGATGGCTAAGGATCATACTTATGATGTTCTTTATTGCTCATGAAAACAGGCTTTGGCATAATACACCGCGACATGTGGACATGAGCCAAACCGGACGTAAATAGGTTCTGCACGTAAATAGGTCATGTTACGTTAGAATATGTTCAGTCTTCAAGCCTCGTGAAATGCTCAGGGTGCCTTTAAGTGACTGAAACGTGAACAATCAAACCTTGCTTTGTTTTTCAAATGCTTATGTGGGGATAGTAGCGCATACATTATTTGTCAGGCGCTCTTACATATAAGCTTTCAATCGTTCGCAAACTCATCCCCGTATAGGCTAATTGAAAGGGTACATGCATATGTAAATACAATAACGTCAATAACGTCAAACGTTTTGTGATAGCACACATTTACAATGTATCGCACATATTTGTCCCATATGTTTACAAACAGATAGTCCATCCGAATTTCTTGACAAAGCCCCCCTGAGAGACAAGATAAGACAGAAGCATAGTGTTGTAAAGTGTTGACACAACACATCTGGTAAAGATCTTGGATTAGATAAGGAGTTCTGCACAGGTAAAAAGGGACACACAATAGGCAAGACAGGACCGTTGGACGACAGGATTAGGGAGGAGTAGCCTGGTCCCAGTCTCTATGGGTCGGCTTAGGGGTGTTTTACCGGGCCCAGTCTGCTTTATTGAACCGTTTCTGATAGCCTTTCTACTTCGGCTGCCACACTACTTCCTAATCCAAGGCCGTTAACACACCCCGAGCGGACTAAGCTGTCTCGGCGGGCGGGGTCACTCCCAGCGCCGTAGAGATATCGAGGAGCCCCCGATGGTATGGTTTCCAGGCTAAGGGAGGAGAGGATGTGGAGTGCGAAATAAAGATCGTTCCTCGGCCACGGAAAGTCTTGTGTGTCTATGCTCACTTGATCCCGAAGTACGAAATAATCTTCTTTCTCCACACATCAGTACATATCTATCATTATCTATTGGGATCACGTAGGAGCCACACTAAAGTTTCCCTTTCTATTTACAGGCCTAGAATTCCACTGTTGTCTTCTTTCAGAAAAGTACCAGTTGGCTTCACCTGTATGTGTGCTTTGTGCGATGTTGTTTGCTGTAGCAAGGAGGTTTATTAAACCTCCTTGGCTGTAGGGGCCTTCTTAAGCAATTTACATTCCTACGAACAATCATTTTGTTGCGTGATGGTCGCTGAAAAGTATCCCTCCTGATTGAGGATGCACATTACCATAGAGATAAGCATTACACGGGAGTGGACACGCCGTGCACGACGGGATACATAGGCTTAAGGCACCAAAATGGCGGCGGTCGGATTTTGGAGCCAATGACGTGATGCAGAACCCCGGGGACTGTGCGTTTATTCAGCAGTGTGCAGATTCATGGAAGGTGCGTATGGGCAGGGGATATAGTGGTGTTCCACTTGACATGACAGATGTTCTTCGTCAAGTGCCTGCTGTCCTTCTTCCGTGTTTTCTATCTGCAGATACTACATATTTTGCCCTTTGGAGGTGTTAAACAGAGTCCTAAATGATTACAATAATACATAGCTACATTTGAATTCAACCCTCTGTCACACCTTCATAGACCCTACTTACACAGAAAATTTGAAGTCAATCAGCCAAGCCGTTCGTGAGAAATTGACCTGACAAGTTTACATTGTGTCCACCAGCCCCCCTCCCCCCTTGGCTCAAGCCAAGTGTTATCATTTCAACATCTCCCAGGAATGTGATCAACTAATGTCAATCTTACCAAACTAGCATAGATGATTAGTACCTATATCCCTCCAATTTATGATGGAATATGAAGTCCATCCATGCTTTTGATTATGAAATATTCACTGGGAAAGTTGACCTTTGTTTGACCTGTCATATTCTTAACACCCACCCCTATTAAAAAAATAGACGGAAATAGAAAAACATGTCTGATTTCACAAGAAAATAGTAAGATTCATTAGTACGTATCTAGGAATGTCAAGTCGATCCATCGTTTGGATGAAGAAATATACAGTTTTGAAGTTGACCTTTGTTTGACCTCTATAGTTGTTGACACCCACCCCTATTCAAAAAATAGACGGAAATAGAAAAACATGTCTGATTTTCAAAAAAGTTGTAAGATTCATTAGTAGATATAACACGCCAACTTATATGTGAATATCAACTCAATCCATTATTTTGATTATGAAATATACACTTTGGAAGTTGACCTACTTTTGAGGTGTTGTGTTGTTCACACCTAGCCACATTGAAAAAATAGACGGAAATAGAAAAACATGTCTAATATCTGAAAAACCTCTTTGAATCATTAGAACGTATATCCCTCCAACATATGTAGGGATATGAAGTCAATCTATACTTTTGATGATGAAATATACAGTTTTGAAGTTGACATTGGTTTCACCTCTGAAGTTGTTGACACCCACTCATATTAAAGAAATGGACGGAAATTGAAAAACATGTCTGATGTTTGAAGAAGTAGTAGGAATCATTAGTATGTATATCCCTCCAACTTATGTAGGAATGTCAAGTTAATCCATGCTTTGGATCGGAAAATAAAGATTTTGAAAGTACATGTCAATATGGTTGGCTATATTATCATAAATGTGGTAACTTCAATATCCCCTAGGCAAGTATTCAATTGCTTAATTTTCCCAAAATCAATATAAGTTATTGGTATTTCTTATCATATATGGGATAATCAAGCAAATACTACAGATGCAATTGATCAAGAGATAAAGACTGCTGTACTAGTAAATATGTATGTAAGTTGGTCAGCCATATTGATAAACAGATTCACAAGTGTGTCTGCTTCAATATACCCCAACAGGAAATAATATGCAATTTGTATGATTTCCCCAAAAGTATTATACACGTAGGTCATTAGTATTTGTATCTTCACTACAATCGGGACTCAATATTGTCTTTCATGATGAAATATAGACTTATTATGCCATATTTGCTGTGTGTAGCACACTAGTATTGACTTTAGTGTAGAAGCTATGCTTGTTGGCTGCTTACCCTTTGCTATAAGCGAGCAAAGATTTTCAAACAGTGAAGTAAATATTGCAAATGACATGCTGGTTTTATGACAGCTGTCTCTATATGATCCACTTTCAAATTGTCATCTGAAAACAGCCAAGCAATTATCCTGCCCCCCTCCCCCCTCACACATAGATGTACTCTGTGTCTGACAAATTTGAGTGGTTTAAGGTGACTATTAGTATTGGATACAAAGTATTCAAAGGTCATGTGTTATAGTGAGTGCTTGGTATGATTGGACAGCAATGATTTGCTTTGTTTTGTTTTGTTTTTTCTGAGGAAAAGATTATCATCATCATCTTCAATGATCATGTTCAGGTAGTTTCTTGGTTTGAATAAAATTGACCAATATACTAGTACCCACACCAATACATCATATCAAATTTCTTTATAAGTCGAAGTAAGGAGAATGATCATTAATGCTAATTGTCCATAAGCTTTGTAATGTGAAATATATTCTTCTTTTTCAGATGGTGTCTGCTGTGGAAGCAACTTGAACTCAAGACTTCTTCTTAGCTCTTCTTAAGTTGTGGGATATGATGATGTACCCTCTTTACAAAGGAGTTGAATGCTACAATAGTATTACAACATAAACATATTGATAATTCATTTTGTGATTTTGACAATATTATTTCTAACGTTAAGATGTAAAGCTGTCCCATGTACAATGTATCTATATGAAAACATATGTATACTAGTACTGTAAATGGGTAATGTTTCCAGTGGTTTTATGTTCATGTTTTTCACATTGACCTCTTCAACGCCGACTTAAAACCACATAGAATATTCACCATTTTATAGTAAAACCCTGTATGGCAGTTTCAACCGGGAACTTAAAATCAAAACGAACATTTCTCCCAACAGTGGAATTAAATCCCCGCAAATATTTCCCCTTTTACAGTTGTGCATATAAAAAAGACCTTTTGTGACTGTTACATTTAGAACTTTGTGGGGTTTCTGTAGTTGACTAGTTGCTGATATGTTTAACTTTAATGGAAAACAATGACTTATAACCATTGAAAAAAAACTTGTAAGTACTATAAAGCAGTTGCCCAGTGTAATTAAAAGTTATCTATTTGAAAATCATTGATATTTTCAGTTTGTTAATTTTGTCTATGACATGCCCCAGCACAAGTTTTATCTATGGCATCAAGAATTCATAGTATAAGCATTTACCTGTAATAGAATGCTGTTTCAGTAAGTATACATGGAGTAATAGATGAATTATGTGCCAATTTTACAACATGAATAGGTTATATGATATCAGCCAATGTAGATAAGTTTTCTACATAGCTGTAGGTACTTTTTTATGATATTGCTGGAGTGTTTTGTCTGAATTTGTGCCAACCATGTGCAGTAAGAAACAGCTATCTTATGGCAATACTATCAGGTGTTTTTCCTATTATAGATTAACAAACACAAAAGTCTGTATCTGTTTTGCATCTAATTATGCCCCGACTATGGTGAGGCAACAGTAACAACAATGCTTTAAAGATTTGTTAATACATGTACAATAATTATGCTGAATACATGTAGTGTTATTACACATACATTTCTATAATGTCACTAATAAAAGAATCCAAAAATATATTGAATGATATATAATGACAATTTGGCCTGTAGTGCTGTTGTTTTTGTCTCTTGACTTGTATTTTGTACATTTTGTTTTACATGAAGGGAAAGATGATCAAACATGAGAGATGTTAATCAAGGTTCAACAAAAAGTTACATTGTAACTTAAACTTTGTTATACTGTGTAGCAAATTCAAGATGTTAATCAATTTCTTTATTATTAGAATTAACAGTGAAGGTGATCTTAATTTCAGCAAACATTCACCATACAGACAAACATCATTTCTCCACTTTTTTTGCTAATTTTGAGACAGACCTTTCTGCACTTTGATTTTTTTTTGTGAGCATGAAAGCTCTCAAACCTATAGTATATCATCGTTTTAATGTAAAAACATTTCTATTTACCAAAAGGGGCTATTCAATAACGTCCAAAGTAGTAGCAACCCAATAGTAACGCACAAGACTGTGGATTCCGACATTAAGTGTCGTTTTCCGCTACCGAAAAGCTCCCCGATTTAAGACCATTTAAATATACCGCGCGCACCACTTCCGGGTACCCGCCGTCCATTGCGAAACCCCTGCGCGGAGCCTCGTTTCCGCGCAGGCCTTTGAATCCATGGCCTGACATTACTAGTGACCTACTTGCATACATTAACATAGCATTAGGTTGGTCATCACTAACGTTATCTACAGTTCAATGGTCATGTAAATTTATTCATCCCTTCTTGATTCATCCAGTTTACAAGTCTGCAACTGAAACGCCAAATAAATTTGCCAGAGTGCCCCAAATTATGTCAAAGAGAAGTGACAAGAGCTATCTAAATCGTAACTAGAGCTTTTCCAGAACGAGATACCCAAACCGTAAGTTGCACTACAGTACCATGGAAATCCGTTAGGAGGCCCTTATTCTAACCGTTTCCTCACCATGCTAACATCGACAAAAAAATCACCAAATATCATCAAGATCCATCCTCGATCTCTCGAGTTATGATGTCCACAAACAGACTGACGCAACCAGAAACATAACCTTCTTGGCGAAGGTAATGATGCCAGAAAACAGCAACAACTCCAGAACAGAGATGGCCGGGAGCAGGAATGGTGTTCCATACCTCACAGTCAGCATTTTGTTTGGATGAAAAGAAAATACAGAAACGTATTGAATTAGTTTAAACAAGTCGACAGGTGTTACTTAACGTGTGTTCGGGATGGGAGGGGCCTTCCTTTTTTTTGTTAACTCAGCGCGTCTTGAATTGAGGACAGGGAGGTGATCTTTGCCCAACCCCAATCCGAAAATAGGTCTACAACTTTTTCACATGTCCTTAAACGTGTCCTGTCGGTTGACTCATTGGTCAGAGGAAGGACTCTATATGTGGAGATAAAGAAAGTGTGTCGGCAGCGCAGCAACAGGCTTGGATGCCAGGCTTACTTTTGCCAAACTAAAGAACGCCAAAACCCGGTAAGTTTACACTATTTTGTTTTGGATTGTGCAGAATGATGCGATGACACATTTTTGAGCACTTTCGGTGACTGATTATAGATCAATCGCACTTTTTTTCTTCCATTACCTTATCATGTTGACCTAGTTTGCTCACGGTGACACGTTGCCTTTGAGGAAAGCTTTATTGCAACAAGTTCGTCCGGGACGTATATATCTATGTATATTAGAGCTACCATAGCGTAAAACATGTCCACTATTGTTGCATGCAAAAACAGAACTCACGGATGTATCGAGTGTAAGATTTTTCTTAAGAGCCAATGTCTGTAAGGATCAAACAATAGTGGTCACGGTCAAAAAGTCGATTTGGCTTATATTTTGCAGAGAGATAGTACTTGGTCCACAACCCCTGAAAACAGCTTTCTTTCCGCTCAACACCCATCGTTGCCATGGCAACAGCCCAATCAAATTTCGGGGCCATTTTGACCGATTTTTGTATGGTGACAACATGAAAATTGGCAAAGTTTAGAGCACGCTCACTGCTAAATGCTTTAACGTAGCAGAAAACTAGAAAGGAAGAATTTAGACCAATGCTTAAACTTCTAGAAAAACGGCGTGATGTTGATGTACAAATATATTTGAGTACTTGGGCATCCTCAAAACAATACGATGTTTTAAGGCTACAAAAACTTTGATTTTTGCCTAACTTTGAGACGCTATAAGTCATCGAGCCGTAAAATATTTTTGCTTGAAATTTATATGACATATAGATACATAAAATAGCTACAAATTGTATGCTTGCAAAGTTTTTGTTTTGATAGCCTGTAGTTGCTACCAGGAGTAGGTCATTTTTCGTGATTTCAGAAAAGATGTGATTTTTCCTAACTTTGACATACAAAATCTGAAAAACTAAGATATGTGTTTAGTTATTTTTCTGTGTAATGTAGACCCTAGTGTGGTCTATAAAGTGCATGCTTGCAAACGTTTAGATATTCTATCCTTGCCGTGAACTTGTCCCTGAAAGTAGGTCATTTTTACACTTCTCCTCAAATTTGATTTTTTGGCTGTCTTTGAAGTGATGCAAATACCAAAGTAAGATTTTTTTTCTGATTCAACTTTTTATGAGATGTGGACCTTAGTGCTGTCTATCAGTTGAACATTTTCAAGCCTCGGTTCTTGTATCATCGATGTGTGGCAGTCCCTGAAAGTAGGTCATTCTTTGCACTTGTCTCAAAAATAGGATTTTCGGATGTCTTTCAGCTGATGAAAATACCAAAGTAAGATGATTTTTTAAACATTTCTTTTCATTAAATGTGGACCTTAGTGTTGTCTATCAAATGAATGATTCTAACAGCTGGGATTTTGTTTCTTTGCTGCGTGTCTGTCCCGGAAAGTAGGTCATTTTGACACTTCTTCAAACTTGAATGTTTGTCTGTCTTTGAGCTGATGAAATCACCAATTGAAAGTGAATTTTCTATTTGTGACTCATCATTTTATCAGGTCTGAACCTTACTATTGTCCATCAAATGAATTGTAACAGACAGTTCTAAAGGCTGGGTATTTGTTTTCTTGATGTGTGGCTGTCCCAGAAAGTAGGTCATTCTTGACACTTTTTCCCAAATTCGGATGTTGGCTGTCTTTGAGCCGATGAAAACACCAAAGTGATTTTGTTCTGACTCAGCTGTGGACCTTAGCATTGTCTACATATCAAAACGAATGGTTGTTAAGGCCGGGTTCTTGTTTCATCGCTGTGTCGCTGTCCCTGAAAGTACATAATTCTTTACACTTGTCCCCAAATTTGGATTTTGGCTGTCTTTGGGCCAATGTTAACACCTTTTGACTCAACATTTTATGATGTTTGGCCCATAAGGGTTGCCTATCAAATGAATGGTTCTAAAGGATGGGATGATGATAAAAACACACAAGATATAAAACATGACCTAGTTTCTACGAGGGCTGAACAGAAAGGAGACAAACTCTCAAATAAGATGTGATCATTTCGTTAACATTAAGTCCTTATCATTGATTGAGGTAAACTTTCGTTTTACAGCATTCCAAATATAGCAAAAGGGGCATTTTCAGGTAAATTAATATTAATGTCAATTATAAGAACACTGTAAGATAACAGGTACCCAGATTTCAGAACCAGTCATTTGATATGTAGACAATGATAAGGTCCAAGTCTGAAAAGAGATTCAGTCAGGAAAACATTTCACTTTAGTGTTTTCATCAGAACAAAGACAGCAAAAAATCCGACTAACGTGGCAAGTGTAAAGAATGACCTATTTTCTGGGACAGCCACACATCAAGAAAACAAGAACCCAGCCTTTACAACCATTCATTTGATTGACAACACTAAGGTTCACACCTGATAAGATGATGAGTCACAAGTCAAAAATTCACTTTGGTGTTTTCATCAGCTCAAAGACAGACAAACATCTAAGTTTGAAGAAAAGTGTAAAAATGACCTACTTTCTGGGACAGCCATGTAGCAATGAAACAAGAACACAGCCGTTAGAACCATTCAACTGATAGACAGCACAAATTGGATGAAAAGAAATTACTTTGGTATTTTCATCAGCTGAAAGACATCCGAAAATCCTATTTTGGGGACAAGTGCAAAGAATGACCTACTTTCAGGGACTGCCACACATCGATGAAACAAGAACCGAGGCCCGAAAATGTTCAACTGATAGACAGCACTAAGGTCCACATCTGATAAAAAGTTGAATCAGAAAAAAAATCTTACTTTGGTATTTGCATCACTTCAAAGACAGCCAAAAAATCAAATTTGAGGAGAAGTGTAAAAATGACCTACTTTCAGGGACAAGTTCACGGCAAGGATAGAATATCTAAACGTTTGCAAGCATGCACTTTATAGACCACACTAGGGTCTACATTACACAGAAAAATAAACTACACACATATCTTAGTTTTTTAGATTTTGTATGTCAAAGTTAGGAAAAAATCACATCTTTTCTGAAATCACGAAAAATGACCTACTTCTGGTAGCAACTACAGGCTATCAAATCAAAAACCCAAACTTTGCAAGCATACAATTTGTAGCTATTTTATGTATCTATATGTCATATAAATTTCAAGCAAAAATATTTTACGGCTCGATGACTTATAGCGTCTCAAAGTTAGGCAAAAATCAAAGTTTTTTGTAGCCTTAAAACATCGTATTGTTTTGAGGATGCCCAAGTACTCAAATATATTTGTACATCAACATCACGCCGTTTTTCTAGAAGTTTAAGCATTGGTCTAAATTCTTCCTTTCTAGTTTTCTGCTACGTTAAAGCATTTAGCAGTGAGCGTGCTCTAAACTTTGCCAATTTTCATGTTGTCACCATACAAAAATCGGTCAAAATGGCCCCGAAATTTGATTGGGCTGTTGCCATGGCAACGATGGGTGTTGAACGGAAAGAAAGCTGTTTTCAGGGGTTGTGGACCAAGTACTATCTCTGTGCAAAATATAAGCCAAGTCGATTTTTTTGACCGTGACCACTATTGTTTGATCCTTACAGACATTGGCCTCTAACTGCCCACCTGTTAGTGGGTTACGTGTGGTGTAACGGCATGATTTTCGACTCAGAACCTAGCGGTCCCGGGTTCGAATCCCCTGATGCCACCGATCTTGCGCCCTTGGGAAAAAGGCATGCACTTAACACGACTTTCCTCACTCCAGCCAAGTGTAAAAAACGGGTACATTATGTGTGTGGGTCACGACATCAGCAATAGCTGCCTGTGTCCCACATGCATTGCACTGTTGCAATTCCAATAAAATCCAACAATCCAAATCCCAAATCTGTTGCTGTTGTCACACTTTGATCGTGTAACAGTTGATCCCCTACAGCTGAATTTCGTACATTTCCGAGTAATGCATTTACTTTGCATTTCCGTTTTATTAGTACTTGGGTAGCCATCAACAAAATCTTTTTCTTGAATTCATTATCACCTATTTTGAATTTATCTTCTTTATGCATGACACACATAGTCAGTCAGGTTATCAGTGTTCTAGTGAGATGTGGCTTTGTCGGGGTGCGGTACTGATGGACACTCGCTCTATTCATTTTAATATCATTTTTCATCGTCCGATATAGACTCAGTCATGTTTGGGACCGCATTCTTAAGAAGTAATTGGCAATTGTCTTATCATTGTTGCTTAAGTGGGTTTGCGGAATCGATGGGGTGGTCTACTAGGTGGGCTAGTGGGGTGGGCTACCTCAGCATTGTACTCCTTCTGGGCCTCAAGGCTATGCATGGGGGTTTGGCCTCTTATGGAATTTCCTTGAGAAACTGGGTCAAACTGGGTGGGCTAGACAGAGGGCAACAGCTGATCATATGGCAGGTGGGGGGGGGGGGGTAGATGTCAGCAATGAACTTCACCAAGACTGGTAGAAAAGCCATTTATCATATCAAACAAACTTCGAAGTACTCAGTATACAATAGGATGTAAGGGAAGAGGTACAAGGGGAAATAAACTGGAAGTTGGATAGGGCAGCTAGGGAATGAGAGAGCCTCTGTTTGACAAAATTCAAAACATATGTCTCACATTTAGACTAGAATATACCTAAATGCATGTGCTTGTTGTATGCAAATGTAAAATGTATTTGTGGTTATGTGTGTCAGTACATGAGCGTGGGTTGGAATGTTGTGTGTGTGTTTGTACAATGTATAGTGTTGCTTTTGTTGCTCATTTCTTTCGTGTAGCCACAATGTGTAGTCCTGTTGGCTTGACTGAGCAGTAAAGGAACAGGGAACATGGTCCTCCATGTTTAAAAATCTAAAACTGGGGATAACAAACTCCTGCACGATGTGAATGTATGCTCATTGCCCACCTCTGCCCCCCACTGTAGCATCCCCAAAGCAATATGATCAGTTGCATTCCTTCCGGTCCTTCCACAGAGTGACCCATCTTTTCCTCAAGGAAATTCCATTCGATACTAACCCCCATGCATAGCCTTGAGGCCCAGAAAGGGTACAATGCTGAGGTAGCCCACCCCACTAGCCCACCTAGTAGACCACCCCATCGAATCCGCAAACCCTTGCTTAAGTATGTGACAAGACGGCGTATTTTATGTTTGGGACCGCATTGATAGCAGCGGTGCCTAGCTGCAGTGCAAAGTGAACTGCAAAAAAATGGCAGAGATGTAAGGTACATTTTCAGGTGATTCAAAACTCTGTAAAATCATTGTCAGGAAAGAAGAAAGATGGCGGGGCGTCTGACCTCCATCATCATCATCATCATGGCGGCGCTTGCAGTAGCGCCCCCGCTCGTCTTTTCCCAGTCCTGCACCGACAGTGTCTGTAACTTTAACTTCGTCATCAGACGGACCAAGACCATGACTCACACACGGAACGTCAACGGGAGAAGGGACACAAACTCCGTAGGTGGCTTTTTTTTCTTCAAAACCTTGTTTGCGGCCACGTGACTAACTCTGACATATGCGAGAAATGCCGACTTTTTGACACCACATTAGCATGGCTACCGGCACAGAAAATTCAGGTCCAGGTACGGTCCAAGTCCAGAGGATCAGGTCCAGGTCCGAACCTGAACCTAGACCTGACTATTGTAGTATGGAATGACTACATCATATTTTGCCGGCCAAGAACACAAATTATTTTCAAATTATCTATCGGAATGGCCAAACTGAACAGGTACTACTCGGAGGCGTATTTTTTGGTGGTTTGTAAAGCTTTGTTTCTCAAGTGTAATGCATATGTCACATGTGTGACTGCTTGGTACCGGTCGCATATTTTGCGCCACAAGCTGCCGCTACGCAATAACACTCTATTCAGTGCAAACGAGAGAGAGGGAGGGAGAAAGATACTGATGTGATTGGTCAAATTTGTATTATGTAAATATCCCCACATTTTCCATCAACAGGCAAAACTTCGTGACGACGGACGCGTCGAGCTCTTCAGCCCATTGGGTGACCCCGCACATCCTGGGAAGGAGAACGTAAACGGAACTCTCGTACCCATGGAAGAGGTCATTACCACTGACTGGGTTCCGAGGAACGTCATAACGGTCAACGACATGTTCCCCGGACCTACCATTGAAGTCGTGGAGGGGGCGCAGGTACATTTTTTATTCTACTCTTGGAATTTTACTCAACCATTTCTTTTCAAACGTTACACCCTTACATATATTGGCTCTAAGTTTCTGAATCAGATATTAATTTAAAGGTCCACTATGTAAAATAAGGACAATGTAGAAAGCAAATTACTAAAAATGTGGTTGCGCATGCGCATGACATTCACGTGGAGGTTTTGTTCTCAGAACATTTTCTCAGAACATCTTAAGGCAAAAATCTTACAAAATTGTCCCTTAAGACCAACTCTCATTGTGACATTTGTCCAGTAAAATTTAGAAACGAATATTTATTGTAGCATGGAACCTTTTTGCTTGTAGGTAACACGTATTTTCTGACACGATTTAGAGCATTTCAAATCCGACCGTACTTACATGTGTTATTATGTTGAATCATATTATCTCTGCAGGTCGTCGTTAAAGTAACAAATAAACTGCTAACCGAGGCCACAAGCATCCACTGGCACGGTCTGCACATGCGCGGAACGCCACATATGGATGGCGTGGCCTACGTCACCCAATGCCCCATCATGCCCCGCGAGAGCTTCGTCTATCGCTTCCGCGCAGAGCCTGCTGGGACGCATTTTTACCACTCCCACCTCTTCACCCAGCGAGAAGACGGGCTGTTCGGAGCTTTCATCGTGCACAAGGCAAAGTAAGTCAAACTAGAAGTTCATTTAAGTTGGTAAATTACATAATTAGAAATAAACGGTTCTTATGGTACCGTTGAAGGGTGGCTGAGGTGTTTTGGGATGTTATTGAAAAAAACCTTTCTTAAGCTTTATAAACCTTCCTCAACCTTAATGGGTTTTTTTTCAGGTAGTACCTTATAGCAAGATGATAATTTATGCAAATTAGTATGACGTAAATGTACATGATAGTAATGCATCAAGAATTATGCGTGTCAACGAGTATTTTTTTGAAATGTCGATTTTTGGCGAATTTTTTTTGTTATCAAACAAAAAAAAATCGCTAGATATACTCGTTGACACGCATAATTCTTGATGTATTACTATCATATACATTCCTGCAAAGTTACATTAATAAACATCGAAGTACAAGCCAGGGAGAGCCTTTTTTCTATAAAAGGTTTTTTAAAACATCCCCAAACTCCTCAGCCACCCGTCAACGGTACCTTAAACTCAAATGATTGACCCACAGGAATTTTCAATTGAATCACTCTTCAGCTATCTACGCTGTGGCACGTGCTTTCTACGCAGGTGTGGCGTCAGCACTGGGTCAAAGTTTGTCGGAAGTCGGTACCGTCCCCCGTCCCGGTTGAGAGAAAGGTGGTACATGGTGTGCCCTGATGTAGATGGCCTGAAATGATGCTGACGTCACACCTGCGTAAAAATGACGTGTCTACAGCGTTCGGGTCAGATAGCCGAAGAAGGCTATTAATAGTGGTGTGTACCTAAACCCGTGTTCAGTTTTAGGTCCGGATTCATATCCAAGGGTTTAGGTTTAGGTCCGGCCTTTTTTCCTGTTACAAAAATTGGCATATATCTTACATGCAATTTGAAAACTATGTATGCGAAATTATATACAGTCAGTAGCAAACACAAAAGTTCAGTTATCAAACACAAAAACAGCAATATTTTCATATTTTTTTCATTGCAAATTTCACGATCTAAGGAAGGTTTATGATGGCTTAAGACAAAAAGAGAGTATTACTATACATAAGCGAGATATTTTTTTTGTTTCAAGTCCGGACTTGTTTCCAGACGGTTAGGTTTTTTTGGACTTGAACCTAAACGTTAGGTCCAGTCCGGATCAGGTCCAGGGTTTTGGTACGCATCACTAGCTATTAGTAAGTGGTTTGGTCGATAATTCCGATGAGTCAATTCTTTGAGTTGGAGAACACTTTATTTCTCATTATGAATCAAATTGTGCTTACAGTAAGATGAATAATCATTTATAGCGTCATTCGGCGCCAAGTCATCATGGCTACTTTTTATGATTTTTCTAGAACTCCTTCTTGGTTCTTATTGTAGAGTACTCTATACAAAGGTAAATGTATATTTATCAACGTATAACAAGCACAGTTTTGTTCTCTATATTAAAACTTGCTACCTACAGCTAGCCGGGTGTTTTGACTTTTCAATTCATTCAAGGTCATGGATAGAATAACGGTCTTCTGAACATCATGCTTATTTTTTTTTCTTATGATTTCTTTGTACAAAGACTGATGATATTTATATATATACATTGGTAGTTCCCACCTACAAGCTTCCAAAGTTGTATATGTATGCTGGTGATGAATTTGTTCCTTGTCTTGTTGTTAACCAGGCATCCCATCATGCCATCGGTTCCCGTGATCCTCCACGACTGGTATCACATTGATGCTACGCCATATTGGATTTCAAACATGTTTCGTATGGAATATGGCGGCAATGGAGAGTACATGCTAGGTAATTATACTATTATATCGAATATTTCTTGACGACAAGAGGGCATTTGCTGTCGTGTACCCATAGGGGAGTGACCAGTCTTTGAGTTGCGCAGTGGGGCCTATCGTGCATACCATATTGCTCCTTTTTTAAAGTAATTTTTCATTGGCACATTTGGCCCGCATTAAAACGGCTGATTACGCTCTAGCCTGTGTTTACACAAGCTCTCACTGGCGGAGATCAATGACTCCCTTCTTGGGGACGGTAACAGTTGGGTCGGCCGCTCTGGTCGCGATCCAACTTCAATGCCACCATTTTGTTTTGTCGCAATGCATGATGGTATACTATTCCTCTACCCTCTGGGCCAGCCGCTAGGAGCGCAATTTAGTCAGGCTAATTACGCTCTGCGTAAAGGACAGTCAGGCCCTTTTTATTCAGTTCCCTATACTTCACAACTCCTACTTTAGGAAAACATTGAGATTCATTGTTCCAGAAATATCAATTCAACTCTTTTGTGACATGAACCATAAATTGGTTTGCAATGAGCTTATAATCACTTTTCAACTGTGTTGTTTCAGGTGCCTACGAACGCCCTTTCTCTCACGATGGCATAAAAGTCTCTAGTCGAGTGTTCACCTCCGCTTTAATTAACGGACGCGGTCGGTTTGGAAACATCAAAGCGCCGCTGAGCACATTCACAGTCGCTTCCGGAGGGCACGTCAGCTTCCGGATCATTCACGTCGGTCCGGATTATCCGTTCCGGTTTTCTGTGGACCAACACGAGCTGACGGTGACGGCAAGCGACGGATACGTCATGGCCCCGCGCAACGTCCAGTCAGTCATTATATACCCAGGAGAGAGCTACGATGTCCAGATAACCGGGACCGTACAGCCGGACTTGTACTGGATAAGGGCTCAGACCCTCCGCACCGGACACTGCTCAAAATGCTACCCGTACGACGAAGTCAGCGTGGTTCCCGATGACATTACAGAAGAGGTGCGGGCGATTCTACAATACCAAGGTGTGACACCAGACAGGGATCCTACCACGACTAAACGGAACTGCAGCATAGAGAGTCCATGTTATGTCTTCAACTGTCCGTTTGCTGGCTACCCAAAACATTTAAACACTATTTGCATCAATGTTAATGAGGCAGAAGCACCAAATTTGCCATTAGAGGGGGATGGACAATCCAAGGTCATTGACAATGACGATGAACATTCCAGCAACACAGAAGCCTCAGATGTAACAGAGATATTCTTGAACTTCAACTTCATCATCGGGTCGTCGATCAACGGTCGTCGGTTCATCGGCCCCACGTCCCCGCTTCACCAGAACAGCACTGCGGCGACGGTACCGTGTGACGAGGAGGAGTGTCTTCGGAGCGGATGTCGGTGTACACATATCATAGGTGGGATAGAGACCAGTGTATATGTTTTAACACTTTAAATGTTGATCACGTGGCATTGTGTTGGCGCAACAGGTCGGGTGTTTGGCCCAGAACCCAGAGGTCCGGAGTTCGAATCCCCTGACATGTCATGATCACCGATGTTGTGTCCTTGGGAAAGGCACTTTACACGACTTCCCTTACTCCAACCAGGTGTAACATGGTTACCTGACTTCGGTTAGGGAGGTAAAAGGCCGTGGAAGGAGAGGGATGGGCTCCGCCTTCCAATACCATGCCCTAGACACGAATTACAGCCCACTGCCCCTACGGCCTCAAAAAGGCTACGGGGCTACTTTTGACTTTTAATGTTGACCAAAGAGATGTTAACTCAAACATAGTAAATTGAAAATAATTGCAATTTCTACATTAAAACACAAGTAGACAGCATATGGTTTATAGGCATTCCCCCGTAAACTGCTGAAAATAAAAGAGTTTCTCAGAAGTTATCATTAGTTTGCCCTATAGAGAGTCTCCATCGACTTGTTACATCCATTCTATGTCTTTTTTTTATTTTTGAACTTTATACTTGTGGCATTTGAAAGTTTCGTGGAGGTTAACATAGTAAGATATGAACCATGCAAATGAAGACCTAATTTGCATAATCTCACGTCGCCGGTGTGTTTTTAAGCACCACTCTTGTTATTTCTTTATCCATTGTTTACAGACATCCCATACGACAAGACGATCCAGCTGGTGATGTATAACACCTTCGCCCCGACCAGCCAGACTCACCACGCCGTCCACATCCACGGACACGCCTTCCAGGTCGTCGCCATGGGTTACCCGACCTACAACAAGACAACAGGTACACGCTTACGCACTTACAGAAACTACAGGCACACGCTTACGCACTTACAGAACTACAAGCACAAGCTTACGCAATTACAGAAACTACAGGCACACGCTTACGCACTTACGGATCTACAAGCACACGCTTACGCATCTAGGAGAAATACAGACACATGGCCTACGCATTTACAGAACTACAGGTACACGCTTACGCACTAGGACTACAAGACAACAGGTATACGCACTTACAGAACTACAAGCAAACGCTTACGCACTTACAGAACTACAGGCACACGCGTACGCATTCAGTATTTACAGAAATACAAACACACGCTTACGCATTTACAGAACTACATGTACACGCTTACGCACTTACAGAACTACAAGACAACAGGTGTACGCACTTACAGAACTACAGGCACACGCTTGCGCACTTACAGAACTGCAAGCACACGCTTACGCATTTGATATTAACAGAACTACAAGCATACGCTTACGCATTCAGTATTTACAGGAATGCAAACACACGCTTACGCATTTACAGAACTACATGTACACGCTTACGCACTTACAGAACTACAAGACAACAGGTGGTGTACGCACTTACAGAACTACAGGCACACGCTTACGCACTTACAGAACTACAGGCACAAGCTTGCACACTTACAGAACTATCGGCACACGCTTACGCACTTACAGAACTACAGGTACACGCTTACGCACTTATAAAATTACAGGTACACGCTTACGCATTTACAGAACTGCAGGCATGCACACACTTACGCACTTACAGAACTACAGGCACAAGCTTGCGCACTTACAGAACTACAGGCACACGATTGCGCACTTACAGGACTACGGGTACATGCTTACGCATTTACGTACGGAATTGCAGGCAGAAGCTTACGCACTTACAGAACTATCGGTACACGCGTACGCACTTACAGAATTACAGGTACACGCTTGCGCACTTACAGAATAACAGGTACACGCTTACGCACTAACAGAGCTGCAGGCACACGCTTGCACACTTACAGAACTACAGGTACACGCTTGCGCACTTGCATAACTATACAGGTACACGCATTTAGAATTCATGATTTTACAACAATGCGCTGTACCCAACAGGTCGCTACATGCAGCCAAACACTGATGTGAAATGCAAGAACGACCTGTGCACGGACGCCGCCTGGCTGGATGGACCACCGTTGCTTAACCTGATCAACCCGCCCCTGAAAGACACAGTCATGGTTCCAGCCAATGGGTACACTGTCGTCAGGTTTAGGTCAGTAGCGGCAGATTTACTTCAATTTTCACACAGTATGAGGAGCAATTGAAACAATACTACACTATCCATGTAGGAACAACGTCCGTATGGTAGTGCGTTAGGCTGGATTCTGCTAGAGGTCGCTAAGGTAAGTTGGTAAGGAATGAGTAACCTACGCTTCTATGACGTCACTTTATGCAAATAAGGAACCTGACTCAGTGAGCAGTGGATAAAAATTTGCAGAAAGCCTATGGCGTCCCCCGTCCGTATTAACGGCCGCTGTAGGAACATATGAATTGAATCCAACACAGGTGAACTTGCAAGCGGTTTGATTTGTATCCATGAATAGCAGTTTAACCAATGAGCGAATGGAAGGTTTTGGTTGACCAATGAGATTGGGAATAGATGTCCGTCAAGTATTTTGCATTTCTATGTTGTTGTTTTTTTGCAACTCTTCGTTTAGTGATGGAGCTAGCTAGGTAGGTGGGGCTATGGGATCGGTCTATTCTGATTGGTTCATATTGCACTGCAGCTCTAGGTGTCGCTGCTGACAGATGCGGTCCCAGACGTAAGGTATTTCATACATACGTTTGATTTGTACCTGCTAGGTCTGACAACCCCGGGCCCTTGTCCCTGCATTGCACCAACGATCAGCACGTATTTAAATGTATATTTTTAACTTGTATGTTTTAGGTCTGACAACCCCGGGCCATGGTTCCTGCACTGCCACAACGATCAGCACATGAACGAGGGGATGGCACTGATCCTGCAGGAGGCGGCAGATCGGCACCCTTCTCCGCCCAAGGGGTTCCCGCGGTGCGGTGACTTCATCTGGAGCTCGGAAGACTACCAGCGCGCTCTGGAAGGAGACAGCAGATCCGCCGGTAATTCACTCATTTATACTTCCCAGAATGCATTTTTGCTGGGTCCCGGATAGGGATACACGTCAGATTCTCTCTTGGCGCCAACAGTTTCTCTCAGCGTCCGAAACCACGAAACATGACTAGTGGCCCGCGTGTTTCGCACGCTGAGAGAAACTGTTAGCGCCGAGAGAGAATCTGACGTATATCCCTTTCCGGGACCCAGCAAATGCATTCTGGGAAGTGTGAAGATGAATAAGCTGACGTTTTAAACTGCGCATTGAGGCATTTTGGGTAAAATGTTAACGCTGAAGGCCCCTGAGACATAAACAAAATGTGTTCAAGCATGCTCTGGACAAGAACTATTTAAAGTACGGGACCTTCATCTTTGACATTGCGCATGCGTCGTTCATACAGTGAGCCTGTTTATTTTTCTCTAATAAGTAATATCCAAACAGATTGTGGGTGTAGGTTGTTCGCCACGTTTCTCTATTAAACTGCCCTTTTCATATCATACACGGAAGGCAGTTTGGCAATGAAACGAGCAGCTGGGAAAACGTAACGAGTTCCTAATATTTGCTTGGAGATTAAAACGATTTACAAGCACAAAGAAATGATAGCTGAAAAAATGTACTAATTTTACCTCTATTATCTTATCTTCTTTTTTGCCCACAATGTTACGAGGTTTGTCTATTTAGATGCTATGCGGAGGTATTTAAATACATCATTACCTCAATAGAAATGGGAGGGTAGTCTGCGTGGGTACGTCTTCGGCGAAATAACTAAAGAACCTCTGGATGGATTGTAATGATATTCGATGTGTGGGCAGGTATTGTGTACCAGGCGGTCAAGGTTGATCATGGGCCACCTGGTGGACGACCTTGGTACTGCAGCAGTGCATAATTTTTGTATCTTTGATCCTGACAAATTGCCGTGCTCTTGTTCAGAGCAGTCATCTGTGTATGTGTGTTCACAGGCTCACTAGACGTCCAAACCACCGCGCTGGACATTAACATCCTTGTCCTGTCTGCTGTGGGAGGGTTTCTCGCCATCGCTATCATACTGGCAGCGGCAGTCTGCTGGATCATCAAGAAGAGAGAGAAGGCCGCATCAGTTCCGCTTACCGTTATTGCGGAGTCTGTCCCTCTAAAAGGAAACCGCCAGATTTAAACAGACACTGATAAACATACATACCACTGTACCCCTTGACCTCTGACCGCTAAAAGAAATCTGACCTCTGACCCTCAATCGCAGTTGAATGACCTTTGTGATTTTGAGTTGTAATTGTTTTGAATTACTTCTGGGCTGTTTGTATAATTCATTATTCCTATGTTTGATTATTATTGTTTTATTTTATATTTCTGTAATACAATATATTATTCATTCATTCATTTTATGTTTTTGTATCCTGATTTGTTTTGATTTTATAAGGGCTCCGTTGGAATTCAGTAACTTAGTAGTTAACTGAAGGGACCATCCTAAAGATTCATAAATGAAAAATGTTTGAAAAATGGGGATGGAATATTATAGACCACATTGGTCTCTACCTTCCCCGGCACTATGTGTATTGATCTGTCATATGTATGTAAAATTCTTTTACCTGTGCGAAATAAAAAGACAAGACAAAGACAAATAAGTTAAAGTAAAATACCCCTGATGCAAAAGAGCAATATAATGTACTTCTCTTCTGCCAAGCGAAGGAGTAAGGAGATTGATCGATTTTTAAAGTGCATTCTTGCTTTGTCTAATGCAAGAAATAAACACATGTTAACTTTCGGATGGTGACTTCTAAGATAACTCATATCTACAAGTTTATATATTCTACCCTTGCTTTAGTGTTGATCAAAGCGATGTTAACTAAAAGACAGCAAAATGCGATATGATGGCAATTTTGCAGGAAATAACCATATATAACATTTGGCCCCTTAACTTCAAAAATAGCTAAAAAAAATGCCTATCCGCTCATAATCATATGTATTACCTGGGGAAATTAAATGTTCAAAATTCAAATGTCAATGTGGTTATTCTGCTACTAATATCGTAATTATTGCAGTGTTTGGCTTTACATTTATCATTTGTGTCTATTTTGTTGAAGTTGAGTTTTTCATTACTAGTTCTTACATTCGAAGCTACTTGTATCCGAACGTAAAACCTGCTTACGTTGAAGAAGGTTATACATCCAGGTAGTAAGATACGTCATAAATAGTTACTCAAGCAATTGGATAAGATTTTGACTTTCAAAACTTTGAAATTATCCAGTTGCTTGAGTAACTGAGTATTTTTGGCGTATAAAACCTGCTTAGTTTAGATAGATTATTTTCGTGGTATATATTCCTGTAATAGGAGGCGGATAGAAATAATGTATGTAAAGACTGTCATTTGGATATTGTAGTATACTTTGCAGATACCTTACATATATTAGTAATATCTTTAACCATAAGTTAATGCACGTTAACCTTTTTTAACAAATAAAAGAAAATTATCACCAACGAGTGTGAAAACCCTGCAAGCAGTAGTTTTTGCATCTATGTAGCATTCAAGGATTACAACTGCTTTGTTTGCTTTATGATAGAACCTTTTGTGTGCCGTGACACTTGACAATAAATAATTAAATAAATAAATTATAGAAACTTTGCTGTTGGCTTTCGCACTAATACAATAAATGGCCCATGCCGGTGTACAAAAATATAGTTTTCTTTTATGTATGTATTTTGATCTTTCATTTTCAATTCCGAATCGCATATAGTCATCCAAGCCTACGGAAATTGAAAGAACGTTTTAGAAAGCTGAAAGTTTTACTATCCAAACCTTCGACTCTCAACAATTTCTTCAAACCAAGGAGTATTTTAACCAACACTTGATATCATACTAGTCTTTGAATGGCCCCGACAGGATGAAAAATTGAGTCAAGTTCTTGGGAGGTACACGGAAAGGTGCAAAATTATATGAACTAGAAATACTGGCTAGCATTGAGCAACTCGGTGGTACTGAAGCGCCGCCTAGTAATCCATGACGGTACTGCAGTGTCCAGCCAATGGTTTCTCCCATCCAGTGCGCATGCGTCTTAGCTGTCAATCCTCCAAGATGGCCGTCTTTCCGCAACTGCGAAAAATTACGTGGATGTTTTCAGATATTTTCCACCTTGTAGCTGCGTCCAGGCAATGTTCGACGTTTTTCCAGCTAGAAATGAAGCATTAGTTGTCCGTACAGTAACACAGAGGCTTGATTTCAGGCGGAGGTGGGTCAATTTTAGAGCGAGAGACGTTTTACATGGACCTTCTGCGATTAGTCAGGATCGTATGTTGGAGATGAATCAAATTACTTTTTGATCGATTTGCAACATACTAGTATATTGGTGTTTTGCTAGTCGTGACAGATACACACTGTCCTTGCAGCTTTTTAATTCCTGTCTGCATCGAATTATAGAACGTAAAATGTCAAGGATTATTAGTAAACATAGCAAAAGAAAGGATTTTCGCCGTATTTGATTTGACATCTTTCAATATGACCTCATAATGTGACGTTTCTAAATTTATCTACATTTCTTCGACTTTAACTTAGGACAAGGTAACTCGTGGAAACTGATGTCCAACGAAATGTGTTTGGTATTGGTCTACAAGTGACAACTGTCAATCAAAAATGATGGTTGATATTTTTAGGGAATTATGTTTGGTTAAAAATGTTCACCACTAGGCACAACAGAGTGAGTTTATGACCTGTTTTGTGTGAGTGTGTGTGTTTCTGTATCGTCTGTCTGTATGTTTGTTTCCATGTGTGTTTCCATGATTCCCTAGTGTTATCTTGTTATAACATTATTTTTACTATTCAAATATGCCATGGGTTCAGACTTCAGAAGTTCAGGTTTGGACTTATTAGATACAGACCTAAACCTATACCTCTAGATTCGAACCTGAACCTGAATGTGGGTTTAGGTATGCATCCCTATCTAATTGTGTCATTTTTCTTAACCCAGATAACTGAGTGGAGCTTCAGACAGTCAAGATGAGTATCGCCGACTATGAACAAACTGCGGAGGATCACCAGGCCGTGCTGGTCGTCGTGAAGCCCGCCGGTCAAATCAACGCCAAAACCTTCAACCACATCTTTGACCGCATCAGCCGTTGTCGCTACGTACGCCTGCCGGATTCCCAACGATCTTTCTGCTTACGCTACAAAAAGAGTTCCCCCGTGGAAAACAATGTATGGGGCGAATTTCAAGCACATCGGAAAGTCATGGGTCTGTTGGTCGTGGGGAAAAGTGCGACCGCGGCGGACACGGGCGCAGTGCAGGAGCGGTACAATCTACTGAAGGAACTCTACGCCTCCACGCTTTACGACTCCCGCTGCTTGATCTTCGGTATGAAGCAAGAAAACGGGACCAACGCGAAAACGAACATGGTGTATTATTCCAGCGTGGAGGAAAGCTTTTCGCTAGACGAAACGGTGCGGGAATTTGCAGCCTCGCTTTTCTGGGTCTTGGAATCGAAGAGGTTGCAAGCGGAGAGATTGGCGAGCGACAAGTCGGAGAAGCTGCCGTTGCTTTTAGCGCCGTTTGAGAAGAAAGACCTCATAGGTATTGACACAGAAACAAGGTGAGTTTCACTAGCTGACACACTTATACTTGTTGTCATATACTCGCTCATTCACTCACTCACTCATATGCTCAGCCACTCATTCACTTAGTCACAATTACTCAATTGTCATGAGGCATTTGCTCACTCACTCACTCACTCACTCACTCACTCACTCACTCACTCACTCACTCACTCACTCACTCACTCACTCTTCTTTTTCTTTGTAAAAAGTGAAAAAGTACAGGATACAAATTTTAGTAAACTACAAAACCTTTCTATGCTCCCAGATCCTTTAGGAAGTACTGTTAGATCTATGTCATCCTAGATCTGCAAGATGCAAGACAAGACATTAAAAATCAAAGATCTCATACATCCATGAATTTTTTTTAAATTACAAATGTCCATTTTACACATGCCATCCCCTGGTTCCTGACTTTTAGCCATATTACAAAGTTTACGCTGCAAACCTGCACTTCCTGCTAGCCTGCCAAAGAAATTTGAACCCAGGCCAGTTCAACCCTCCCATCCTGCCAGTCTACGGTTACAACTCAGCCCGGTAACAAACTTGGACCCAGGCCAGGTGGAACAAACTTGTTCACACACCAAGACAAGCAGAGAGACAAACCAAAAACAATACCTCCATTTTTACAGAGGTATCTTGTGTATCTATGTATCTAACAGTTATATTTGTAAACTTTTTGTATGTTCCCAGAGCCTTTGTAATTATATACATTAGAAACCATTGCCAGGGCTAGGTCAGTGGTCACAAACTTCACACACCCCAAGACAAACAGAGACACGAACCAAAAACAGTTCTAGTACCTACGTTTTTACGAAGGTACATGTAAGTTACTCAGGTGACTATGACTATGAATCTAACACAGTTATATTTATGAATTTCTCCTATGTTCTCAGAGCCTTTAGGAAGCGGTGCCAGGGTCGGATGAGGAAGTACTCGGGAGACTTGTGTCTGCTGGCGGGACTGACACAGGAAGCTCTGCTGCACTACCAGGCCTCCGCCGACATCCTCAAGTCAGCCAACGACTGGCTCTGGCTCGCTGGTCAGTTGTTGTTATTTCAGGGGGGTTTCTAGAAAAATGGGGAGCGTTGTGAGGGAGGGAAGCTAGTTATAACCAGGCAGAGGGATTGTGTGTTAAGGCCACACCATTTTAATTTCTTGGTTAACAGACTTTAAAAAGAAATGATAGATTGGAAGTCAACAGGAAAACAGAATCTCAGAGGAAAGTTTTTTACTTTGGTGCACACAATTTCAGGGAGTGAACAGGGTCAGGTGCAAGTTTTCACCCCAGCCTTCTGTTTTCATTTTTTTCCGTGATGAAATTTAAAAAAAAAATCCATTAACCAAGAAATTAAATTGGTGTGGCCTTAGGCTTCCTGAGGGGCAAAATTACTGTAAGTCAGGTAACAGTTAAAGACGGTGGCCACATTTGACCTAGTAGCCTCCTTGGTCAATCAGAATTCTGAATGGCAGTTATCCAGATACCCAGTATATAGATAAAAACTTAGTATGTTACAATATAAGAGCATACATACTAGTAGATCTACCCAATGTTAGAAACAGTGAGGTAAGTCATGCATATTTTTATACTATTACCAACCCTTAAAGATCTGTCTTGGTCATGGAAATTGGAAAGGATCCATGTTATATCTAGCCACCATTAACATTCATCCGCACTTGGATTTGAAAACAGGATCCGGATGTTTGAGAGATCCCTAGATCTAGAGCAGTTAATCAGTTTAGATATGCAGGAGTGCATTATACTAGTCACTATTGGTAGACAATATATCAGAGATCCCTTTAGATCTTTTCAGAGTGGCTGGTATATGTGACTTGGCGAATACTTAATGTTAATTCAGGGACACTAAGAAGTTGAACCCTGACAATCTGTACCATTTGAGCTTGACTGGGATTAATAAACCATTATATTAATAGAGGTTACAATACTTCTATGTGTGTGACAAGATTTGAAGAACTTTTTGGCAACACCTTGACTCTGTGTTTTTTGATTGCTTGATGGTGACCAACTCTATACATTCCATGTTTTTCCAGCTGCTTTTGAGGGAACATGTGCCGCATCTGTGACGATCCAGTACCCACATGGCACAACAAGGCCCCCTATGCCCCGCAACCAGTCCTTCAGCGGCAGCCCCAAGGTCACGTCAGAGAGGAAGCTTACCGGATCACTCACTAGGGCAGGTGGGTCATGGTCTTATGGGGTCATGACTGACCTACCACTTGTATCAGATAGGCAATTTTTCTTTAGTTTTTAGAGTTTATTATTCTGTTGTTTCAAGTTCATTCTCATGCATTGAGCATATTATAATTGTGGTGATTTTTATGAGAACCCCCAGGTCACTCATTAGGGCAGGTGAGTCATGGTGTTATGGGGTCATGACTGACCTACCACTTAGTATATATCAGATTGTTTTTCAGGTTTTAGAGTTTATCATTCTGTTGTTTCATGTTTAGCCTTTTGTACTATATATCTTAAAATTATGGTAATTTTGATGTGAATTGTTTTCTTGTTCTGTCTTGTTTTTAATGTGTTGTCATCAGAGAGAAGGCGTAGCGAAACCGTCACTAGGGCAGGTTAGTCATGGAGTTATGGGGTCATGACTGACCTACCACTGATTTGTCTCAATTTTGATCAAGATCTATTTATTCCCCTTTTTCTTAAGAAATTATCCAAAATTAGGGTTTATAATTCTAGATTAAAATTGAGTTTTGTGTTTTTGAAATGTTCGCAATGTTTTATCATCAGAGAGATTGGGTGTTAGCAGAATGCTCAATAGGGCAGGTTAGTCACAGTGTTATGTGGTCTTGCCTGAGCAACTTTTACCAATTCCAATGCTTTTTTTAAAATCAACATTAAGCTTTTATTTAGGTTTCAAGTTGTCTCTTTCAAGTTGACTGTTATTTTGAGGAGCTAATTTTGGATTTGATTTTGAGTTTTTGTTTTGTTTGTATCGTTTTCTCACTAGAGAGAAGAAGTAGTGAAACCCTAACTAGGACAGGTGAGATTAGTGCTATAGGGTCATGACTGAACTAACTACATTACTTACTTTACTCATCAGCTTGCTGACATGCTGCTATGGGGTCATGACTGAACTAACTTTTCTTACTCATCATCTTTTATGGTTTTAATCATATGGTGTGATGTTGTTGCAGCGGAAATTATAACATTGTATGTTTTATGATAATGTAAAAATTCAATTTTTATCATAGTTTTATTGTCAATCTTTTGTTGTTATATGGGGTCATGACTGCACTAATTTTTCATACTCACCATCTTTTATGGTTTTAGAATATGGCGTGATGTTGTTTCAGCAGAAATTATAATATTGGATGTTTTATATTATGATAATGTAGAAATTCAATTTTTATCATAGTTTTGTTGTCAATCTTTTGTTGTTATGTTTACTATGTTGTTGACTTTTCCTGTGTATTAGCTTATGTGTATGTGGTAAAATGTGTATACTTCTTAGTACACAAAGCAGACCGTACTAAAGCCCAAAACTATGCGTATACATATATTAAGCTGAAAGCATATATAGTTCCTTCAACATGTATCATATATGCGTATGTTATACTTGTAAACACACGGAGGATGGTTTTTCAGCGAGCGACAGTCGCCTAACTGCCACGGGAAACGCGTTATGGTCTGCCGTGTCTTCGTTCCTTGATGTCTCCCCCCCTCGTGAGTCCTGTCTTAGTCTCTAGAGTAGGCTTCTTTGCAGGCATTTTTATACCACAGTTTTTGTATAGATTATGCACTATTTTTGTGATTGATTAATGTATTATAATTAGTCGGATGTTTCGTAAATTAGGGCTTGAAATACTACAGGGTGCATAATTTATTTATAATAATTATGCACTTTTGTGCACCCAAAACTTGAGCTGTGCACATGATTTAATTTTTGACTTCTTGTGCACCAGTGCACCTAGATTTGTGTTGGGTTATGTGCCTAAATGTATCATTGTATAGTAGTACACAGTATAATCAAACCTTTGTTGTATTACTTGAAAAATTTGGAAGCCATAGAATTTTCAGATTCATACTCTAAAGAGATTCAGTAAGTTTTGTATATAGGTTTTGCTGACATTCAACTTTATTTCATGTTCTGCACCCAATTTTTTTCTGCGCACCGAAATTTTTTGGTTAGGTGCATCATTGCGCCCATTCCCAATAAGATCTATCTACCACTAAAAATCATGACCATAGCATGTCAGAACATGAGATTTCAAAAGCGAAAGGTCCCCTGAGCAGTACCATAGAAAATTGCTAGGGGGCCCAAAATCCAATAATTTCGAGGTCTCACAAAGACCTACCCACCTACCAAATATGAAGACAATCCATCCAGGCATTCTTGAGTTATGGTCTTAAATTCCTGTGGACACATTCCTGTGCAATTCTTAGAATATTTGCAAACTGCACACAATACTATACCATTTGGCTCGCCACTGAGGCGTCGCCAAAAAATGAATTTCAAGCCCTACCAAACTGACCCTACCAATTACAGTAATAACTAGAGTTCCACGACCTCATATCTTCGCCAAATAATATGAATTGTACCGACAGATGCAAGTACCAAATTACCGCCATTTACCAATATGACATTAGACATAGCTGTTTTTCTCAACGACCATTCAATTTAAGTCTTTATTTGCTTAAACAATACCTATCAATCTTCCCCTCTTTCTCAGTGGCTTGATATGCCACATGTCTTAAAGTCCTCTCATGGAATGTCAATAACAGTTAGACATCCAGGTAATAAGGATTTTTCTGATTTGTTTATTCGGCTGTAGATAAGTACAGCCAGGGCTACCCAAAGGCTAAGGCTATTACGGGTTAGCCCTAGTAACTGAACAATATCCCCCTGACACAAGCTTTCACAAAGACTGAAATACGACTTAAATGCATATGAACGCGCCCAAACATAGAACTCGGCAGATTTAAAAAAAAATTCATTAATCATGCAAATTAGGTCCTGTTTGGCATAATTATCATCTAACGTCAATCATCAGATTCATTTTTAAATCTAGCTATCTTCATACCAAACATAACAGATACATTTTAGTCCTTTCTTTTCAATCGCCTAGCTAGTAAGCTAGCTGTTGACCTAGATTCAGGACGCCAGCTGTTGACCTAGATTCTGGACGCCAGATGTGTACTATCACATGCCGCGTACTATGGTGCAGCAGTGCTATACATTTTCCTCAATGATTACGTAAAGTAGGTCATGATCTGCATAATGAGCATATCATTATGTTGATCATCACCTAAGGTACATATACACCAAATACAAGAATAATCCATCAATCACTGCTTGAGTTATCCTTCTCAAAAGTTACAAACAAATAGGCCCACTGCAGTTTACAGCAAGCCGCAAGGGGGCCCAAACTTACATCACTTACTCCCTGCCCCAAGATCTATCTACCACTCAAAAATCATAACCATAGCACCTGCAAAAAATTGACCACAAACTTTGAGCGGATTAATAAACTTTCCTTATTTATTATGCAAATTAGCTCCTGGTTTTCATAATATGTATTTGATTATGTAAAACATTACCTAAGCTATCTGCATGCCAAAAATCATGACGATCCGTCAACCCCTTCTATAGTTATTCGCCTCCAAAGGTTTCAACAAAAACGCCAACTGTAGGTCCAAACAATCCGCTAGGGGGCCCAAACTTGCACCACTCATTCCCTGTTCAAGATTCAATGTATTACTGAAAAAACATGAGCCTGGCACCTCCAGAAAATTCCACCTCAAACTTTAAAACTCAGCTGCAGTACCTTAAATATCCGCTAGGAGGCCCATTATCGAACTTGACCTTCCTCTTTGACACTCCTACCTACCCACTTGATATCATGCACAGCCGTCAACAGCACCTTGAGTTATGCTGGCGACATACAAACTCACACAAATACAAAGCCCGCTGCAGTACTGTAGGAAAGCGCCAGATTAATAATTTTCGAACTTGACCTTCGTTCCTACAACCTCTTCTAATCTACGAAAAATCATGAAGATCCATCAACGTTTCCGTCACTTTTTTTGCCTACATACAAACACAAAAACACGCAAAGTCCGCTGCAGTACTGATAGAATATGCCAGGTGAACGGTTTTCGAACTTGACCTTCCTTTGCACAACCACTACACACCTACCAAAAATCATAAAGATTCATTGAAGCTTTCTTGAGTTATGCTCCTGACATACATACAGACCCACCCAACAGATTTTTCAACCGAAAACATAATCTTCCCCGAGTACAAGTACTCGGCGAAGATAATCAGAAAACAGTGCATAATCTGTCAGGAAAACATTGAAATTAAAATGCCTGCTGAGGAGCTTGCTGTTTGAGGCTACCACACATGTATTAGGTGTGGTGTTAGACTGCCTGGTGAAGGGAGCTTGCCTGTATGCACCCCTATACATGCTTGTTGTTGTGGACTTGTCCATGGTTGAAGGTTGTAGCATGTACATGTAATAAACGTACCGGTCATACAGCGTACCTGTAGTACATGAAAGATTATCTGTGTTGGTAAGCAAAATACTGAATTTTATGAAACCAACACTGGAATGAATTGGAGTAAGTCACACTTCTTTTCAGCGTTGGTTTTGTAAAGTTTCGTCCGTTTTTTCTGCAAATGGTTTGGCAAAATGAACAAAAATGGTTTAACATAAATTGTGTAGTACTACATGTATGTAAACTGTCAAAAGACTAACACTTCTCTTTTTTTAAATTGTTGAAGCTTAATTTCTGATTGGTCAGAAGTTGGCCAATCAGCATTACAAAATTCTTCAGAATTGTGCTGATTGGTCAACAGTTTAACATAAATTGTGTAGTACTACATGTATGTAAACTGTCAAAAGACTAACACTTCTCTTTTTTTTTAAATTGTTGAAGCTTAATTGCTGATTGGTCAGAAGTTAACCAATCAGCATTAATCAGAATTGTGCTGATTGGTCAGAAGTTAGCCAATCAGCATTACAAAATTCTTCAAAATTGTGCTGATTGGTCAGCAGATCTGACCAATTAGGGACCTGAAAGAGAAGGAAAGAGTGTTGATGTACTAATTAATTAATCTTTTAATGACCAGACCAATGACTTAGTCACAGCAATGATTCTAACATTTTGCATTCCTATAAAAGGTGGCGGCATTCAACTAATAAATGTGTATGTTCATTTTGCAGGGGTGGTGCTTAATTACTGTAGAAGCTGTGATTAAATTCAACTTGCATGCATGGATTCCAATTTATTAATATTTCATGATTAATATTTCATGGCATGGGAACTTTGCTTGTAGCTGAAGGCTGGACAGTGCTCAGAATTCAATTTGAGTTTGTTTAAAGTAAATTGAATTCTTACATTTTAAGAGGTCAATTTCAAAACATTGTTTTCATTATTTCAGCGACGATGTCGCCCAATGGGTTACCAATGGCAACGGCAGAATTCCTGCAAGATGGCAAAGCCAAGAACTGTTTGTCGCCTGATGAGATCATTGAGAAATACAAGGAGGCTCTCATTCAGTACAGCAAGGTAGGGTGTTAAGGGGCCTTGTTGTGTGAATTAAAATTATAATTACAGATTGAAAGTATGCTCGGATTTATACTTGGCAAAATACACGAAAGTTATGAAATTTTGCTGCATGTAATTTCAAATGAAAAAATGTCATATGAATATAACCAATGAAAGACCCAAATAACTTTCCAATGGAAAATTCAGTTTTAACTTTAATTTATAATGTCTAGATTACTTTGAATATGAAACAATACATTTTACTCACCATGTATCAGTAATATATCATTTTAAAATCTGTGCCAGAATGAAAATATTTCAATTGTTGAATGGTGATGATATACATTTTGTGATCATTTCTCAAGCTATCATAATATTTAGTTTAACAATTGCCATTAGCTATCATTCAGCATTTGCATTTGTGTTGAGAGCATATGTTCTATTTACTGTAAGTCTTGTAGTTTTCGCGGTGGTTTTATTTTTACCATTTTCATGAATATCCATTTCAAATGTATTACTTTCATACTATACAGAATTATGTCATCTACGAATTTAAAACTTCAAGAAAACCTAAATTTCATTCCACCCTCGAAATAAAACCACAGCAAAAGTAAAAGGATTTACAGTGTTTGCTTTCTTTCTTGCATGGAGGTTTGACGTTTATTTTTGCATGTTCAGTACAAGAATGCAGCAGTCATAGAGTTGGAAGGCATCATTAAAGCCACTAGAATTATGATAACCCAACGGGTGAGTGGTAACAATGCATTATGGGAGGTAGGTCACAGTGAAGGAAATTTCTTGGTTTAGAAATTTTTTTGATTTTTTACATTTTTTTTTTTAATTTACAATACAAATTGTGTCACAGTAACAATTTTTGACACCTGGAAAAGGCGTAAGTAAAATTCTTATTAGATTTTTTGATATTTGACAAATTTGGCTGTTTTATTTTGAATTACGAAATTACAATATTATCAAAAGTTACATTCATGGTCCTCCCTACAACTGAATAATGTTTTTAACAATTTAAGGAAACAACACAAAGTGTACTTTCATTTCGGTAAAATCAAAGTAATATAACATCAATTTTGTTCCTTTTTTAAAAATTGACCAAGGAATTTCCTTGCTAATGGCCTTACCATTCCTATATCCAACACCACAAATGAATAGGGACCATCCCAAGTTACAGATTTTTCTCCTAAAAGCAAATAATTTGTTTACCTTTTTGGGCATTTCACCACTTTGAAATTTTTCTTTCAAACTGAAGAAAAGTCTGTAACGGATGTCCTTGTCTTGTAGATACATGTATAACTACAATCCGAACCTACTGTAAAATTAACCCTTTTTTCCCTTGTCCTCTTGCTACATCCTGATTATCATACATTTTCATCCTCTTTTCATCCTCTTTTCATCATGATTTCCACCAACTTCATTTTTCTTTTCCTTCATGTTACTTTTATTTTCTTCCATTCTCATACTTTTTGAGGGCATACTTCTTTATTGCCCCTCCTCTTTCAATCTCTTTTCCATTGTTTATGGCTTCCCTCCTTTGTTCTTTTCCTCTGTATTTCTTTCCTTCGTTCTCTCGATCCCAGTACTCCTATGCCGGTGTAGTTGAAATGGAGGCAAGCGTTAAGGCGTGTCGGGTAATGCTTATGCAGGGGGTAAGTCTCTTCCCTCACGTTCTCTCTCCTTCCTTCATTCCATTCTATGCTGTTCATCCCTCTATTAAAGCTTCCTAACAGTTCCAGGGAATTGTGGGTAAGGTCAAAGGTTAAGGCCCCTATGACATACAGTATCCTAATGTTAGGGGTGCTTAACCTTTGACCTGAGTACATGTGCACTTGGAATTGTGAACTAGCGTATTATGAGCAGCCTTATTGTTTAAAAAATTTAGAAAATTATACATTCTGCAGAAAATTTTGATCACTTGTTACATACATGCATGGTTGATTACAATGTTGTAGTGCATGTGTATCGCTTAACATTAAGAAATGGACTGAAATACCTTAAAGTTTTTAAGTTTTTGGTAGTCAAGGAAATGGTTTTATAGATTATGATAAATTCATAACCAGTAGAACTGGTCAAACGTACAATGTATAGAGATTTGTTCATTATTCCCATCAGATGATGTACAAGGGTTCAGAAAGAAATGTGTTTTCATTTTTAAATCAACTCAGTCGCTAGTAAAAATCTGCACAACACATCGAGACACTTCAATCTCAAGAAGAGATGTTCCTGTACATTTCTGCCAAATTTCAACTCATTTCATATGAAAATTAACCTACAATAATGATATAAAAGGCATTTCTTTCTGAACCCCGATCGTACTTGAAAGCTTGATGATTACTATTGAAATGGTGCTAATATTCTGTAACCTTATTTCTAATGACATAGAAAAACCTTCAGGCGTCCGAGTTTCTCCAGAACATGGTTTACATCAACATTCAACTCACAGATGAGGACAAGGTAAGGGCTAAAAAAACAAACAAGCAAAATTTACGGTCTTACAAATATGATATGCAACTAACTCAGATATGTTGAAACTCTGTGAAAGATCTTATTTTAGCTTTGATCAGGTTATAGTATTAGGTCCTTGTAATTTTCCCTTTTTGAAAATACTTTTGTAACTTGCTACATGGCATGCAATTCCTTTTTATCAGACTGTATTCATTCATCTTAGAAATATTTCATTTTGTGCTCATTAAAAATTTTATCATTAATCAGATACAGGCTTTTAGCTAGTATTTATAGACAGGGCATCCAAAAATTGAGAGCGGGCGCAGTCTTCCCCAATGGGCACCATGGATTTACAACTACTCATATGGCCTTTGTCGGTCAGTATTGACCATGGTAAAAGTCCCTAATTCACATCAGCCCTACAGCATCGGCTATGGCTAAACAGCCCTATAAGAGAATGGCAGTCTCTGCCACAAAAATCACATCTGTAAGCTGACTCAGTTCTGTTGCAAAGTTCTTTTCTGCGGATCCGCTTCCGGAGGGCAGGATCTTATAATTACTAGTATTTCTTTATTTTCTTAGTATAAGGCATCCAGAAGACGCCCTGGCACCTTGCTAGCTAATAGCCTGGCATAATGTATATAAGGGATCAGATTCTAAACTAATGCATTGTGATTGCCCAGATCCAGAGATACAACACCCTGTCAGGCCTGTATGAACAGATAGGCTTCAAGAGAAAAGCTGCGTTCTTCAAGAGAGTGGCCGCCATGCAGTGTGTGTCCCCAAACAACCCCAATCCAGCCTGGAACTCTGTAAGTATTTACGGTTTCTTTGTTGTTGTTAACCTTGTAGTGCCTTGTGGCACATACATGTAGGTCAGCAAGTTTCCGTGCTGTTTCTTTTAGTAGCAGCCAGGGCTCTAGCCAGCCTTTTCTGTAAGCAAAATTTTTTGTATAAACATCCGTAGGTGCGACAATTCAAGGGGGGTCCGGAAAATTTTGAAATCTTGACCCTCTGAAACGCTATCTCCTGCATTTTGAGGGGCAAGTTTTGCTTGTAGACAAAGCTTAAATAATGCCCATCTCTTTTGGTGAAAAATTACGTTGGCCTTCGTTGTATACAATCGGCAAATAAATGAAATCAAACACAACAAAACTGTATTATTTTTGACAAATATACACAGAAATTTAAGTCGGCAGAAATAAAATATTTTCAACACCGGTCCCATTTGCGCCCTGTACTAAATGTGATAGGGAATTAGACACCCTACATGTACTTTAGACAGAACACCCTAAAGACGTCCAATGTTTTCCTTCCGTGTTCTCCGGTTGCTAGCCCTTCCCCTTGAACGTGATCATAGATTTTTCATTTCTTCACATCTTCTTCTTGACCTTGTAATGGATTTTGGTATTCTACGACATTCGTGGCACTTTTTAAGTATTTTTTGGTTATAATTTTACAGTATGGTCAAAAACATTTTTTTGGGAAACGGACGAAAATTGATGCGAACTCGGATGTCATCCATACAATCAAATCAATATGACCTTATCTAAGTTACCAACTCAGATAAACTTTCATGCTAGCAATTAAAACATAATTTTGTTTTTCCTGTCCAGTGTTACCATCTACTACAGGAGACCCTGGACGGTTACAGTTTGTCGCTGGACCCGCGACAGTTCCCGCGAGAATACACGTACGGATGGCCGGCGATACAGCTGCGCATTCTACACGAGATGGTGTACACCGCCAGGAAAATGGGCAACCCCGCTTTAGCCGTCAGGTAGGGCTTTCATTGTTTCGTTTGCTTGTTTTTTTGTTTGTTTTGTATAAATGGTAAACTGCCTTTAGGCATAACACACCAGTTTTGTACAGTTATTTGAAGCTGCGGGGGTGTCCCTGTGGTATAGTGGTCTGCACTTCTGTCACTTACCACATCTGGGTCAAATTATTTGGAACTAGAAGGCCCAAGTTTAACTCCCAGGTAGGACACCTCTGGACAAGAGGTGCATTGAGTCATACCAAAGACTTTTTAAAAAAGGTACATACTTATGAAACAGTATGGAAGTTAAACACACTCCACTGCCAGTGGACTAGCCCCCTGCTACAGTGATTGCACCACAGTGTGGCCCAGGGCTATGAAACAGAGATGGGCACCGCCCTATACACTTTATGGTGTGGGAGGATTTTAACAATTACAAGCTGCATATTAAGACCGGACTGTAAGGTTTGATCCACTCATACAAGGATGGATTCCTACTCTTTTTGATAAGTTTGCTGGGATTTTTTACGTGCTCTTCTCAAAAACGGGACCTCCGGTCTTACGTCCCATCCGAGACAGCCCTCCAGACTAAGCCCATTTTAGGAGCACATGCGCCCAAAAATTAGCTGGTGCACCTGGAAATTTTTCCTTAGCAGCACAGTGCTCCCATCAAAACTTACATGTAAACGCCTAAATCATGGACTGCTAAGCTGAACAGTGCAGTCCGAGTCGGAGAGGAAGTCCCTAACCGGAGATTGAGGTATTCCTTGTCACCTGAGTCAATTGAGGAAATAGGACTGGTGTTAAGTGCCTTTCCCAAGGGCACAACACTGGGGCCTACAAAAGCCCTAATCACATTGTCAAGCTAACATTGGTGAAAGCTCAGTGAGGGGTGATGAGACAGTCCTTAAAACAGCCACTTCCATATAAGGCTATAGGACAGGTATGGCTTTTATGTTTTAAGGCCTTACCTCTTTTAAAAAATGTCATTTTCTTTTAATGTTGTATTTTTTTTATCAATACTTTAAGAAAAGATAGGTAGAGAAATATTCTCCTTGGTTGTAGAAATCACTGCAAAATAGGATATTTCACATTAACACACTTTCATTGTTTAAGTTATATCTAATTTTTCAGACACATGTCCTTCCTACTGCATGCCATGAGTGACCACCTAACGCAGTACGAGAGGAAAGAGCTGTCCAAAGTGTTGGAGAGTTACACGGCGAAGGTTCCGGGGACGCCCGTGCCGCTAGCGCTGGAGAGCGGCGCCATCTTACCTCCTGTGCCAATGACAAACTTGCCAACCGTCAAGTAAGGGATAGTCTGATTTGTTGAAGTAAATGTTCACTTTCTGTAACAGATAAATGTTTCTGTGCAAACATTATGGGTTGTTCCTTTTTTTTATGTTTGTGTTTATTAATAAGTGTGTAGAAGGAATTTCAAGAGTGTACTTTTATTACATGTACCCCTCTGTGAAAATGGAGGCACTGTTTTTGTTTTCTTTGTTTGCCTCTGTGTTTATTCCCATTTGTTAATTTAAATTGCAAACTAATTAAACTTCCCTGGTTATGATAAATAATGAAACTGGACTTTATACACTGCCAAATATGTTTTCTTGTTTTTTCTTTCTTGTTTTTTCTTGCATTGGCTTGTATTTACTTCTGAAATAAAATTCAATATGCCAGCGAGCATATTACAGTAAATGCAGAACTGTTTGAAGGTTTAATTTTGCGGTCTGTAGAAAATGGAGTGTTCGTGGTGGTTTTGAGCTCATGTTTGTAACAATAGTAGCGATACAGTCACACAATGGAATGGCTTTTAGTGATGGTTTTTATTTCATGGTAAACAGTTCACCATGAAAACAGAGAACATAAAACCACCGCAAACATTTCTGCATTTACAGTATTGTATTCTGTGTCCTTTTTTTGAGAAAATTTAAGAAACCCATATTTGGGTTATGATTTAAATGCTTAAACTTTCTTCTTTGTTTCTAACACTTTTTTGTTTCCACAGATCATTCAAGTTGTTAGATCTGGCCCCACACTTGAGACCCATGAAGAAACCGTCCAGTCAAGCAAGCTCAGCCTCCCTCAACAGCCCCTTCATCTACTCACCAATCCAATCAAGGCAGCAGGAGAAAAAGGACCAATCCAAAATGGGTACACAGATTAGACCATTGTTAGAGTTGTCACGATTGGTGGGAGAGATTTGAAACTTACTGGTGGTAGAAAATAGGACCAATCGAAAATTGCTACACAGATTAGACCATTGTTAGGGCTGTTACGATTGGTGGTAACTTAATCTTGTGATAGAAAATAGGACCAATCCAAAATGGGTATAATACAGATTGGGCCTTTGTCTTTTCTTAGGGTTGTCACGATTGGTGGGAGATCTAGAGATTTGAAAATTACTGGTGGTAGAAAATAGGCAGCAGGAAAAGAAGGACCAATCAGAAATGGGTACACAGATTAGACCTTTGTTATGCTTGTCACGATTGGTTGAAGAGATTTGAAACTTACTGGTGGTAGAAATAGGACCAATCAAAAATGGGTACACAGATTGGGCCTTTGTTATTAGTACAAAAATGTAGTACAAAAATTTCTGGGGCACAAGATCTTCAAAAGTCTACATTTTATTTTTCAACCTATAAAACAAAGGATATTTGTAGTAGAAATTGAGTATGTATCCAAATGTGTGTCACAAAAGTTACACATTTCTTGAGGTATGGTTGTTGATATATTTTTTGCAGCACCTAAGGGGTGGGGTCATTTTAAAAATTTCTTTAATTTCCATGATTGTGCTGTTTATGTAGACTTCCAGTGGGTGAGTGGAGAGGTGTGTGAGATGGCACTGCAGGTCGTTAACCCCATGCCCTTTGAACTCAAGGTGCAGAACATGGTGAGCACAGTCATGTAGTTTTCTGTACTGTAGTTTCTTGTAGTTTATTGTTTGTGTTTAGTTTTAAAAATGCACAAGGGGACAAGTACATTGAGAACTCAGTCTGGTTACTTTGCGCAAGGTAACAGCTACACTAGAGCTGTGTACCGGTACACTGTATAGATACAGTTACTGTACAGGGTACAATCAATTAGGTACAGGTACAAAATACCTGAACCCTGGTCGACTGGTACTGAACCGGTACTAATCAGGTCAAGCCTGACTCAGGGGATGGTCACTTTGACAGGTAAAATTACTATGAAATTACCATGGCAGTGCATTAAAGCCACATCTATACTATACTCCAGCACAAACACATTTGCAAGGCTGGAGTCAAATTTTCATCTGTGTTTTCATTAAAATTAAATATCATGTTGTTACCAGTTCAAACATGCTTTTGTCCTTTTTGAAAACCTACCATTTTCTGAACAATTAGTTTAGGTACAGGTTCAGGTCCGTACCTGTACCTAAACCCGTGTACCTGTACCAGTACCTAAAATTTGTTAAGGTACACCGCTCTACCCTCTATATTTTTGTCTGTCAGAATTTAAAACCTAATATTTTTTCCAAATCCTAATTGTTTCAACTTTCATCTTTGACCTTTGTCCTTTGTTGTGCAGAGTGTGATGTCAGAAGGGATTGTGTTTGAGCCCCTCATTAGTAACCTGTCCCTCCCCGCCGAATCGGGACCACTTGGCGTCACCCTACTGGGGACACCTAAAACAGCCGGACAGCTCAAACTTGTTGGTAAGTAAAAGTCAACACGAGAAAACTGTATATAGTTGAAACTGTCCAAGAAGACCGCTCAGGGGACCGATAAAATCTGGGTCAGGTTGTCAATGGGGAAAAAATCGAAGGGACCACCAAAAAGTGGTTACAATGGCCAGGTGGTCCTTATGTAAAGGTGGTTACTTGTACAGGTTTGACTGTATGATTCGTGTACCTCTAACCATTATATAATCTCCATTTGGGAATACATGACATTGTACATAAATGTGTACATTGTGTAACATATACTTTTTCGTATCTGTCATATTTACAACTTGGGAAAGTGCATTTCAGAAAAGAGTACGCAAACAAAATCTAGTTTCAAACTCCTCTTGAATTTTTTTGTAGTTTATCCTTTGTTCTTAGACATCTAATGCAAATGCAGAAATGCTCGCAGGGATTTAATTTCGCAGGAGGAAGAAAATGGAGTGTTCACAATGGTTTTGAGTTAAAGTTTGAAACAATAGTAGTACTACAGTCACACAATGGAACAACTTTCCGTAGTGGTTTTAAGTTTGCAGTAAAGAGTTCACCGCAAAAACAACGAACATAAAACCACCGCGAACATTTCTACATTTACAGTATTCAATATTGTAAAGAGAGTAATTATAACATTTTTGATATCAAGTTTACGTTGTTTCTTTCTAGGTTATGTAACGCATGTACTCGGAGTGAAGTCCCATTGTAAGTTCAAAGATCTACGACAGATCGAAGAACCGGACTATTCCGTAGAGGTCGTCCCAGAGCTACCCAAACTACAGGTCACGACATCGCTGCCAAAAGCTGCGTTCGGAACGACCAATCACAACCTTGGTCTCAACAAGGCCAAGGAAACCGCTGTGACAAGTGCTGCTGCTAGACTGTATGCTGGAGAGAGGTGAAATATGATTGGCTGTCAGATTATCGACTACCCTTGTCCTTTCACTTTTTCTATTCAAAAGATTTAAATTTCATTGGTGATGTTAGTAGTTAACAGCGCCACCTATCACACCTGAATGGTACTGCAATCGAATGTTTGTAATTATAAGTTTAAGACATACATTTTGTGTACATGTCATGTTGCATTGATAGAAGGTTTGTATACTTTATACTGATGTGCAAAACAGTGTAACAATACCACCTATCATTTCTGAAAGGTACTGCAGATAAATGTTTATACAATAGCAAACAATTGCAGCCTTGGTCAAAGAATATACAATGATTCATATACATGTAATAGCCTCATCTCAAAAGAAAGTGAATGGAATTTAATCCATCAATAGCTTTGATATCTCTTTGTGTTAATGTTTTGTTCTTATTTGTCTTTGTTTTTTTCTTCATCTGCAGCCAAGAATGTGTTCTAACTCTCCAAAACGTCAGTCAAATTCCTGTGGAATCCATAGACATAAGTTTGGACACTTCCATAAGCTCCCCCAAGGTTCCCTCCGGATTTTTCACGTGGAATTTGGAGAACACAAAGGCCCAACTTCCGCTCCAACCCGGTGCCATGGCAACGTTCACAGTATTAATCAAGGCGGTCGGAGAGATTGCAACACACGACAGAAAATCAACCGAAAACGAAGGTTAACAACATTCTTTAGCTATTATTACTTTTGTATGTCATAATTCATTGTCTGTCTGTGTTTTGGCATCTATTTCCATATGCTAGGCATGTCTAACCACAGAGTGACAGGAAGTGAAGGGCAAGTGGTCAGGGCTGTTGGAGTGACAGGAAGTGAAGGGCAAAAGGTCAAGGTTGTGGGAGTGACAGGAAGTGAAGGGCAGAAGGTCAGGATTGTGGGAGTGACAGGAAGTGAAGGGCAAAAGGTCAGGGTTGTTGGAGTGACAGGAAGTGAAGGGCATTTTAAATGTCAGGGTTGTGGGAGTGATAGAAAGTGAAGGGCAATAGGTCAGGGTTGTGGGAGTGACAGGAAGTGAAGGGCAAAAGGTCAGGGTTGTAGGAGTGATAGGAAGTGAAGGGCAAAAGGTCAAGGTTGTGGGAGTGACAGGAAGTGAAGGGCAAAAGGTCAGGGTTGTTGGAGTGACAGGAAGTGAAGGGCAAAAGGTCATGGTTGTGGGAGTGACAGGAAGTGAAGGGTAGAAGGTCAGGGTTGTGGGAGTGACAGGAAGTGAAGGGCAAAAGGTCAGGGTTGTTGGAGTGACAGGAAGTGAAGGGCAAAAGGTCATGGTTGTGGGAGTGACAGGAAGTGAAGGGCAGAAGGTCAGGGTTGTGGGAGTGACAGGAAGTGAAGGGCAAAAGGTCAGGGTTGTGGGAGTGACGGAGTAGAGTTCAGAGTTGGCTGAATTAGTAATTTATCAATTTTTGTGTGAAAATTGACAGACCTTTGATATTGTATACATGGCTTCATAATACTTACATTACAAAGTAATAATGGAAAATGAATGAAATATTCTCTATAACTGTGACAATACATACAGACAAGAACTAAAATTGAAGGTCAAATTTGTATAATTGTCCTAACCTTTATTCCATCAGCTGATGTTTTTAGCCATTGGAGCAATGGTGGATTAGAAAATTGTATTGCATTTAAGACAATATTACGGTAATGTTTGTTCTCGATTTGTTTCAAAGTTTTTTGTCATCCTTTTCCCATTAGAACCCAGCAGTAGACACAGTTCGCCCAAAAAGTCTCCGCAGACCAGACCCCGGTCCATGAGAACAGCCGCCATGACCGCTCCACCAATGGAGGCACAACAACCAGAGGAGGAGAAAGCACAGGTAAAACTCAAACATCCAGGACCTCAAAACAGTCTGTTTGGCTGATAGTGTTGGTAGTAAAGTAAAGTAAAGTATTATAAGCAGTCATCCTCAATTGAGGTGAAGCATGATGCTTTTTCAAGTAGCTAGTGGTAGTGCAATGCGGCTTTGCTATGGCTCGCGTTTTTGGCCAAGCACACCGGGTCACCCCTACTCTTCTCGATAAGTGTGTTGGGTTCTTTTACATGCAGAGGTTTGACACTTGAGGCTTATGCCGAAGCTCCCTCATACACAGGGCCGCCGCCTTTACGTCACCATCCGAAATGACGATTTCAGCCCCTTACAACATACATTTAGTAGAAGCAGTCACAAATAAACTGTTTTGTGCATAATCTTGAATTGTTTGAATTCTGAAACATTTTCATTTGTGATTTAGGTAAAGGAAAACTCAGTCAACAGATTCTATGCCCATTTTTTTTCTTTCTTTCTTTCTTAGAAAAAAGTCCCTTGCTCTTTTGAATTACATGATATTTTCTATTTACTTGAAGTGTTAGACATGTACAATGTGCATTTTCAAATTTAAAGAAAGAAGACATCCAGAGGCAAAGAATGTTGTTGATGACATAAATCAAGCAACCTGATGAATTCTCTTAGGAGCCAGATGTTTCAGATAACATCCATTATATATAGATAGATAGATACATACATACATACATACATCATACATACATACATAAAAATATACATATATATACTTTCATTGGTGACTGAGAAAGAATGATAGCAGATGCTACCTGAAACGCCTGACTCTTTAGAGTATTTACCTAGTTGCTTGATTTATCAAAATGCATAATGTAATCTTCTACCTGGATGTCAAACCATCAACGAAACAAGAAAAGTATGAGCTAAATCTTAACTGTGCACTTGTACCCATCAGCCGGTGGATGCAGTCCTGAAGCTGACCTATTCAGGAGGACAGGGTTACGAGGACGGGTACCACAGACAAGCCTCCATCATACTACATGTGGATGTACTACAGTCACTACTTGTGTCCAAAGTCAACATACTACCTGCTCCAAGGTAAAGCTAACCCTTTTTCCGTCCCTTCATTGTTTAACTCTTTTAAATTTTAACAGGAGTGTTTTATCTCCTCTTTATCTGATACAAGTTAGCTTTTTAAACACAGAGTGCAACATCTAGATATTTTCTCCAGGATAAGTATTAATACTGACAAGTTCTTAAAAGTTTGGTAAATTGTTCATTTTGGCCAAACATAAATTCACTAACTTAAAGGAAAAAATCTATTTTGGTGGTTCAAATTTGCTGTTGTCAAAATTCTGCAGTACACTAGTAATACGTTGGAAATGTGTGTTTGTGGTTTTGTAGAATCGTTTATTTGGGCCGAACGTTATTTCACTAGGGGAAAAGGTTGTTGTTTTTGTGGTTTAAAGTTGTTGTTGACAAAATTCCGCAGAACAGTAGTAATACATTGGAAACATATGTTTGTGGTGTAAGGAATTTATGATGGGGAGGTCACAGCAAAAGCCTGGATATAATAAGATTACCGCAAACTAAGGTTTAAAGATTTCCAGTAATTTGTACATGGACCTCTACTCTCGTTTTGATTTTTTATGCGCTGCTTGTTTTTCCCTAGCCCCAGACATTGCCACTTGACGCTTGACCTACAAAACGTCACCAAACACGAGGTCGTCATCAGTTACCCCGACAACGATGACCTCATCATAGAGAGTAAACAGCTGAAAAGGTTTGTTACATGCACAAATATGTCACAAATAGTCATGTTTACAGATTTCTACACCAGGTCCAACTGTTTCAGGAATGCAAATTTTATGCAAATGAATACACATTCTGTGTTTGCTTGCTTGTCTTGGTGTGTGTTTCCAGTTATTTGAATATTGCAGATTTACAGGATGTGAATGAAAAATGGTGCACCTGGAGACTTGCAGAGTTGGAAGGCTGGTTTGGCCTGGGTCACAAGTTGTTTCCTCAGGCTTGGCCTGGGTTCAAAGTCCCACAGGAAGGCAGATAAATGCATGAACAGAATTATCGAGAACATTACTATAAAGTATAATGAATAAAGGTGTTGGGTTCTTCTACGTACGGAGGTTTGACACTTGAGGCTTATGCCTGAAACCTCCCTCATACTCGGGGACAGCGGCTTTACGTCACCATCTTAAACGATGATTGCAATCCCCTACAATATGTCTGAGCTGGAGTCGACCCTAGGATCGAACTCGGGCCCTGTGATCCACGGAATTTGATCTAGATGGTGAAGTAGTGGGGTTGCGTTACCACTTGCGCCACAGGGATATGCTTGGCCAAATACGCGAGCCTTAGAGAAGCCGCATTGCACTTCTAGCTAAAGAAAAAGTGTCATGCTTCGTCCTAAGTCTGACGTTCGACTGCTTTACCTTTACCTTTAAATTATGATGAATAAAACAAGAAAATCACAACAATATTTCACTTATTTCAGAATTGCTGTCCGTGTGGAGAGATTTTCCCTGCCGGAGCTGTGCACGAGTGACGCTCCCATCTCTATCATCAGTCCTGCGGACGCGAGGAGCCAGCAGTACAGCCAACAACTGGCCACCCTGGTGGACATCAGATGGAAAATGATATCCTTTCTGTTTCCCACGCACCAGAGGTTCCTGGTTCTAATCCCAAAAGTGGAATGTTGTTAGAATTAAAGAGGAAAAAACAGGTGTTTCTGTGATGTTGATTCCCACCGTTGAAATTAAATGCCTGAAACTACTCCCTTTCACGCCAACTACTAAAATTACCAACCACAATATTAAATGGATTAGCAGTACAGTCAAACCTGCCCAAGGCGACCATCCGGGGACCAAGCAAAAACGGTCGCGATGGACAGGTGGTCGCCATGAAGAGGATTCCACTCATAACATGTTTCCAGGTCTCGGTGTTTAGAATATACAGTGTACTGCGTGGATGGATGAAAAATTATATGATTTTACACAGCATGACCCCCACCAGGTTCAATTTTCATTGATAGAAAGATCCTACAGAAATTACTTTTTTGTTATCGTTGTAATATTTGTATACTACATCGTGTACAAATTTTCGTCATACTTTTGACTAAAAAAAAAGGTCTGCCTCTATGATCTTGCAGCGCCCTCCCGTATTTAAACATTACGTTTGAGTACGTACACGCACATAAAAATCTGAAATCTGACTTTTTGACGCCATGCACTACGTGATCGTATTGAAAATTGAGTTCAAACCGAACCGAGCTTGCGGTAAACTATAAGATTGGCACAACAACAATGTTTATAGTGGGAACGTTTTATCAAAACACTTAATGGAGGAATCGATGCTATTCATATATTTTGTTCGTCAAGGTCTTAAAAACATTTTCTTGAAATCCGACAGCAAAATTCGATGCCACCACATGCTAGAAAACGGTCACCATGGGCAGGGATTGTGCTCTGTGCGGTCCCAACTCCTGGTGGGTGCGGTCGTGTTGGACGGGTGGTCGCCTTGGGCAGGCCGCTTAATGCTTGCGCCTATGGGGAAAATTTTTGCGACTGAGAAAAAGCGGTCGCTATGGCCAGGTGGTCGCGTTGAAGAGGTGGTCGCCTAGGCACGTTTGACTGTACATACATACTTGCCCTTGGTGCTGAAAGTATAAGTATTGTTAATACAGCTTTCCATTGCAGAAAAAAACTAATAAGCAGCAATCAAGTAGCATTCTTGGTGATATGGCAAAGGCAAAGACCCCTTACTTGTAAACAGTTCTTCACTATGTCCAATTGCCTTTGCATATGCAGATGGAAGTATAAACATGCTTATTTGATAATACAAGCATTATTTTATGCATGCAGATCCTCTATTATACCAGTAATTTGAAAAAGTGGTGAGTTTCGGTAGAGAAAGTTCTGAATTTTATGTACTTCTTTCTTGAAAACAATTTGAGAATAAGTGTTTCAGGTCGTCGATGAAGGTTAGATATCCAGGTAGTAAGATACGCAAGATAATAATTACTCAAGCAACTGGATAGATTAGAAAATGGTCAGACGTTTTAGGCAGCGTCCACTGTCTTTCAGTGACTGAACCAGAATTTGGAGTTCAACAGCTATTCATCAAAAAATTTGAAATGATACACATTTATTGATAAGGTGAAGTAGAGCTGTGTACAGGTACACTGTACCGATACAGTACCGGGTGCAATCAATTAGGTACAGGTCCAAAATACCTGACCCTGCTGTATCGGTACTGGACCAGTACTAATCAGGTCAAGCCTGACTCAGGGGATGGCCACTTTGACGGATAAAATTACTATGAAATTACCGTGGCAGTGCACTAAAGCCACATCTATATACTCCAGCACATAAAACACATTTGCAAGGCTGGAGTCAAATTTAATCTGTGTTTTCATAAAAATAACAATTAAATATTATGTTGTTACCAGTTCAAACATGCCTTTGTCCTTATTGAAAAACTACCAGGTACAGATTCAGGTCCGGACCTGTACCTAAACCCGTGTATCTGGACCTAAAATTTGTTTAGGTACACAGCTCTAACCTGGTGAAGACAAGTCTAAGATGGTTTAAGTGTTTTAAGTCTGCAATGTTGCTTCTGTATTTTCCTTGACCCCCCTCCCCACCCCTCCAGTGGCACCTGTGGAGTTGTAAACCTAGAAGGCATCCCCATGACTCCTGAAGCTATCGACCTCATTAGCATTTCACCCATACAATGGGGTAAGTTAGAATATGCTTGAAGACCTTGAATCATTGGACACTGCAAGTCCCAAAATAAAAAGACTCTTTTTACACAACCAAGAGATTTATTCCACCGACGTTTCGGTGACCATCTGTCACCTTCTTCAATGCAATTCTGACTGGTTCACATAGTAATGCAGCACAGGTGTTGCTGCTTATACATAATGAGATGCATTCCCAAACGCAAAATATTTACATATGTACAATCACAGGAGATGACATCACTATGAAAGTCCCAATCGAGGCTGTCTCTAACTTTTAGTATTTTTTGGTCCCATTTGTAGTTTGAGAGCCCATTTGGTTGATTTTTTTTGGTTAAATCTGACCTTTTAAGCTGACGAAAATACATTTTTAACATTTTTGTGTCGTGAAGTTGAGATTTTTCGAACGGACTTGGGGAAATGTTCCCGGTCCGATCAAGCAGTTTTCTGGCCTGGGACCAAGGGATCCTGGAGACTCCCCTCTTTTCAATTGAAAGAGCATTCTTTTTTTTAACAATGTGGTGTGGTAACTTTTTTCTGACTTGTGGAGTGATATTTGACATGTATTATTACATGCATGTATTTCTTAAGATTTTTTGTTAGAGGACTTTTACTCTAAACAGCATACTGTATGTCTTGAAATGTTCACTTTTTATTCCCTCAGTTTTCACCATGACCTCATCTCCACAACTTACTGCTGTACTACAGAACTAACTTTCCTGCGTGATGATTGGCTCAGCCATAATGAAGTTAAATAAACTATAGGAGGCAAGGGCAAACACAAATCTAAAACACCCCCGAAAAACTCCTTACCTCGTCTACTGCAAAATAAAGTCCCAGCAAAAATAAATGAATTTACGGTATTTTCATCTTTTACAGATGTTAGAATAGACGACAAACCCTGCGACACGGAGGAACCAGTGCAATGCATGATGGGAAGGCCCATGTCAGTGAAAGTTTCCGTGACGAACGCGTCCGAGGCAGCGGTGGAGGGGAGCACGCTCGTGGTGCAGCCGTACCAGGACCTGTGGAATGGTACGGTCCGGAACAACGTCGGCGGAAAAGTCGCATGCGTCGGATGTCGGCAGAGGGACATCGAAAAGGTTGGAATATCTCTGTTGTCTTGTTCATCATAGCAAACTCGATCAGCTATGATGTTTAATACATTGACAAAAATGATCAAAGAAGTACACTATTACTACTAAGTATTAGAAGCAGGATTCTAGCTAGGCATGCGTCCATGCGTCAATTGGATGCATGATACTAAAATTACAAGGAAATTGGACGCCCTCTTTTTCAGCTGGACGCACATACTGTTTACCTGGTAATTACAGACACATGTCACTGTGTTACAGTGTCACTGATGCTTTTTTAGTCCGACCAGACACTGAGACAGCACGAAAGCTGATTGACATGCAAGGAAATCCATAGAGCCCACTGGGAGACAGAGAAGGAACAAGCAGTTTTTAGTGCTTAAAATGGTCTGCTGAAAGTATGATAAGACTAGAACACACCTAACCCCTGCATCATAGCATCCCCTCCCCCAATTTTGGACCCATTGTCTATAAATCCTAGCTAGAAGCCTGATTAGAAGGTATTTGGCTCCAAGATGTGGATGATATATGACTGATGAGAATGCTCATGAGGGTAGTTTTAACATACATGGCATTAAACTCTATAGCTCACACTTACAAATCTAGGCGTGAGACTTCTATACCAATGCCTCAACTCCTCTCCCATTTTTCTAATCGTTGCAAAAAACGTGTGAGAGACGCTCTGGATAGGTCTTGTTTAAAATTGTATGGACGATACTGGCTGTCCACTGCGAATCTCTCCTACAAATACTCAAGACCTTGAAGGGTCTATGATTGGTTGGTTGGTTGATTGATTGATTGATTTATTGGTCAGTTTGGTTGATTTTTTTATTTATTGGTTGGTTTGTTGATTGATTTATTCATTAATTGATGGATTGATCGATCAATCGGTCAATCAGTTTGTTACCTTTTCGATCGGTTGATCAATCAATCAATCATTGCTTGACTGACTGCTTGCTTGCTTGCTTGCTTGCTTGCTTGCTTGCTTGCTCGATCGATCGATCGATCGATTGATTGATTGATTGATTGATTGGTTGATTTATTGATTGCTTTGGTGCTTGCTTGCTTGCTTGCTTGATTGATTGATTAGTTTATTGATTGTTTGTTTTATTTCCCCCCAGATGGCACCAGGTAAAAGTTTCCAGCTCACCTGTATCTTTGCATTTTTCTGCTGTGATTGGTTGTTTGTTTGATAGATTGATTGATTGATTGATTGATTGTTTTATTTCCCCCCAGATGGCGCCAGGTGAGAGTTTCCAGCACACCTGCACCTTTGTGTTCTTCTGCTGCGGAGCCTTCAGTCTGGACATTCGCACTTCGTGCACCTCCCGTGTCAGACCGCAGGACCACAAGTGGGTCTTCACCCCCATCGTCAGAATAAACGTCCAAGACCACGACAAGAAGTGACCTAAAGTATTCCCTTCAAGCCGTAATCATGTTAAATTTGTAAAGACACTGGTAATTAAGAAAATCAAGTCAAATTCAATTTGTTGATGAATGCATAATTGTATTAACATCTTACTGTAAATGCATTTAAGTTCGCATGGTTTTAATTTCGCACTAAGGGGAAAATGGAGTGTTCGCGGTGGTTTTAAGTTTGTGACAGCGCTATAGTCACATACTGTTACTAACAGTATTGGACAAAAATGTTTGTGGTGGCGAAACGGCCGCTGTGAAAACCGCGAACATAAAACCACCGCGAACATTTGTCATGTACAGTACTGTATTTGGAAGCGCATGCTTTTCTAAATATTACAACTGTTGTTGTAAAGACTTCAAAGTTTATTATATTTTCTAAATTTCCAGTGTGTTTCCAAATTTGAAGTGTTTTGACCTTTAGATAGCTAGCAATTAAAAGTATGGGCTTGTAGAGTAAACTGTTATGGGAAGTGCAATCCAGATCATGTATAAATCATTATAATTTGCATAGCACATGCCTGAACCAATCAGCTTGCTCCACTCTTCAGGTGAGCGTTGTGATTGGTTGATATGTAGTTTTTGCTGTTCTGTGACATCACGCGATTGGTCACTTTGTAGACCAATGAAATGATAGCTGTGGTAAAGATGTAGCTACAATAATTGATGAGTTACATTATGATGATACTCTCGTGTAGTCAAAATTGTTTCAAAGTTGTTAGCTTAATGATCTTCACAATTGATTTTGAGATATGTGCTCTTATTATGCACATGGTTTTAAGCTTACCACTACATATTTTCTATGCATTTGAAGTGCATTTGCCATGAATCTCACATATGTATCTTTGATTGTTTTTGTTTACCATAGGCTATGCATACACTGTGCATTTTGCCGATGCACCACAACAGTGGCAAATTAGTGGCAAATTTGTTCTCAAATGCATATGACAAAGGAACTTTTCCTGTATCAACAGAAAAAAGCATATTCTGGACAAGTCATTTGCATTTCAGTGTAGCAAAGGGGTCTGAAATCTACTCAAAATATGTTCTATGTTGAGATTTACGTGTCCTTACTAGAATTACATGTACTTCTTAGTTGTATGTGAATAGAAGGCACAATCTACAACCTCATTGTATAGGTTCTGTTAAAAATGTATATGAAGAATAGTTCACATCTTGTATGGAGAAAGAAACTTATGTTTACATTATTCTACAGATATTGTATAGTTCGGAGATCTATAGGGTAGGCGAGACAGTAGAATTTGAACTTGAATAGGTGGAGATAAAAAGGTTGGAAGTTCATGGTCATGGGAATGAGGATATGGTAATAGTATTCTTGATTTTTCTTAGCCAAGTTTGGTGAAACTTTTGATCCATGGTTCGAATCCAGGTTGTAGGTTTCCGATGGCCGTCATAAAATGCATGCATAGCTACATGTACAATAATGCAACCTGCACAGCAAGTTACTTTTCATTTTTCTTAGGCCTTCCACAAGATTTTTAAGAATTGATTTTCCCAAGTGTTTCCCTGCAGTAATTTCAATAACTGCTAGAAGGCGCTTTTGATCCATAAAGGAAAGACTTCAAAAAAGCATCTGTAGACAAATTTACATTGTGACTGCCGGCATAAGCTACGGACCATCTGAAATATCTTTTTTCTTTTTTTAAAGATATCAGTCCAAAAAGATGGTCGGATAGACGATTGATTATGAACTTTTGATGTTTAACCTTTGTTGTGCTAACTCCTGAATTACTTGCTGCAAAGTTGTATGCATTTAGTGGTCAAAAGCATGGAGAGTGTTAAACGCTTATATTTTTTCAATACGACTACTGCCATCCTAAACGTGCTTCCAATGCATTTATGAACAGGAAATATGATATTGTAAATTTTTTGTTTCTTTTCTTGTTCTTTTTTATTTCAGATTGAGCTGAGAATGTAGTAGTCAAGTGACAATCGTAAGAATTTTGCCCAGAGAAAGAGAACAAGTTTAAAAACTTGAAAGACTTCTGCAAATTAGAAAAGTATTTGCCATGACGTTACTGTTCTAGTGTACATTTTATTTCACAATGATGGATACATTATGCTATAAGATATGCTACGTTCAATTTATGTATAGAACTTGCGATTATTTAAACTTAATGAAGTTAAAATACCCCGTAGTTTTGGATCATGGTACAGTCCTTTGGTATAATTATGTTTCTGGACTAGTCTATCTTATGTTACGGGGATGGGCAGGTGGTGCAGTTATGATAATATTTATGGAGATGCTATTGAGGATAATTAATCTACTTTTGACTATATATATATGTGCAATTCTTCATAGGTGTAATTTGACAGGGATTTAGACACCCTGTCGGAAGTTTGGCAGTATTTCTGCTGTATTTGTGCAAGAGAGAATTCCTGTACAACAATGTATATTACAAGATGTGGAAATACAAGGATGATGCAAAAAAACATGCATGTTGTGTTCATTGTAGCCTGCACCAGAATGCACCAAAAAGCACCCATGGGAAAGTAAAGAAAATGATATTTGAAATCGTTTTAAAATGTGTAATAATTGTAAACATCATTTTCTTTACTTTCCAATGAGTGCTTTTTGGTGCATTTTTTTTCTTCTTTTGTACAAGCATTATGATATCATCAATCAAAAGTGTTCGCAAAAGAACAAAAAATAAATGCCAGTGCCAGCCAGAAAGCTTGTGAACGAAGGAGGGTTTGCAACAATACTACAACTTTTGAATCTCGCATCGAGGAAAGGTTAGAATAGCAGTAGCCTGTTTTTAAGAAGAGACTATGTAGATATACATGTGCAGAAAAACACTGTAGTTTGGTCAAGTTTGGACAAAAGATTTGCGGTGAATATTTGCATCAATGGTCTCCAAGTGTTTATGAGCAATTCAGAAAGTTGCACACAAACCACAAAGGTCAGAAAGTCTTGTGGACTTATTCAATTCAAGAGAAGAAAATCTGATGATCATATTGTACCAGTTGCTGCAAAATCAAAGGCAACATGACAAGTCTATGCTTCTTGCCTACAGTCAGCCATCTGTGTATTGTTGGATGTGTATTGAGGAATGCTGAGCTTCATCTAGTAATGAGTACGTGTCAATGAGGACCCTTAGCAATCTAAGTCATAACTGCAGCCGCATAACCCGATTTTTCCTGCAGTAATTTCAATAGCTGCTAGAAGGCGCTTTTGATCCATTACGCTGGGGATGGTAAATAAAAGATGTTGGTATTTTTAATCTAACGGTTATAATTTTACGTGTTATAAATGATGAATCACGGTTTTCTAGGTCAATCATTACGTTAGCAATTTTGTGCAAAAAGATGTAGAAAATTCTGAGAATTACCTTTGAAAGCAAAAGAAGTAAAATTAGTATACATGTAGTTCCCTTTACTTTTTTAAATGCCAAATTACAACAAAGCCCTTTGTTATCATCATGTATACAAGACACGTCTGCTTGATAGAGAAATAGTGGATTTTTACACATGCACGCAAACTTTACGCAAACAAACACATATGTATACATACAGTAGTTTTACATGCTCCACTGTCCTTGTTTATACATGTACTAGTATAATGGAAAAGGCTTTTCACACAAAAGAGAAGACTCATTTTCGACTAGCCAAAATTTTGTTTTAATCTAGCGCTGAAACACATGGTACAATCAAATATTTCTCTTAATTTATCAATAATCAGGCAATGAAACTTTAATACTTTGACAAGATTGGTATCACACGGATATTCTAAGCAACTAATTTGAACAAATCCCACATGTTAGAGGATTTGGTATCACACTAATGTTTCCATAACCTTCACAGTACAGGTCAATGTTGCAGACCATAGTAATTTCGCCTATAGGGATTTACATAGTTAAGGATCCCAAAGTGAGAAGCTTCGACGCTTGAAAATTTATAGAAAGGTTCAATCTACAAAATATATGAAAACGGGGGTCACCCCACGCTCGTTAAACCAGGACCCCATATCGCTCCATGTTACATCGGTCGCGAAAGGGGCCCTGGTAAAAAGCTTCGCCACATATGGTTATGGCAGGTCGAAGAGATTTGCTCATGAAGAATTAACGAGCTGACCTTATTTGGCACAAACGGCAGTTGTAGCTCATGAATAATTAATGAGCTAGCCGTAACACGTAACCTGATTGGTCGATAGCTTCCCAGCGTTCTTTGCACGTTGGCTTCCGATGAGAGGAAGCAAACCCTCTGATTGGCTGAAGCTGTTTTGGTGGCAATGTCGTCATAACCATATGTGGCGAAGCTTTTTACCAGGGCCCCTTTCGCGACCGATGTAATGTGGAGCGATATGGGGTCCTGGTTTAACGAGGGTGGGGTCACCCATTAATACTGTGTTCTGCGGCCTTAACAATGTCACAGGATTTGGTATCACTCTGGTGTTTCCAACTTTCCAGTAACTAAGTATCACACTAATGATCTCAACAAGTCTTACATATTATTAGACTTGGTATCACACCAATATTTCCATCCCCTTTACGGTACATGTCAACAATGTCACAGGATTTGGTATTGCTCTGGTGTTCCAGTAAGTAGGCAGATCAGGTATCACACTAATGTTTCTTACAACTAAACAGCACTAGCCCTGCACTAAGTATTGACCTGTCAATTCCTGCAACCTTTTTTCTAACATTCTACCAACTGTGGTAGCCTCTCTGTAGCAAGTTTGAAAAGTTAGGGAGCTGACAGAAAGTAAATATTCAAACATAAGACCATTTTCTGTCAAATATAACAGTTATGTCAACGAAGGTTGTTACGACAGTTATCCAGTTTTTCTGAGCTGAAAAGATGCATCTTGTAAATCCATGTTCGATAAGTCTTTCTTAAGAGAGAATTTTATCATCAGCTGTCTTCTCCATAGTTTTCTGTCCTCATCTGGTTCAATCCCAAGTCCTCGTTCTGCTCGTGACTCCGTATGTAGTCCTCCACGACAAGTTCAGGGTCAGGGTCGGGTGCGTAAACATTCTGCAAACAAAAATGCACTATGGTTAATACAGTGGGTGATGCGGTTGTTAAGCCATCATATACAGTAGTAAAAGAAGCTTTGGCAGTATTTGTTGATTATCAAATTTAAAAATCACTAGAGGCTCAAATGTACTTAGTATTTTTCAACTAAAAACTACCCTATCACACTGGATGGGACTTAGAGACATGAAAACGTCAGCTGGTCTCTAAAAATCGAGAGAACACCGGGCGTATTACTGCCAAGAACATCATTTAGAGCTCAGAAGCAGACCATCAATTTTCCTACTGTATGACAGTCAAATTATGAGAACAAAGACAGTACACAGACTATATGTAAGTTAATTGTGCCAGGAAAATACCAATAGATTTTTTCAAACAAACACAAATACAGTTGACCACTGACTTTTAACTCAAATATTTTTATAATAATTGTACTTCCAGGTTATATGAAAATATGAAAATACATTATGACCAGTGTTCTGTATGTATATAGAATCACTAATACCATCACCAGCGGCCTATACGATATACCTTGAGGAGGCTCTCCTCTGCTAAACCGGGCTGAGGTTTCCACTTCTGTGGCCTTGGCCTCTAACCAGCTGTCAGCCAATAAGAGAATCCGTTAAATGTTTTCTTTAGGTTAAGCTGATTGGCTGACAGCTGGTTAGACGTCATGCCCACAAAAGGGGAAACCTCAGCCCGGTTTAGCAGAGCCTTCCAAAGGTACATTTTATAGGCTGCAAACAAGGCTTTGTGTAGGACAATTACTCATACAATGTTGAGGAAGTTTTACCTGAAGATAACTGTTACCAGCAGGGTCATCCAGCTCAACGTGAACCATTCGCTTTCCCTCTGCAATCTGTAAAATAACACGGCTGGTTAGCTTTGGGTTTTTCTAGCCTATGTTACACACTCTCTCCGGCTGTTTTCTTTTAAGTCTAACTTATAAGAAAACACCGTTTTCTTATTACATTTCTTTTCTTATTCCCGGCCAGCTATATGAGAGTGAGTCTGCAATGGAGGCTGGTGTTTTTCCATAGGCATCATAAGGTCTGTCTGTTTTTCTAAACAAACGTTAACAAATGAATGGAATGAATTGATGGATGGATGGATGGATGGATGGATGGATGAATGAATGGATGGATGGATGGATGGATGAATGGATGGATGGATGGATGGGTGGATGGATGGAAAGATGGTTGGATGGATGGATGGAGGATGGATGGATGGATGGATGGATGGATGGATGGATGGAGGATGGTTGGATGGATGGATGGATGGATGGAGGATGGATGGATGGATGGATGGATGGACAAAGGAACGAACGAACGAAGTAGACACACACCTCTGCCAGCTTCCCAAGGAATTCTTTCATCTTGTTTCCTCCTGTGTCAGTGGAGCTGTCTCCCAGGCAGAATGCATTCTTCTCCAGCTGTGCAAGAAATGACAAGATTATTATAATCCCTGGAGTCTTCAATGGCGTTTCTCAGTTAACCCTTAAGCTGCCAGTCCTGGTTTTATCAGGGATACAGAAACATGCCTTCTGTGCTGGGCCCGGCTATAACAGGGAGAGGGTATTCCCCAGAACAGTTTTGTGTGCATGTAGCACTCGAAATCCGAAAGTTTGGGGAGTTAGGGCTGCCAGCTGTTTTGTGACGTAGGTCAGGGGTCAAACATTTTTGTTATTTTTACTTGACTAAAAAACCTGGCTAAAAAGATGTTGTGCCGGGAGCTAGAGGCATGACATATTTCATTAAACCATTTATTCACGTACCTACACAGTACAAGTACAGTACAGTGAAAATTATTTAGGTACGGGTCCAAAATACCACAACATCAATGTACCAATACTGTACCTGAATAGACTTACATTCAAGTAAATAACATTTTAAGTTAGTTTGTTTCTAAAAACATGTTGTTCCACAAAGATGACAATTTAGCACTGGAAAAGATGAAAACGTTGTATGGATCTAGAAATCACTCGTTTTGATCTAGAAATCACTCGTTTTGATCTAGAAATCAACCATTTTGATCTAGAAATTACCCGTTTTGATTTGAGATTCACTGAAAGCATGGGTTCTCCGCATAAGATACCTGAAGTCTATTGTCAATATTCTGTTATTAATAACTGTTTCCATGTTTCTGTCACCCTTGAAGACTGTGGGTTAATTTGTCAAAAAGACAGTACCTAAAATTGTGTACCAGGTCCTGTACCTGATGTTAAGTTTAGGTACAAAACCCTACTACACTGCATACTATGCAGTGTAGTAGGGTTTCATACCAGTGCATACACATAAGACACTAAGGGATGTAAAAACAAATTCTCAAGTCAAAATACCTGGCATCTCTTGTTGCACGACCAAGTCATTGGACAACAACATCAAGTAATCAAATTGATGGAAATTAAGGGGAAACTCTAAAAAAAAAAAAGGAGGTTTCAGGTTTCCCCTGCATGTTTTCCCTTACCGATTGCAGCCAAATGTCTTGTTTTTTTATGTGCAAATTAACAATAGACAACAATAAAAAACATATCATCAACAAAAGAAGCTGTTCAAACCTGTTCCTTGATATCGATGATGAGCCCCTCCAGTGTGGTGAACTTGCCCCCGATTCCGTAGCTCAGGCTCAGTTCAAAGTCAAGTTCAGGAATGCATACAGTGCACGTCTCCGACTGGAGAGAATAAAACAAAGAATCGTGAAAAGTCACAAACATTAACTTGCATGATTCCAAGTCAAGGTATAACAAGAAAATTTGTGGGAGAATCAAGATCTAAGGTACATGTAAGGTACCTGTATAACAAGAAAATAGAAAAAAGTTTTTAAAAAAGGTGAAATAGTGGGACAAGCCTACTCCATTCGATGGCTATTTATAATTATTCCAATAATCCCTCAAAAAAACAGAATCTACAGTTAATTTATTTTCATATATTTGGTAAAATGCTGAAGAAAAATATAACACTACCTAGGACATCTTGCTGTTTTCTTAGAGGTTCTTTGGGGGGAGTGCTTATTTTGTATCTGTATCCATATAGCTGGTATACCCAACCTTTTGATGAGTTTTGTTTCTTCAACCTCTCTAATTTTGGTAAATTATAAGAAAAAATCATAACTTTCACATCAAAAATGATGCGCAAAATAATCTTTGCATTTTCGCGTAGGATAAAACTTGTAGAAAAAAAATTTGCAGCAGTAACAACTGATGTTGTCAGAAAAAGGAAAACTTAGCTTATAATCGAACCAATCATTAAAGAAAATTCTAGTACTTCAATTTCTTTAATCATCCACAGCGCGAGGCATGTCAACATCACCCACAGAACGCAACAAAGGTCAATCTTGGGCCAAGGGACACCTCACTGTCAACGCGGATGGATATCGGGAAATACGACTCGGACCGAAACGTAATTTTCACCCAAAACACACCAATTCATACGCTTTCCAGCCATGCTAGTATCTAATATCAGTTGGAAGCACATTATGAGAAATGTGAACTCAAACCCTGCCCCTCGAAACCCTTTCTTCACTTTTTCGTCGCGCACTATCTCTGACCCCTGTCGCGGAAGAACTGGGGTGTGCACCGTTAAAGCTACATGTATCTTGTGAGGATGCTCCTACAGTAATTGGTGTCAACAAGTTCTACTCTATGACAGTTCTAGGGAAAAAAAATTCGAACGCGCCGCAATTCTGGCTGGATAACTCTTAGACTAGTAGTAGATAAATCTGGTACCGCTATTTAATCCAAGACATACATTGAGACTTTCTACTTACCTTCAGAACATCCCTTGTCAGATCACTAGGGTCGGTCATGTTCAAGGTCATCCGACGTCCCTTCTCTGCCACACCTGAGGCAGACTTGACCTCGTTTGACCTATGACCACATCTGTCGCAGGTCGTTGCCATGATGATGACCTGCTTGAAATAGGGGATGTCTGGTGGTCCAGTAAAGGATTTGTATCAAATATCTAAAAGTGCTAGAAGATCTAAACAACACACTAAGGCCCACTTTACGTGTCAAAGATTGTGATATCGGCAACCCAAGCAATATTAGGGCCCAAAAATTGGATTTTGAAAGTCAATTTATTTAGTCATTTCTATGCATGATTAGTTCAAACAACACTATCACAATGTATAGCAACGTCCATGATGCAAAACATATGACGTCGGTGTCATGTGAGAACTCACTGAAAATCATTGCGTGGGTTTTTGTAAGCTCGCGAAACGTATAAAGGGATCATTGTATGGCTCGTTTTTGCACGGTTTTAAAATGCTCAAAGTGTGAAGTTATTATGCAAATGTGCTAAACAGTGTTAGTAAATGTTACTACCATAAAGATTTCAGCATTATTCTTTTTAAATTTCCTTTTTTGGGGCCCTAATATTGCTTTGGTTGGGTTTAAGTTAGTAGCTTAGCATGTATAAAATGCACTTCAACTTTTTTTGAAGCTACATATCAAATTTCAGAACCTATTTTACAAGGAATGTTACCATCATATCAAGTTGGCGGTAGAAGTAATTATCAAAATTTCCAAACAAATTCAAACATGTATATAAAGGTATGATTCGTAAACTGAAAACGTAGTAGAGCATACATTTTCCATTTTTTCCAGTGGAGACAAATATACAACGTCTAGGTAGTTCCAGAAGCTGAAAGGATACCGACAACTTTCATGTTGGTTGGAACGGGACTCTGGCAGTTGGGACAGTTGGTGTTAAAACTCAGGACCTGCGGCAACAACAGGACAAACATGCTGTATTAATGTGGAACATTGACAGTATTGTACTCTTTATATCCGTGAATACCCTCTTCTTGAATGAGAAAGGGTGATATGCAATTATGTATGTTCTTTAAAAAACTTGAATGTAACTTAAAACATAAAGATAACAACACACTGTGGTATTTTTTTACACTGTTTGTTTTGGTATCTACAAAATCTTCTGCTCTATTACATAACATATATTTGTTCTTAACAGATAGAGATATACTACATGCACAACTGTTAATAAAATCTTTAAGTCCAGAGAAACATTGTCATAAGTCCATTGCATACTGGTGGCATCGCAGTGGCGTAGTGGCAGGGTGTTTGGCCCCATAACCCAGAGATACCGAGTTCGAGTCCGGGGTTCCCTGATTTGTCCCGTTGACGTTGTGCCCTTGGGAAAGGCACTTAACATGACTTTCCCCACTTTACTCAGGCGTAAATGAGTACCTAGCTTAGGTTTGGGACGTCCCTCGGATAGGACGTTAAATGGAGGTCACGTGTTTGAGGAGAGCCACACCTCAAGCACGTTAAAAAACCCAACACACTTATCGATAAGAGTAGGAGTCCTTCCCGGTGTGAGTGGATCATATAAATCTGTCCGGATATGTAGCTTGTACTCTTCAGTACAAACCTGGTGTGTTACGCCTTGATGCGGTTTACCGGGTATGCAATACAAACAAACAAATACAAACAAAATACACACTGCTTTGTAAGTACTGTAAATGCATTTACTTTTGTTACGGTTTTATTTCGCGGATTTACAGTGTTCAAATTTGCAGTTAAAACAATTTTTCAAAATTTCACAGTATGATGATGAGTCCACCGCAAATGGGTCAAATAAAACTACTGCGAACGTTTTACGATTTACAGTCTTCTTATCATTTATTGTTACACGTATTATAAAACCTGGTTTGCTTACCTCATCAGCCAAGTTTTCTCCGTCATCTTCTCCAGGTCCTGTTGGTACATCTTCATTTTCAGCCTATGACAGACAAATGACAATTATCTTTTAAGCATAATCAAACAGGCTTTGTCTATTTTAAAATAATCACAATGTAGATACATCTACAAATAACAAGACTGGCAATGACAAAAAGACATTGCCATGGCGACGGTGGTTGTTGTTTTAATTCTTTCTGTACCCTGCTTAGGGCACAGTGATAGGTGGTGCTGTTCATACGGGATTTCTAACGAAAAGGGCTGTTCTACTGGACAAATACACACACAGACACGCACACACACACACACACACACACACACACAGACAGCAACAGTTCCACTAGATTCTACCAGACACACCCCACTCCCAGAACGAACATCGATTTCATCACAGCCTGATCATGACAACTGAAAACAGCCCACGGACCGGGTTCCCACCATACAAAATGGCTATTCTACTCTGATAGGACTGCTGTTTACTTGAACAACATGTTAGGCCAAATCGAGGCGTCGCCAAAAATATTGCAAAAAAATTATGAGAATGTCTGTGGGTTTTATTCTATTCAAATGACAGTTATTTTTTTGCATAATCAAACAGACTTTGTCTATGAATTCTAAAAGAATTACAAGGTAGATCTACCGATAAAAAGATTGCAAAAAAAATCATGAGAATGTCTGTGGGTTCTATTCTATATTCTCTTCAATTTATTTATTCTGACAACTACCAAACGATACTGCAAACAATAAAGGTCTTAATATCTATTTTCTAACATTCTTTCTGTTGCAAGCATTTAAAAACCATTGTGCCTAAGTAAACATGAAGACAGTAAAATATTACCGGAAGTCCAAGTTGAATGTTCTGTTCACCAGTTCTTGGGTAGTGAACTAAGGTCACATTCTTGTCTTTAGAAGGAGCGAATGTAAGACAGTCAAGGAAGATTTAAGTGAAAACAAAAGAAACCTTCCAAGTTAAGACTTCACAGTTAAATATCAAGTGATGATTTTATAATACAATATCATCTGAAGACATATTTGCAAGAACTGGATGGAAAAAATTACAGGAAAAATTACATCAATATTTGTTTGGGTACAATAATATTTTATTTAATTACTGTAAATGCAGATATATATGTTTGCGGTGGTTTTCTTTATTTTTTTTGCGGTGAAATTTTCAACGCGAACTCAAAATCACCCTGAAAAGTGTTTCCATTATGTTACTGTAGTGCTACTATTGTTTCAAACGCAAACTTAAAACCACTGCGAACACTCCATTTTCTCCCTACCGCGAAATCAAATCCCCGCAAACTTTTTTGCATTCGCAGTACATGTACTTGCATGGGTGACTCATCGAAATTTTCTGGAAGAGTGGAAGTACAAGAAAGTATAACAAACAAGTTCCACTGCAGTACCGTAGGAAGGCGCCAGGAAGCTCATTCTCGAACTTGACCTTCATCTCCCCGACCCCTACCCACCTACCAAAAACTATGAACACCCATTCACAGCTTCTCGAGTTACCCTGTTTACATCCGCAGCCACTCCAACATAGCAAAACCGAAAACATAACCTTTTGCAAAGATAAACAACATAGTCTATTCTACTAAAATGTAGGCTGTGCAATTTGAGCTTATTTAGAAATTTGAAGAGTACTTTCTGCCTTCCAAGCTAGATTTTTATGATCAGGAAATAAAAGGTGTTTGGGAGAATAATACCACTGTAACCGGGAATTATTAAAACTCTCTTTATGAAAATTTTATGCAAAATAAAGGATATGGATTTTCAACAAAGCTGTTCCCTGTTGGGTCATCAAGTACCTGTAAACAAGAAAAAAGTACTGTTAGTTATTTAGGTAATTTAGTAGGTAATTTAGGTTATAAGTAAGCTAGGAGCTTTGTAACAAAAATAACATGCCTGTTCATTTCTCAGATACAACCATATTTTCCTTCTTAATATCATATCTTACACTGAAAATTAACAGAATAAATTTTACACCTACCAATGTAAACGGAGTTTTGACATCTGTCAGTCCTCTTAGCTTCTCTATGAAAGCATCTATCTTCTCTGCTGTTGCTGGATCCATAGTCTAACCAACAAAAAAACATTCCAAAACATTGTACAAACAAAAGTGACAGTGTCCAAACTCCTTCAAGCTGAACTTTTCTTATATCTTAACATTTATTTGTATCATTAGTGTTTGTATTGGAGGACTGATCATGACTCTGTGTTTGTAGCCGGGGATTGCAAGGCACTGAATTACAAGAGTCTTCAGTGGCTGCCATAGGGTATACGTATACATGTCCTTTACGTAGGTGACCTTATACATCTACATCTACATAATACACCCAAATAACCCCTTCAGGGGCAAAGTAGGGGGGGAGTAGAGGTCCCAGGCTAAGGCGGGCAGGCCTCCAGCCTGGCACGGAACGACTCAAGGGTGGGAGCCATCGCAACCGTGCCAGGCAGGGTGTTCCACTGGGGGATAGTACGGGGAAAGAAGGAGTGTTTGAATGAATCGGTTCTGGCGTAGATAGTTTGAAACTTGAGGTGGTGGCTCTCCCGGGTGCGCCCCTGAGCTGGTTTGAGTAAACTGTCGGTATCTATATATCAATATGGTTGTTAACAAAAATATAGTATATAAATAAAAACAGTAATTGCCTAGCTACGGCCATGGGATTTTAAGGTTTTGACTTAATAGTTCAAAGGTCAACCCCATCTATGAACTTAAATAAATGCAAGTTACATTGAGTACAATACTGACAACTCTCAATGTTTTATTGTTTATAAATTGAAAGAGCAGTAAACATCCTCACCCTCCTGATAGGTTGCTCTTGTTCCAGACCTCTCACAGCTCGATCGATCACTCCTTCCACTGTGGTTAGAACTGGGAACAAAACCAATATGTTAGAATCTAATAACAAACCCATCTGTACAAAACATGTCGTTTCTTTCACTGTAACTTTATGTTCACAGTTTTCACGGTCACCTCTGTACCATGAACTTATCATCACCGTGAAAAACCCTGTTGTTATTATGATTCCTTCACACATCCGTTCTGTAAATCACTTGACGGCGTTGACGCCATTGTGAAGTTAAAGTTCAGTGAAAATGTCCATTTTCCTTACACTGTGAGATTTTGCTACCGGGAAGTTAAAGTGAATTACAGTAGTTGAAATCTAGAAAGACATCTGGAAACCTGGAATATTCAATTAATGTTCAGACTAATATTACACCTTGTTGCTGTATCAGTGCATGCACCATTAAGAGCGTTTTAATTAAACTTATATTGTGTATGGTTCTCTCTCTATCGTGGTAAAGTAAATGTGGGATCGTTCATCTTCCACTGTCTCAGAAAAAGAAGCCAAACACAATAAGTAGAATTTAGTGTGAGTAGTTAGACTAGAGTAGTCACATGCTATACATGTATACTGTTCCTCATCCTTTTCATGCTACATGTACATGTACTTGCAATTAGCCTAGGGGCAAGAATTTGCAACAAACTTTTGATTAAAGGTAAGGCCACACCAATTCAATTTCTTGGTTAACAGATTTTTTAAGAATAATTTTAGCACAAGGACATCATGAAAACAGATGGCTGGGGTGAAAACTTGCATCTAACCCTGTTCACTCCCTGAAACTGTGTGCACCAAAGTACAAACTTTCCTCTAAAATTCTATTTTCATGTTGATTTTCCAATCTAGCATTTTTTTTTAATTCGCTAACCAAGAAATTAAATTGGTGTGGCCTAAATATACAAATAACTGTTATAACTTTTGAAAGTAATGGAAATACAAAAAGTTACTGACCTCCCTTCTGTGAGTTTGAGGGAACCTCAAAGTCAAGTTCAGGAATAGACAGAGATGCAGACTCCCCCTTCACAACTTGGCGGTTCAGATCCTGTGGAATAGAAATCAATATACCTATGAGGGCTTGGTTTAATGGTTTAATGTAATAGTTTGGTTTTTATTTTAAAAAGTGTAATTATCAATTAATTAAGTGTGTATGTTTGTGGGTTTTCTGACCAAATAAAAAAGCAAACAGCCCCTACGATGAATAATATTACTTATACAGTTTAACTTTTCAAATACAATTATAATTACTGACTTACAGTTATTATTTGGCTGTTTGATTATTTGAATTGAAACTACAACAGAAATTTTTCTTCCATAAACAAGATCATATTAGAAAAATACAAATACTTTCAACATTTCCAAGAAACAAGGAATTGAAACAAATCTACTTTTATACAAAGTTCTGGAAACCCACAAACAAAATGTAAAACCTTATACCAGCGAATAGATTTTTTTCAATTTTTGTGTTTAAAAACAAATGATGTTAGAATAACTTAGACTAGTACACAACACTAGTATAAATAGTCTGTAGTTGTTAATATTCCATGTTATTTTTTTGGCCATACATTGTACCTGAATCAACTGCAATTGTTGTGCAATAAACTTCACTTGACTAACAACAATGAAGCTATTTTGAAGTCTCATATTCGTATTCATTTTAAAGGCACCCAGTGTTTTATGAGGCTTGAAAATTGGAAATATTCTAGTTGCTGTAATTTTCATGAAATTGACATTTAATGCCACTGTTTACCACATTTGCGTGCTAATTTCATATCAAAAGTGCTCAAAAGCGGCACAAAAATAAGCTACATGGTGATCATTTAGTTTCACGCGCCTAGTGTAAATAGACCGATACCATAGCCCCGCCCACCTCCGTCAAAACATAGAAATGCAAAGTTAAAACATAAAAATGCAAATATTTGACAGACATGCAGTCACTCTCTCATTGGTTGAACCGCTAATTGTGGTGGACAGTCAGGATCAGTCTATTAGGGCTTGGATTTTCCATCAGTTCTCATTACACAACGACATTGTATCTTTTCTCCTTTAATGTCAATATGTAATGGTATGTGTTATTGAAACATACTATGAGTAGGAATGACTAGAAATTTGAGTTTTTTTATTCAAGTTTCAAGACTCATAAAATGCTCTGGATGCCTTGAAAGACCAACTCACTTTGCTTGTCTCGACCTTCAGCGTGACCCTCACCCCCTGGTCCTGAATGGTACTGGCCGGCTGGAGTTCGTTGTTTGAGAAGTTGCAGTGCGGACAGTCGAACGACATCAGTACCACCTCCCGGAAGTACGGGATTCTCGTCATCAACAGTCGCGTGGTGCCCTGGAATGATGATTACATTTACACTAGGTATTAGGCAGGATCGACACACACCGGGATGCACACACGTGCACACCGGGAAGGGGTATCAGGTCTTTTCGCCCCCTGACCCGTTCGTCCCCTGGTCCTTTCGTCCTCATCATGGACGTTTCGTCCTCCCATTTAACAACATTTAAACCCTTAATGACTAGTTTTTATCACTTATTATTCTATACTTGAATAAATATAAGTATTTTCCGGCAGCTAAAGTGTAAGCCGGCGAAGTAATTGCCGTTTCCAGACGTGTCATACTTCGACCGAGATACACTTCCAGTCGGTCTTGGGCATCGGTGAATTTACTAATAGCAACATGAATATCCGAGCGTTTTTCAAATACAGTCCCATACAGTCAGTTTTCTTGTCAAAATTTCATTTCAGTCAGCTTATTTACTCATATAAACTCCGTAAAAGGTACCCACGAGCGATTTGCAACATGGGTAAACAACCAAGATGGCGGGCGAGGCGGCAACATCATGACAGTTCCTCGCCGCTCGCGCGTCACTTCAGTGTCGGTTTTCCAAGGTGAAAGACTTGAGAAAGCAACAGTGAATTTCGAAGGTTTTTTGAGAAGTTATGATAAAAATTGAGTAACTTGTAATTGTGAGACAAGCGTCATCCGAGGACGAAATGTCCATGACGAGGACGAAAGGACTCGGGGACGAACGGGTCAGGGGGCGAAAAGTCTAGTAACCCGGGAAGGACCCCTACTAGTACTCTTTTCAAAATAAGCGTGGTGGCCACGTGGGTTATCTTACTAGTACTTGCCGGAGATGTGGCCTAGCAGTTATGGCGTGCGGTCTGTGCGCTGGACGGCCTGTGTTCGATCCCCAGGAGCCAGCAGACTGTGCTACTCGCCTCTTGCGTTTCACGCCAGCTAAATGAAAATCTATCTAGAAAGTTCCGCCCCCCTCCCACCTTTTTCAATAATTTTTTTCTCACTTATACGAGGTTTAAACTGAGAGCTACGTCCTCACCGATTCATGACAGTTCATACATAGCGTGTCGTCTATTTCTGTGGTCTCCTGGTCGTCTATGTCGCCCGTCAAGTCGCGGAAAAGCGGTTTGTTGTCGCTTGAAGTGTCCACGCAGTCTGTGTCGGTAGTGTCAGCCATCTTGGATAGTGACCTTTGACCGGGATTGCGCAACTTCCCTTGGGACAATATCTCCAAGCAGATGTTGGGGTGAAAGATTGTGACGTTTTCTGTCGGTCTTTTATCCTAACCTCTGGTTAGGATGAACAGGTGACAACCTGCTACGGTGGGGTAAGACCAACAGTGCAGCCTGCGGCTGCGGTGAGGACCCCCAAACCTTGCAACACCTGATGAACAACTGCAGACTCTCACCTACCTGCACAGACTTAGACCTGCGGGAAGCGAATGAAGTCGCACTGAACTGGATAGAGATAAACGACAAGCTATGATGATGACCTCTGATTGAAAAGTAGTATAAATGTTCGCCGACGCCTCAAGCAAAGACGACTTGAGACTTATGTGCAAATATACTCAATAATGCCTTTTTGTTTGTTTGTTTGTTTGTTTGTTTGTTTGTTTGCTTGCTTGTTTGTTTGTTTGTTTGTTTGTTTTACTTTTGGCTTTTTTTTCTTCTGGAAGGGGATTTCGTACTTATGTTCAAACTAGGTATTTGTTCATTTACTAATTCACAAGTTTGAGTGGTCAAATATTCTATTTTCTATAATATGGAAGGGGTGACGAGAATATAAGCTGTGTACTACTTTAACTTGAGTCCGATGCAACTTTGTCCTTGCTCATTTATTTGTATTATTTGATGTTTCTTTGAATAAAAAAAAAGGAATTTGAAATAATGGGCTCAAATAGATTAACAAATTGATAAAATTTCATACTATATTTTTGTCGTTGTCAATTTCTTTATGGATATAACATTATTTCGTTACAGCAAGTGCAAGATAACAATGTTTACAAGTGGAACAATCGTCTATTCTAATAAGAACTGCTGCGGAATATACTCTAAGCTTTTTGGGTTTGAGTCATTGTTTGGAAGCAGTGGAAGAAGATTAGTGACCCACTTTTCTGTAGTGAGTGGGTTTTGTGGCGTTCGACGTGGTGCTGCAGTATTGATGATAACCGCTAGATGCCGTGAGTGTACTGTACACATACCTGGCCTTGGTAGTGCATAACTATCCGTATCCGCTCTCTTCTTCTCCAAGCAGACATATAGATAGTGTGCTTCGCTTTTCGACTATTCTAATAAGAACTGCTTTGGAATACAGTCTAAGCTTTGGGGGTTTGAGTCCTTCTTTTGAAGCAGTGGAAGACGAAATGTCCCACCTTTTTCTGTAGTGTAATGAGAGTGTTTTGTGGCGTTCAATGACAATGTGGTGCTGCAGTACTGAAATCAACCGCTAAATGCCGCAAGTGTACGATACACAAAACCTGGCCTTGGTAGTGCAGGACTATCCACTCTCTTTCTTCTTCAAACAGACTTATACAGTGTACTTCGCTTCGTAATATCCAAGCAGATTTACCGGTGGCACGAAAGTAAAATAGAAAAAGTACAACAGACAATGCAAGATAACAATGATGTCAAGTGGAACAAGCGACTATTCTAATTCATAAGATCTTCTACGGAATGCAAGCTTTGGGGGCTGAGTCCAAAGCTTGTATTCCGTAGAAAGATCTTATGAATTAGAATAGTCCCTTGTAGACAGATACTGGTAGATTAAATGGGCATACAGTGTACTTAATAGACTAGTGTGTTTTTTTTAAATGTTATAACAATAACTAAAAGCGTGGCTACGATGATATTGGGTGTAACATCCACAACTGTACATATGCAAATACAGACATATCTGGTGAATTGGTAGTGACAATATCAGGCCTGTGTTATTTTTGCATTATTGTGAGCAATCATAAGCAAAATAGTGATGTATAAAGTCTGCTGTCTATGATGGCCATCTTTTTAAGGGTATGAACAAGTATATGCTCTGCTCAGTCAATATGTGAAATACATGCAGTTTTATAATACTTTTTGTTCAATCTAGCATAGTCTATGGCATAGATAGGTTGGTTTCAAATATTCACCCCTATGAGAATTTTTATTGATTTCTGCACTTTGTGTATATACATTGTACATTTTTATAGCAGCAACTTTGGTTGAGAGGTTTGCAGTCCTGCCAACTTTAGGGCTTCTCCATTGTATTTTACATTGTCAAACTGACGTCGGCGTGGCGTAACGGTTAGAGCGTTTAACTCGGAATCAATAGGTCCCGAGTTCGATACTCACCATGCCCCGACGTTGTGCCCTTGGGAAAGGCACTTTCCACGACCTTCCCGGACTCTGGAGTGACGCCCACCGAGCCTATTCGGCCAATCTGTCAAACTGTGTGCCAAAAAACACACTGCGGATGTGGTTGCCGATGTGCCAACATCTCGATGAGAATCGTTTATCTTTTTATTTTTTTTTAACTGACAAAGGTCCCATATCTATTTGGTTTTATCATACTTTTTGACTGACAACATTACAGTAATAGTGTTGACACTGTGCTGGGAAACTTCTACCTATAGATATTCTATCACTAGCATAAACAAGGACTATATTGTGCTTTCGAACTAAAAAGAACATGACAACGATATATCCGTACTTACAGTATTATGTATGGCATCTCCGTGTTGTTATCTTCATGAAAAAAGACTTTTTCATGTGATATTGTTTTGAGTGTGTTTGCGTCTGTGTTTGCGTCTGTGTATGTGTGTACCTCCGGATGCTTAAAGTCAGCATAACTGAAGAACGTCTAGATGGATTGTATTAATGTTTGTTATGTAGGTAGGTGTTGGGAGAAGAAAGGTGAAGGTAAATTTTGGGCCCCCTGGTATGTGACGCTGGAACTGCAATGGCGTATTTGTCAAAATCTTCTAAGGAGAATAACTGAAGAAAGGAGCAACAGATTTTCATGTTATTTACTATGCAGGTTAGCTTAGACAGAGATGTACACAATGAATTGCAAATTATGCAAATTGGGACAGAATTTGCATATGTAATGAGGATTATCTATATTCCCATTATAGGCATGCTGTGACAGGTGTACGCTGTCAGTTTCGAAAGTGGGTCATAAATTCCCTAGGGACCCAACAGGTTGTGGTCATAGTCATACCACATAAAAAGAAATTTCATGGGGTCTTCAGACTCTTGTTTAGTGAGGTTTTCCTCCCTATCTTTGTGTTGTACTATTACTTCTGTGATGCGAGCATTGACCACTATGATGTACTGGAAAATATCAGATTTAGTGTTTCGTGTAGAATATGTACCACAGGCTGGTCGGACGATGTGGAAAGTCTACTTGTGTGCAGTACAATGTTGACTCTGTTCTGATGTCGTGAAACTGTGATGTCAAATATTGGATGGAAATGTGATTGCTGACAGAAAATATATATGAGACTCAATACAGTCGATGTGAGGCGTCATGTCTATTCCATCATACATGTAATTCATTGTTACATTGTCACAACAAATACTTGTTAAGGAAGACAAAACAACAACATTTGAGTGTTACGCAAGCATTTGGAAACCATTTCCTTCCCTCAGGCCACTAGATGGATACTGTATGAACTTATGAATATGATGCAGACTTCTCTGCTCTTCCAGTAATTCTGCCCAGGAAATATCAGCAAAATTTACAGCATCAACATATAAGAACTTAAGGTATTCATACATAACAACATATATTGCAAAACATGTTCTTCTGATTAGAAACTGTTACAAAGTATGGCTATGTGTGAGTGAGACCAGTACATCACAGTACATATGGGCATGAAATGCAAGTTTTCTTATTGCACCATGCCAGCATTATGTTAGTAGACCTTATCAACAATGAAAACATACATGTATCTAATCTACAAGTGAAACCCACTTCAGAAACAAGTGCAGAACTCCTTCTGAAGGGAAAATGCACCTACCAGTGTGATACCCAGCAAGCTGCCCTGTTCATAACAGAAGGACACCTTGGTGGGGTTCACACTGATAGGTGCAAAGAGAAAGGGGCAGCCACTGGGTAATTCCTGACACCATGCTGTCAGTTACTATGGCAACTAATCCCCTAGTCAGTTGCCATGGCAACTTCAGACACAACAGACATTAGTCTTCCGTCTTGGATATTTGTAAGACGTTTTCTACTGTGCGTGAGGTTGCCTGTAGTGTGGCTGCCCCTGACAGCTTTTTCCCAAGAGCTTACCCAGCTTTTGTTTTGCATCGATTGTAGCAAACAAAATGCTGGCTAAACCCATGAGAAGAAGCCAGCAGGGGTAGCCGGGTAAGGGGGGGTTCACCAGGGGGGCTTTGAGGCTCCTGTTGCATTGTGTCTTGTGGGCCGCAGGCTTCACCGTCTCCCCTTTGGCGGTCCTCACAGCAATGTCGTCCACTCTGTGGTCCTGCGCGGCCATGTGTTGGAGTGACGGAGGCTTAAAATAAAAGAAAACAGATTGAAGTCAGATGCATCGTTAACAGTTATAAGTTGGAAATGCTCTAATATTGCAATTCGGACGAAAATGCACAACCAGTGATGTCTCCATTATCACTACATTATACATTTAAGGGAAAGCAGTTGCAACCATTCCTGCCCTCTCATCTTTAAATCTCTCTTCCTGTCCTTTTTTTTCTCTTCTTTTAAGTTTTAAAAAACTAGAAATCTAAGCATATCCTCTCATTGTTGAATCTTTCCCATTCCTTTTATTCTTATATCCATACAGTTACCAGCATTTTAATGATATAGATCATTTAACACCAGCATTTTTGACAATATAGATGAATCTTTGATAACACGATGAATTTACCCTTACCAGCATTTTTGATAACATTGATGAATATTATAGAAGAACTTATAATTTTAAAAGGTCTCACCGCTGTGTCCTCGCTGTACACACTTCGTTCCCTGCTATCACCACGAGCACCAATCAGAGGGCAGCTGGGAGAGCGTATGCGGTGTATGGGACCGTGGTAGAGGTCGTACCGCGATAGTCTATTTGTTGTCACAACTTTGTGCTCGGGTACGCTGTTCTGCCACACACACAGCCCTGGCATCTGTAGATCAGACACAATGTGATTTTGATTGTCTACCAGCTGCAGTATAGTGAGGACCTCTAGTGGGTTTGATGTCAACTGCAGCAGCATGTCCTACTACATTCCAGCTTTTACAGCATAATCAACTCATACAATCCTTAAAAAGTAAGGTACAATTAGACTACAATGCATCTGTTTTAAACACTGCAATCTTTTAGTGAGGACTATATTTCTTTCTTTTCAAAATCACTGATTTTGAGGAAAACCTTCAAACTTCATAACCAAGAAAAGTGTTGCAATTAACAAAAATAAGGACATCCACAAAAGTAAACAACAATCCTAATCTTTATCATGTCTACTTTGCTATACAGGGAAAGAAAAGTTCTATCTGCTTATAGATGGTTATATCATACAGTGCCTAACTTACCTCAGTAGGGTCCAGGAGTTGGAATTTCTCCTCTGCATCATCTGACTGGTGATCAATGAAATCCAAGAGTTGGATCTCCTCTGGATCTTCTGTACCAAGGGACAGATGATCTAGCTCAATTTGATCCATGAGCTGAATCTTGTCTGTAATGTAATCTGACGGCTTGTCCACCAGTCTGCCTGGTACACTGGAGGCAGGCAAAGCCTGTCTCTCCTCCATACTATCACCATCAGGACCGGTGCTGTCTCCAGTCATCTCCTCTAGAACTTCATCATCAGAATAATACACTGACCCTGCCTCACTGCCTAACAACATGATCCAGTCATCAATGTCAAGGTTGTGATGTAGATCAGCCTCCAGGAGTCCCTTCTGCACATCACCAGTGTTGTTGTTGTACTGTGACAAACAGGGTGGAGGCTTCACACTGTCATCGTTGCAGTCCTGCCCAATATCACCTGGTGGCGCCGCTTCAGGTTCGGTCATCTCAGATCTGGTCATCTGTTCAGATCTCTTGCAGGATTCACTGGCTGATCTCATCACATTTTCACCAGCTTCAGTGTTGCATTCCTGTACAGAGCCATCCTGGAATGCTGGTGTTTCACTCTCACATTCAGGGAGACTTGTGAGGAACTTCTCCATGATCATGGATGGGCCGTAACCGTCGTTCATGTCGGTCTGAAGCCTGGACACCCACTCCTGTGTCAGGGGGACCACAGTTGTACCGGTGTTGTTGTAGTAAGTGGTCCCCATGTACATGTAATAATCCTGTGCCGTAGGGAGCACAGTTTTACTGGTGTTGTTGCTGTAGTAAGGGTTCTCCGTGTAACTCCCCTGTACCATAGCTGCATGGTTGTTGTTGTAGTAAGTGGTCCCCATGTACTCCTGTGCTGTAGGGACCATAGTGGTAGGGTTGGCATAGTAGTATAAAGGGGCCTCCATGTAAGACTCCTGTGTCATTGGCAGCATAGATGTAGGGTTGTTGTAGAAATCATGAGTCTCCATGTAAAACTCCTGTGCCATAGGGACCACGGATGTATGATTGTTGTTGTAGCAGTTAGTCCCCATGCAAAACTTCTCGTCCGAGAAGTAGAGTGGGCCACGTGCACCTTCATCCATCTGAAACATTAAGACCCTCAAATCACACATTGCACCCTTACATCAAGCCCCTTACACTAGCCTTCTTCGCAGACTTCTGGAGCGGTGGTATTTATTTTTTAGGGGAGCGCTGATTTGAGTTGATCATGTGCAGGTATCGTTGTTGACTTGCAGGACTTTGCCCTAGCCACAGATCTAAACAACTCAGTTGGTCTGTTTCGGAGCCGACATATGCCGTTATAGTCATTGAGTATATGAACAGTTTACCCCAGTAGGCACCAGAACTCATTTGACACGTTTGTCAATACAGTTGGTTATTCTAAACTTCCCTTTGGTTAAGTATTTTGTACCAATGTTGCTCGCTTTGTACGAAAACTATGCTGCCATGTTGGTTTCTGTAAAACGTGTTAAACTGTAAGTGTTGAGTATGTTTTTAGTAATTTTTACACATTTTTCCCGGGAAGATATCACCACAAAACCTCCACAGATATTTTAGAATGTCAAACTCACCAATAAAGGCTGTTGCAGAGCATGATTTCTCGTTATCGTATCATTTTTAGCTATCAAGTCTAAGAGCGTGAAGTCCGCCATTCTTTCGCTGCGGTCGTTCGAACTACTCTGATCTGAGCTGAACAAGAGGTAAACAAATGGTTGGCATGGGAACCAGTAACAACCAATGGGAGACAAGCTGTTTATGCAGGTTTCGACCAATCAGGTGTTGGAATATATATTGCCAAATCTCCGTCGTCCAATCGGCATTCCTTTAACATTTCCGTTGGACTGTTCCATTTACCAGTGACAGGGAAGCAGTGGAAGATGAAGGGTCCCACATTTCTCTAATGAGTGGACTTTTGTGCATGTGACGAAGTTGTAGTTTTCGTTAGTAAACGTCTGGAAATTGTAATGAGTTTTGATTGTTTTGTTTCTTGACCATTAGAAGTTACAAACTCTTTCTCCCACAGGTAGTTTTCCAGATAATAGTTTCCCTGTCACTGACGAATGGACCAGTCCAACGGAAATGTTAAACGAATGCCGATTGGACGACGGAGATTTGGCAATATGTATTCCAACACCTGATTAGTCCAAACCTGCATAATAAACAGCTTGTCTCCCATAGGTTGTTACTGTACACATACCTGGCCTTGGTAGTGCATGACTATCCACTCTCTTCTTCTTCAAACAGACGTATAGTGTAACGTTATAGGATAGAATATACTTTGGTTTCCATAACGATTTAACAAATTGAATACAAGGTTTTGTATTGTTTTCAACTCTTTATTAAGACACCTCATTTAATCAAGGAAAACACCGGATCATAAGAAAAATATATGCTTGACCATTTCTTAGGCTACTTGTTATGTTATGAAATATGCTTGTCAATTCCTAACGAAAACTGATACTTAATATTGATATGATATATTTTAGAAATGGTAAAAGTAAGAAATAAACGAGTTCACTGATGTGTCAAGTAAATAAGCTTAGAAATATAGTTATAAACATGATAAAGTTTATGATAAAGAAAAGAGATTGACCACCTTGCTTTAAGCTACTAATTAATAATGTACATATTCTAATTGATAAAGCATTTTAATGTTTTTTTTTTCATTCACCTGATTACTGTTTATATACTAAAATGTACTCTCTACATCTAAAGAAATGCTATCAGTTGATACCAATTTAATTCTGATATACATCAACATAAGTCGATGTCAAGTCTAGGTTTCCCATTCCAATACATGTATCACCTGCACATAGATGCAAATTTCTGGTATTATTCTGCCATGACATATACAATTTATAGTCAACCTACATATACTGCACCCCATCCCCACGCTAAGGGTTAACGAATATAACCACCTAAAATAAGTTACTGGATTTTGTACTCTAGTGCGCCAAAGGCAACATATACTGACATCTCTGTCTCGGAGTTGTATACTAGTATGTAGCACTAAAGCATTCTACAAGTCCATAACAAACTAGCTTGCATTTTGTGCGATAAGTGTAAATCAGAGACCTTTATGATTAAATTTCTGACCTGTGATACAATTGCATCTGGGACAGGTAACAAACCAGATGTTTCGCAGGCTTCAAGAGGATTCAAGGATACAAATTTTTGACTTTTGCTTTTCTGCTCATCCCATAAACAACGTTAACGCCAAACAATGTTAAGGTCGTATTTTCATGGCAGTACGCTTTAGAGAGTGGTAAAAACCCTTAAAGGAACTCCAGTTGACGCCATCCGCATAGGTACTGTGAGCGCCCAGGTGGTACAGGCCGTTCAGGTTGGAGTAGTGACAATTTCCATACCACCAGCCGCCTTTATACCTCTGGGAGCAGTGTCCACTATACGCATCATTGTCGCTATCCTTGGTACTGAACTGCTTTCCGGTCATATGGTGAAGCATGCTGTCTCCTACAACAAACAAAGATCACATTTCCATCACTACAGACAGAAAACGATATCGATAAAAATGTAAAGGTAAACGTTGCCCCATAGCCGTAGAGGCAGTGCCAGGGTTGTTATCCACTGTCTATAGTTATCCACTATGTCTTAATTGGACACGGTATTGAAAGGTGGAGCCCATCCCTCGCCTTTATAACCGCCTTTTTACCTCCCCAACCGAAGTGAGGTACCTATTTTCACACCTGGGTGGAGTGAGGAAATTCTTGTAAAGCGCCTTTCCCAAGGGCACAACATCGGTCACATGTCAGGGGAATCGAACCCAGGACCTCTGGGTTCTGAGCCAACAATATGAACAGACAACGCCACAACAACAGAAAACGATTCTTCAGATAAAAGGTAATTTGTCGCTTCAAAATAAGTATAAAGGCACAAAAATGGCCAAATTGTCGTGATTGCCGTTTTGAGATTAGGCTTCAATCGTGCATCTAGGTACGTAGTAGTGTAGATAGAGCTAGTCTTTTGGGGTGAAATAAAGTACGGTAAGTTAAGCGTAAACTACATGTGTCTTGTCAGTCTTGGCAATACTGTAAATGCAGAAATGTTCGAGGTTTTCGCGGTGAAGTCTTTACCGCGATCTTAAAACCACCGCGAAAAGCCGTTCCATTGTGTGGTGGTAGCGCTACTATTGTTTCAAACGCGAACACAAAACCACAGCAAACGTAAACACAATTTTCTCCCTATAGGCCTATCGCTCGATTAAATCCCCGCGGCGAACATTTCTGCATTTACAGTATAAGATTTAAGTGTTGAGATTACAAACCTGCATCTCCACTGTACCCTCCAACGGTAAGCCTGTACTTATCAGACTCATCTGAGACACTGAAGCTGCTGTAAGCCGCGTACGCCGTGTTCCCGTCCGCTGCCTCCATGTCCACCCTCAGACCGTACGCCTTCTGTTCGGTCAGGCGGTACAGTTTGTCGTTTCCCAGCCAGAACTCGCCGTTCAGGTTGGAAGGGAAGCCGCTCTTGTAGTCGGCCCAGTCCCGGTAGAAGTCAACGGTCCCGTCCTGTCGCCTCTGAAACACCTGGAAAAATATCGCCAGAGATATCGACTCGTGATTGGGTGTTTGCAGTCACGTGACAATGACGCAATTTGGTGTCCACTGGTGTACTCCATGTTGGTGGGTTATGCGCAGTCGACGTCATTACATGAGAAATGCTTCAAACGTCTTAACCTACGTATACCCTAATATATGCCAGCTTTTTCCGGCTCCGCTTATTCGGAGAGTAACAGACTATAGCTATATATATATATATATGCACCCTACTGAAAAAAATTTATTGACAAGCAGCGAAAGTTCTTCTTTGGCATGGGAAACTTAACACGACTTTCCTCACTTCACTCATGTGAAAATGAGTACCTAGCTTCGGTTAGGGACGTCTGTCGGAAAGAACGTGTTAGATGGGGGTCCCGTGTTCGAGAGAGCCGCACATCGGGCACCTAAAAGAACCCACCACACTTATCGAAAAGAGTAGAAGTCATTCTCGATGTGAGTGTGAGTGGATCAAATAAATCTGTCCAGATATGCAGTTCACGCTCTTCAGTACAAATCCGGTTTGTTACGCCATGAGGCGGTTCATCAGGTATGCAATACAAACAAACAAACAAACAAACAAACAAACAAACAGACAGACATATAACGTTACATGTGAAACAAGCTTAAGTGGAACCCAAGTCCGGACTTACCGTCCAACCGCCTCCATCGGTGTCCATGTCACAGTACACCTGGAATCCGCCGAGGTTGTCCGCCGGGTAGACCATGTACACTCCGCTGGGGGTGGTCTCGTCGTTATCGAGGATGTCTTTGCAGTCACACGGCAGGGTGTTGTTGTTTTCTTCCACATCTGGTTTCAAAATTAAAAGTACCAACGCCCACCGTTAAAGCCGGCGTCACAATTCATGCGAGCGTCGGCCGACTTTGAAGATCGCCCGAGCGTCGACCGTATTTTCTCATGAAAATCTCGGGCGACGCCCGTCGAACACTAATAACTAAAAATCCCCCATGAGATGGTACCATCTCTTGGACATGGACGAAGTCAGTATCGACTAAGCTGGTAAAAGGCCAATATTTGGATCAACTTTTATTTTAAAAAATCGCCCAACATGTTGATACGGTTATTACATGTAATACTAATGGCCATTAACATGATAAGGTCTTGGTGAACCATCTGATATGCAAGCTGTGGAAATTGCATGATTGTTATGAATGTGCAGAACCAACGGCAACATTGATTCAATGGCAACAACTAAATGTTTGACAATGGCCTACGTTGACATTTGTCTTTGCTATATACTACATATCAAAAAGTTGCAGAACAACATGTATAACTGTGTAACATCCCTGAGGGTGTAACATAATTAGCCACCGGTGTACAGAAAATTGTCACGCATGCACTCGAACTCACCAGAAATGTTGCAGCAGTTGCTAACAGCGGCCATGAGAAAATTCACTTTCCGCTCCAGCTCTTGTAGTTTGGCATCAGAAGCGCACTGGTTGCCGCCGCAGTGCATGGTGACGCTCTGGCTGGTGACTGAGCAAGACTGGACCGTGAACTCGGGAGCAGGCTTTGGCGGCGGGAGGTTCACTGTCGCCGGCGGGGGCACGGGCGTCTGGCCCCGTACAAGTACCGGCAACCCACCGGTCAACAGGCTCAGCAATGCCACGAAGAGGAGGTGGTTCTTCATGGTGACGATTGCAACAATGTTTACACATATGTTCTATCCCAACTGACAGAAAATGGTCATTTGCTTGTTCTTTTATACATTCGCATATCGTCATGTTTCTAAACATAGACACTGATGTCACAGTAATTTGCATATATTAGCTATGCAAGTTGTCAATTCAGGTATTTGAACTTTCAATAACAGATGATTGACATTGAGCTTAATCAAGTTAATGAATCTATATATCCATCCCTGTCTGAAACCGGATCATGGTATATTAAACATTTTGGCTAAAAATTACAGCTAAAAGTCTGAGTTGAAAGTGAATTTACTCCCTCTGAAGCCCAAATATCTATTTTTAGAGAATATGGAGCCGAGTGGGGAAAACCTACAGTTCTAAAAGGTCATGATTTTCTTGGTCAATTACCCACAAAACTCTTTTGTGACGCAAGTGAAAATGCCTGAGGTATAACTGAAGACAGTGGACGAGGCTTTCTCAGTCAGAAAATATAAACATACAGGGATTTAGATCCTTATTCCATATGACAGTTAACGTTGAAAGAACATAACGTTTTTTTCATTCATGTCTAGTCCTCATGTAAATTTAGTGGCGTCTCGGTGGCGCAGTGGCAGGGTGTTTGGTCCAGAACCCGATGCCCTGGGTTCGAATCCAGGGTCCCCTGATTTGTACGTCCCGTTGATGCTGTGCCCTTGGGATTTAAGACACTTTACGCGAATTTCCTCACTTCAATTCAGCAAAATGAGTGCCTAGCTTCGGACAGGGACGTCTCTCGGATAGGACGTTTTGTCCCGCGTCTGAGGAGAGCCACACCTTGAGCACGTAAAAGAACCCAACACGCTTAACGAAAGAGTAGGGGGTCCCGGTGTGAGTGCAACAAATAAATCTGTCCGGATAGGCAGCTTGTATTCTTCAGTACAAACCTGGTGTGTTACGCAATGAGGCGTCGGTTTACTGGATATAGAATACAAACAAAAACAAGAGTTCCGCGACCTCATATCTCCATGAACTATTCTGTTTATGCAAATGACTTACATATTTACATAATATATGCTTGGTCATAAACACCTTTATCTAACTTAGACATGATCAGATGCAATGTTGTCAGTCCAATCATTTTCCACTTGGATGAATTATGTCACTTTTGCACTAATTATGCAAATTAGAATGTTTTCTAATCTGCTGATGCTTCACTTGCCATAAACTACATATGTTACATGTATTTGAGTCTTATAATGGAAAACACTGCAAATATAGTTTTTGTTATTAGTTATGCAAATTAAGTGTCGATTAGCATAATTTGCACATCATTGTGTACATCTCTGTCTAAGCTACCTGCATACTAAATATCATGGAAATCCGTCGTCCCTTTGTTCAGTTATTCTCCTTACAAGATTTTCACATTAACGCCACTGCAGTTCCAGAGCAAGCTGCTAGACGGCCCAAACTACACCACTTTTTTTATTACATCACAAGCTATTTGCCACCCAAAAATCAAGACCACAGCACGTCCAGGTCAAAAGATACAAAAACGGAAGTTCTGCTGCAGTACCAAGGTCACATACCAGGGGGCCCAAAATCGACCTTGAATTTCGGCTTCACAATTTCTGCCATCTTGATTAGATGAATAAAGATTGAAATGTTTATTGAAAGTAGAAAGAGAAGTTCTAGAAGTTAATTCTGGTATTTGAACTTTCAAGTACAGATCATTACCATTGAGCATACCCATTGTCTAAAATGGTTAACACCATAATGGTATAAACATCTTGGCTGGAGCAATCTGAGAACATACAGCTAAAAGATCTGATTTATAAGCTAGTAGATAGCCACTCTAAAGCACAATCATTTATTTTAAGAAAATGGTTGGAGTCGAGTGGGGAAAACCCAGAGGTCTAAAGCGTCATATTTTTCTTGGTAAATTACCCACAACTGTATTGTGACGCAAGAGGAAATGCCTGAGGTAAAACGACTCCATTGTTCGTTGACAAGGCTTCTTAAGATCTGAGTTGGAAGTGAATTTACTCCCATTGAAGTCTACTGTAAACGTAGAAATGTTCGCGGTGGTTTTAAGTTCGCGGTTTTCGCGGTAAGCTCTTTACCGCGAACTTAAAACTACGTACAGCGAACATTTTTTTCGCCGTTATTTCTGTAGCGCTACTATAATAGTTTCAAACGCGAATTCAAAACCACCGCGAGCACTCCATTTTCTCCCTACCGCGAAATTAAAACCACGCGAACTTAAATACATTTACAGTATATTTAGAGACTAGAGTCGAGGGGGAAAACCTACAGGTCTAAAGCGTCATAGTTTTCTTGGTAAATTACCCACAACTTTTGTGACGCAAGAAGAAATACCTGAAGTTAAGAACAGCTTCTTTTGTTGGTTGACGACAGTTGGCTAGGCTTCATTCTCAGTCAGAAAATATACAAATGTAGAAATAAACGTAGGATCCTTATCGTTTTAACTGAAAGAATATGTTTTGCTTCAACATCAACTCTCAAAATTCTGCCGGATACCCTACGACTGCCTCGGAGTCCTTTATTTCTAAATGTGAATTTAAAGAGATCTACTAATGCAGTATCAGAAATAGATATCCCCGAGGTATTCTAAGGCCCCCCTCTCACTGGACCCGCGGCACGTTAGCGACTTCGCTGCGACCGGCCGCGGGCGATTTGACAGACCGCTCTACGAATTTCATCAATGAAAAAACGGACTATTTTTAGGTTTAGTGTGTTTTCTTGTCTTCTTAGTCATATTTGTACGTTGTGCATGACATTTCCATTACAAAGTCAAGGGTATACGTAACACAAATCGAATTCAGGACGGAGCGAGGCCGCTGACGTGCCGCGGGTCCAGTGTAGGGGTGGGTACCGGTACCGTGTACCGGTACAAAACCGGTGTTTCTTAATGGACCGGTCCAAAAAAACGGTCCGTAAAAAATTAGTGGACCGGCCTATGAACCGATTAGAAAATTCATAGTACCAGGCTACCAGCAGGCGGCCACATAACTGGTCTAAGAAAATACAAAACAGCAGATTTAACGAGTCGTTTTCGAAGACGTTAGCTGTGAATCATATCTAGAAACACTTAAAGGATGAGTAAACAGACGGCGAGGAGAGTATAGTTATAATTTTGAGACAAAGTGCAAACCTAAGAAATTATATCGTTCCAGAGGCTTTTAACCCTCAAACACCCGAACCTATTTTTGCGACTAAAATGACTGAGCGGGGTCAAAAATGACCCCAATATGTTTTGTTCAGAAAAATCTCCCTTTTCACTTTTTTCGCTGATTGTTATCCATACATTGCTTCATCAATGTAAGAGGAATGTTTTGGCATCTTTCGATATGAATAATTCCCGTTCATTATCATAATTTGTGCAAAAAGATCAGAAGGACCACTTCTTGAACTATTCCTATTTAGACTGGGAGGGGATTTTTGAGGCCCACGCCAAAGTCCATGTTGCATCACTAATGAACGGCTTACGCGAGAGCCACCAAACTTGGTGGCTTTTCATAAAATGTCCTTAACAAAAGTTTCAAATTGATAAAATAAGTTCATCATTTTTCGTGTTGTCATGGCAACGGGTTTTTGACAGTCATATTTTACAAAATCTGCTAATTTCAGTTCAAACAATGACGTTTCAGGGCTTTGTTGGTACGCCAAATGTATTTTCTTGCATTGTTATCATCTTATGTAATCACATGTAACTTTTATGATTCAACATTGATATTTTATGCTGATTTGATGACGTCATCCGTCAAAATCCAAGATGGCGGATAGAATCCCATAAAATTGCGTCATAATGACGTCATATTACGTCATTATGACCTGGAATTTGTTATGGTAATACTAATTCACATGTGCATCATCCTCTGAAAATTTGGTCGTTATCCTATAAGTAGTTCAGGAGTTACAGAGGGCAGGTCTCAAAAACAGCACATTATTTTTGCTGGGGTCAAAAATGACCCCAGCGGACTCAACACAGACTTTCCTATATAACGCCAACAATATTGTGCCGATCTCCCTAGAAAATTATGAGAGGTTAGAAAAGATGTCTACTGACAAAGTCACGGAAGGAATTTTTTTCAGATCAAACATGTTCAAATAGCACGTCAAAATCCGCGCCTGGGGTCAAAAATGACCCCACTCGGGTGTTTGAGGGTTAAGTGTGTCTCGCTCTCCAAAATATGATGTACTGCGACACTACTTTAATCAGGTACAGGTCCGGACCTGACCCTCTGGACCTGAATTTTATGTACCGGTACCCACCCCTAGTCCAGTGAGATATAGGGGATTAAGATGGCTACCTGCTAGCTATACTTAAGATGAATATAGACATTGGAGGTTTTTTCTACACAGCCAGTATTGTCTCACCTGCTGACGTTTCGGTGTCTATCAGACACCTTCCTTAGAGCTTCTGACTGGAGTACTGCTTCTCGCCGCTATAAGTAGCCGATCTAGGTGGCGCTTTTGCAGTGAGAACACAATCCCAAACGTGGCTAAGTTTGTATCCCCCCTCGTACCGGTTCATCACTGGTGTTGACTTTCTTATCCAGACGGCCGCCTTGATCCAACGGATGCGTCTGTTATTCTCTCTGTCTATTAACTTGGCCCTCTCCCAGTCTATGACGCAGTTGTGTCTAGCGCTGTGGTCTGTGACTTCAGATTTGTTCTCTTCTTTTTGTGTGCATATGCTGGGAACGGGTTTTTTTCGCGTGAAGAATGTTCGCGTACGCGTGGAAAATTTTCGCGTGGAAAATTTGAAATGGAGAATTTATTTACAGGTTCAAAATATCAAAGTAATTTTATCATCAAAATTTTTCTCCCTTGGGAATAGACTTGAGCCCCTTGGGAATCAACTTGTTTTTTTGTATTTTCTAAATTGCAAAAATCCTTTGAAATTTTTTGGGTGTGAAACCTTAGACTTGTAAACCTTCAATTCCCTTCTGATCAACTAATTAGCGTATTTTAACGAGCAAATGATCAAAATTACAGGCAAACTTTTTCCCTACATGGGTGTGGGCAGGGTGTGGTGTGGTTTGGTGTGTGCTATTCCCAAGGGACTCAAGTCTATTCCCAAGGGAGAAAAAATTTGATGATAAAATTACTTTGATATTTTGAACCTATAGATAGATTCTCCATTTCAAATTTTCCACGCGAAAATTTTCCACGCGAACGCGAAAATTCTTAACGCGAACAAAACCCCGACCCCATATGCTCAACTCTAGTTATCTGATATCTAGGTGTTGACTTCTCTCTCTCTCTCTTACACAGACACACACAGACACACACAGACACACACAGACACACACACACACACACACACTAACTTTTGCGCAAACCTTCTAACTTCAAAGTTTATTACACTTTTCAAGAACCGGATTTTACATTAATAATTTCACCAAAAAATCCAGAATACAACATACCGACCCAAAAAAATCCAACTATATTCTTCCAAAAGACTTTATTTCTTTCAACATTTGATGTTGTCCTGCAAATTCTTTCATCAAAAGCAACAAAGTGTGGATTTTTTATACAAACATGCCTGTTATAAACGATTCACCACAAGTATGAAATTCATAATACTAAGTTTTCTTTTAAATTGTGATTAATCTACTAAATGCATCTATAGTTGCTCTTCATAATTTTGCCGTTTAGAAGTCAACTTCACATGTTATTGTTGACCTATGGTGTAACAATTTAATTCCTTACTGGCAACTTTTCTTACAACTCTTTTGCTGTACATTTCTATTCTCTTACTTTGTCCCAGGCTTGAAATAAGGCTATGACTATTATTATAGTACTTTTTCTTTCCATCTAGGTCTTGGCCATATCATTAGTAATCATATATTCATTTCATGACAACACATCTCAACATATGATGCGAAGATGCTTCAAGTCCATTATGAATTTCATATAAATTCTGCTATCTATTCAAATAGTGTGGAACCTGTGGGTTTATTTTCATTAAAGAAAAATGCTTGCAAAATTCTATCAGAATTATTTACAATTCTAACACCCTACATATAGATTCTGTGCATTTCCTTTACTTTTCGATATCAAACAAAATTAAAGCATCTCTTTGCAGAAAACAGTTGTATCATATTTGTGACAAGATTGTGTTTGCCGAACAAAAACTATCAAAACAAACAAAAGGATGTTTCCGTACAAAACCAGTAATAAAAGATTGTCAAAGCCGTTCCACAATATCATCCGTAAGATAAACGGTTCTGTATTGTCTTTGTGGTAAAAAATGTACAAGATTATGGCAAAAAGCAAAGATATAAAAAAATCAAACAGATGATTTTGTTGAAAGGAAATTCATTGCATAATAGGATGTCATTTGTAAAGAATGACTTCAATATCAATCTCAGAATTAGGCAAACTTTTGTGAGGTTAGTTCATAATTGTACATATGCTTAGTAATACAGTCCTCAAATTATACAATGAAACATTCCTACAATAAGGTATAAATTGTACATCAAGAAAAAGTTGGTGTCAGGGTATATCGTGGCTTTCTTAGTTTGCACATTGCCAATTTACAAGCTCTAATGTCTCTAGCTTCGCTGTGAACATTCTTGCGAGCAATTGCAACTTTTATCTTAACGTTAATGTTTTTGTAATTGTGATTAATCTATGACGTTCGTAATAGTGCAGTTTTTCACTGCATTCTTAGATACACCAATATAATGACATATACAGTTAACAGTTCATGGATGAATGGTAAATTAGTTTTGTTTACCCTCTTGTTTATTTGTTTGTTTACAAGTGTTCCTTGTCTGGTGATGTAATAGTGCATTTCCTTCACGACATTACTGAATGGATCTATGGCAATTACTGGCAAAAGTAGACTGGTAAAGTTGTTTTGTTTATCATCGTGTTTATTTGTTTACAAGTGTTCCTCATACTGTCTAGTGACGGGACAAGCGGCGTCTGCGAGTTGCTCTAAGATGGCGGCCAGATTGTTTACCCTCGTGTTTACTTGTTTGTTTACAAGTGTTCCTCGTACTGTCTGGTGACGAGACGTGCGGTTTCTGCCAGCTGCTCTAAGATGGTGGACAGACTCAGCACCTGCCTGTGGATGAGGTCCACGACGGACTTCAACTGCTCGCTGCTTCCATCGTACTGTGCGATCGTCAACCGCCCCTCATCTAACTCAGTCCTCAGCTTCTTCAGCGACTCAAACAACTCGTACAGATCGCACTCGCGGAGCATCGTCGGGAGGCTCTCCGAGAGATCGAGATCTTCCGAGATGTATCGCAGACGCGTCGGAAACAGCACCGCCCCCTCCATGTCGTTTACGGCACGAACGAAGACCTCCACGGACGTCTTGATGGATTTCGAGTGATGTTCCTCGAAGAGGCCCTGCTTGAAGCCTCGCTGGAAGAGCTTGGAGTTTGACGGCAAGCTGAGGCTTCTTTCCCTGAAGCCATCAGAAGGGGAAGAGGACATGTCGACGTCTTCTGCTGGCATCGCCACGGATACGGTGGGGATTTGAATCGGAGCGGATGGCGTGCGGGTGTGGGTGCGTTTCTTTTCGGAGGTGTTGCTGGCGTTGGTTGGGGTTGACTGCATCATGAGGGACACTGGTTCCGATTGCATCCGGGTGAGCGGCGAGCGAATGTGACGTCGCTCTGGCTCTGGAGAGGAACTGGATGATTCGGCCTCGGAGGCGTTGTCGTCCGAAACACTGCCACTACGGCTCTCCTTTTCACTACCGCTGCTCACGCCTTCGAACGTCTCTTTAGCTGACTCCACGATCTTGGTGCCCACGTGGACCTTCCCCATCTTTGTGAGCTGCCTCTTCAGGTCCTCCAGGGCCCGCTTCCCCGCTTTCGTGGGCTGCGCTTTCGTGAAGGCCGTCATGGTGTCGGAGACGGTGTCCAGGACATTTAGAAGTATCGGCGCGCACTCGTGCAGCCGTTCCCGCAGGTTCTGCCCTCCCGTTAGCAGCTTTATGGCCGAGAGAATCCCCTCGGAGCACAGTAGCGAGCTCTCGTTCCCGACCTCCTCTAGGAACATGCGGAGAAGCTCTTGTTTGACGGCGGGGACGGCGAAGACGGCTTGAGCCACGTCTGCAGGGCTGCCTCCGTCGATGGCATCGTGAAGAGAGCTCATGTCCTTCATCGGTGTGTCACTAGGTGGCGCTTCTTCCTCAGCCATCTGCAGAGACACAGTTTGTAAAAGGGTTATGATTTGAATAACAGTCTGCTCTGAATTTTACGATATCTTTTTTTTCAGTAAGTGTAAGTGTGGTAGAATGGCAAATGTATATATTTCAACCGTCTTTAGTTACACACACGCATATAATTTACTGTCCGAGTTACTGCACAAGTGACCACCTCTACATAATGACCACATGGCCAATGTGACCACTTTTTGGTAGTCCCATAGATAACTTGTCCCTTTGAGTTTGACACAAGCATTAAGGATTCTGTCTACAGTGACCTAATGCAGAAACAGATCCATTGTATCAGTCCCCGAGTGGTCTTCTTCGGCAGTTTTCACTGCAGTTAATTTTTACAAAAACATATGCTTTATTGACATTTGATAGGGTACAAAGATCATCAACCATTGTATAACCCGTCTGGTTGACCAGACACCTGACCAAGATAAGATACGGTAGGTAAACTCTGCTATCTGACACAGGGCAGGTCGTTGGCACTATGAACCCTTCTGTCAATGTTTGAATTAGGAACTGTATCATTTAAGTGCATTTAAGTTTGTGTGGTTTTGACCCCTTCACACTCAAAAAAATTGATCGGATAAAACATTAATCGCGATAGAATTGAACCTATCGCAATTGATTTTTGCATTCACACTGCTTTTCGCCAAGTGGATTTGTACGCCGTGTTTCGAGTCCGATAGAACTTTAGAAGCACGCTGCGTTTCACAGAAGTATACGTAACGCTCGTTATAGGTCATAGGTTGAGGTCAACGATTCGGCATCGCCTCACTACAATAACTACAAAATGGCGGGAGTCTACCAATTTTTGATGATTTTGTATCACTCAATTTTCTATAGGATTGGGTTGGATAGGATTAATCCACCCCAAACTACCTCCGGAGGTGGATACAAATATCCAATCCTAATAATCTGATTGCCATGTTCATAAAATCTATCGCGATCAGATCGATTCTATCGCGATAATACGTGAAATCCGATTAAACTTTTTGAGTGTGAACGGGGTCTTTAATTTTGTGCTAGGGAGAAAATGGAGTGTTCGCTGTGGTTTTAAGTTCGCGTTTGAGACAATAGCAGACAGGGAGGGCAAAAGATTTGCGGTGATTTCAAATTCGCTGCAACGAGCTTACCGCGAAAACCAGGAAAATGAAACCACCGCGAACATTTCTGCATTTTACACTAGTACGTTATGGCTATGAACAACATTCCTAAGTATACGCAAATGTACATCAAATTCTAAGGCTTGTTCTGTTTGAAAAGTAGTTATATAAGTTATAAGTCACTGCACGTTGGAATGTTGACCTGGCACACATTGTGAAGGACACGCCCTCACAATTCTATGTAACCAATTATTTAAGGCCTCCAAAAGTGTGTTAAAGCAGCATTTCAAAGGCTCCAAGACAACCATGAATTGAAAGGATTTTTAAGAAGTTCACTGTAACGGGAAAGGCATATAAACCAAACAAAACACAAAAAGATGGGAAACTAATGATTTTGGTCCATTAAATCTTTGTTGTTACTTCAATTTCATTGTATTATATATCACTTGAAAGCTTATTTACTATTCTTTACAATTACTCCCTATTGACATGTACTATGATCATACATTCATTCAGACAAGGGCTGTGTATGTGAGTAAGGTAGCGTGCGTAGTCCAGTGGTTAGCGATCTTGCCTCTGGAACAAGAAGCCCCGAGTTCGATCCTGGCTGTGTTGCTCACCCGACATGCACGCTACCGGAAAGGGTCGCAGTCCTTAGGATGGGACGTTAAGCCGTGGTCCACTGTTCACTGGGCTTGTTGAAAAGAGCTAGGGGAATTTCCCCGGTACGAACCTGTAAATACTGTATATAGCGTCTGTCTTCCTGTCACAACCAGTGGAAGAGTATAATTAGCTCATCTGTTCGTTGAGTTCATTTGAGCTAAACTGGTTCGAGATCAATTTTCCTTTGTCCTGAGAAAGAGTGCCCGAAATTTCCCAAGATCTTGTCTGTTATTTCTTTGATGTTTGATGATGGGCAACATGAGTGGAAAACTTGATTGTCCATTGTCCTTTAAAATGATACCCATTTATAATGATAACGCTTTGTTTTTACAAATCAACATTTTGATTTACATGTACCATACATGTAACTAACTAACTAAACAAACACATTGATTTCAACATGGCACGTAATTAATGTTTTATCGCTTGTTTTCGCAGGGACACTGAGTCATTAGTCTTTTTCTATGAATGGTTTCAATTTGCGAAATTTGTCTCAACAGCAATTGTGTTCACTCATACATATTTCTTTTGACTGCCTAAAGCTTTTCAAATGATGACGCTTATAAATACAATGAGTACCATGGCTGATTTTGTGGGTGAGGTGGGTAGCACTTAACACATATTTCCCATGTCCTAAGCCCAGCAGTAGGGTTTGGGTTGGCATTAGGAAGGGCATCAAGACTTAAAAACTCTCAGAGAGTTATGTTACAAAGTGCTGAGATTTCCCTGCCAATCTCAAACACTGTGTTGGTAGGGAAATTTCAGAATGTTTGTTCAACGACCCAGTAATAATCATATATAATCAGCCGTCAGGTACTCAATCCATTAATGTGTGATTATACTTTATAGCAATTGTAAAGGGTAATAAACTGGCTTTCTAATGATATTATCACAAAACATAGTGGCATTATTGATAAAGGAACAACAGAGATATGATGAACTGAAGTCATGTTTCCAAACTTTTTGCGTTAAGGCCACACCAATTTATTTTCTTGGTTAATGGAATAAAGAATTTAAAAAAAAATGCTAGATTGGAAAAGCAACATGAAACTAGACTGGCCGTCATTTGCTTTAAGAGCAAATTCAGGATGTTTCGCCCATACTCCTCATGCAAGAAGTGGGCTGTCCCAAAATAACTCCTGGGCAAATCCAAGTTTCTGCATAATTTTTGGCCAGGTGCATTCACCTTTCCTAATGGTACCTACATCTTAAAGATGACACCCGCAGCTGTCACGGTAAGGGAAATACAAGTTTATGCATGAATTATGCAAATGAGGTCCTCATTAGCATAATTCATGGCCAGGTGTGATCACCTTTGCTAACGGTACGTACATGTCAAATCTGACATCTGCAGCTTTTCCGGTAAGGGAATTACAAGTTTACGCATAAATCATGCAAATGAGGTCCTCATTAGCATAATTTATGGCCAGGTGTGTTCGCCTTTCCTAAAGGTACCTACATGTCAAAGATGACATCCGCAGCTTTTACGGTAAGGGACATACAACTTCATGCATTGATTATGCAAATTAGGTCCTCATTAGCATAATGTATGGTCTGGTGTGTTCGCCTTTCCTAAAGGTACCTACATCTCAAAGATGACATCCGCAGCATTTACGGTAAGGGACATACAACTTTATGCATACATTATGCGAATTAGGTCCTCATTAGCATAAGTAATTGTCAGGTGTAGTCACCTTTCCTATAGGTACCTACATCTCAAATATAACATCCGTACCATGTAACATAAGGTACATATAACTTTCTGTAATACCATTAGTAGAGGTACCCCCTGACATCTGCTTGGTTTTAACTCCCAGACATGGTAAGTGTAGGAGGGCTTATGTTACAGTATGACCTAGTTCTTGCTGGCCCCGACAGAAAATAACCAAAAATTGCATGAAAAAATTGCAAAATAAATCATTTTGAAGTAGTGTATGCCAAAAAAAATAATGGGGTCCTTTGGGTAAATATCCAATGCACAACTGAACCAAATTTCAGGTCCTCAGGTTTCAACACCACGGCACTGGAGGCCATCATGTGCGACTTTTGTCTGAAAATGACCAAAAAAACTCCATAAAATCATTTTAAAAACTTATATCAAAAAAATTTAAAAAGGGTCTAGGGGTATACACGTACTCTACCTGCATACCAAATTCCAGCTAATTTGATCGACGGACGACCGAGAAGAAGCGATTTGAAGATTTGACAGGAGAAGAAGAAGGAGAAGGAGAAGAAGAAGAAGGAGAAGAAGAAGAAACCTTACAAAAACAATATGTTTCGTTGGCGAAACATAAATAGAATCTCAGAGGGAAAGTTTTTACTTTGGTGCACACAGTTTCAGGGAGTGAACAGGGTCAGGTGCAAGTTTTCACCCCAGCCTTCTGTTTTCATGATTTTTTGTGTGCTAAAGTTGAAAATAAAAATCCGTTAACCAAGAAATTAAATTGGTGTGGCCTAAGTTTCCATTGCTTAACAATTCAAAATCAGGTTAACAATATAATATAATAGTCATACCTTCATTTCAGGCACTCCCCTCAATAAAATATTAGAACATGTTACCTGAGCTTGGCTTGAGTTTTACTAAGCAACCGAACCATCCTTTGTGCTGTAACACTCAGCAGTGAAGAAAACCCTTTTTGCAGAGTTCAGCGCTTTTTCAGCGGGGTAACTGTAATCGTGAAGTGGTAATTTAAAAGCAAACACGACGTTTGACCTGTTTCGGAGTGATTAAACTCTCAGCACCGGCGCACGTGAGCTATGTCACTGCTGACAGTGCAACAGCTTAAGGCCACACCAATTTAATTTCTTGTTCAATGGAATTTTAAAAAAAATGCTAGATTGGAAAATCAACATGAAAACAGAATCTCAGAGGAAAGTCTGTACTTTGGTGCACACAGTTTCAGGGAGTGAACAGGGTCAGGTGCAAGTTTTCACCCCAGCCTTCTGTTTTAATAATGTCCTAGTGCTAAAATTAAAAAAAAAATCTGTTAACCAAGAAATTAAATTGGTGTGGCCAAACCCTCAGCCTTCTACGGTAGCAGTTTTTTTTCGTTTCAAGGCATCCTCATTTGAGGTGATGCATGATGCTTTTCCAAGTACAGTAGCTAGTGGTAGTGCAATGCGGCTTCGCCACGGCTCGCGTTTTGGACCAAGCACACAGGGTCACCCCTACTCTTCTCGATAAGTGTGTTGGGTTCTTTTAGAGGATTCATGCAGAGGTTTGACGCTTGAAGCTCCCTCAAACACGGGGCCGCTGGCTTTACGTCACCATCCGAAATGACGAATACAATCCCTTACAACCTGTCCGAGCTGGAGTCGACCCCTAGGATCGAACTCGGACCCTAGGATCCAAGGAATTCGATACAGTTAAATGGCGCCAATTTGCAATTGGTTATGGAGCAGCAGGGAGAAGGTTAATATAATTATGTCAAAAGATTTTTGGACCAGTTGTTTGCAACTATCCTAATTCTGTACGGTCTAGCTCAACTTACATACATGTACAGGAAGCTTGTTTCATCCAACAGGGGGTTACTGTAACTGCAGAAATGTTTGCGGTGGTTTTATGTTCGAGGTTTTCGCGGTAAGCTCTTTGCCAGCGATCTTAAAACCACCGCAAACAATTATTCGCCGGTGTTTCTGTAGCGCTACTATTGTTTGAAAAGCGAACTCAAAACAAACGCGAACACCCCGTTTTCTCCCTACCGCAAAATTAAAACCAGACAAACTTAAACACATTTACAGTATCTAGACAGTATCTGATCATAATTTTTGTATTGCTACCCTGGGAAGCAGATCCTCTGACAAGCGTACAATTCTGATTGACCACCAATGCTTAACTAGGTCACATGTGTCTTCAAATGTCACGCCTGTCTGTCAGTTGCCCCTCAGGATTCACCTTAGTTAGAATGCCCCCATTTCAACTTGATTCTCTAAAACTCCACACCTTTCTAAAAAAAAAACATTATTCGATGTTTAAACAATAATGCACGCAGACTTTCGTCTAGTGGCAATTAGTTACACCCAAGTCAAACAAGTCGCTGAAGTAGCGTTTTAAGTCTGGTGACCTTCTTGTGACCCGACCTTTACATACATGTATTGATGTCATATGACTAGTAAGTTAATGATTGTCAGGTCACAAAGGCTCGAATTACACAACCTGGCGATCACAGAAACTTTGCCCCTAAAAACGTTGACCTCCTATTGACCTAGAAGTACAATCACCCTGGCAAAAGGGCGTGGCGACACATAGAGTAATGGTTACATGATTACAGGGCTTGAAACAGTGGGTGCATGTGCACCTGTGTGCACCAAAAATTGGAGCTGTGCACCTAATTTTTGACTGTGGGTGCACCTAGATATTTTTGTAGGCAATTGAATTAGGCCTTTGAAAATTAAGGTACTACTAGTATTGTACGCTTGTTTACAGAATATTCTTGAAATGTAAGTATCAGAAAAAGCAACATAATTTGTAACAGTAACAGTTGTACATTTACATTATTTGATGTATTACTTATTTTGGAATTTTGAAGTTAGCTATAGAATTATAGATTGAAGTTCTTAAGAGCGTTAAACTTTGTAAGTATGGTTTGCTGGCATTTAACTTTAATTTATTTTGTGGTGCACCCAAAATTCTTTCTGTGCACCTAATTTTTTGGGTTGGGTGCACCAGTGCGCCCATTTCCGAAAATGAATTTCAAGCCCAGAGGTCTTGGGTTCGAATGCCCAAGATAACCACTTAGACAACTAGGGGTGGATACCGGTTCGCTGGACCTGATTCGGACCTACATCCAAGAACCGAGTCCAAAAAACCTGAAAGCCAAAAACCTGAGTAAAAAAAAAACTGAACAAAGTACAAATATATTTTTCTCTTTTGTTTGATGAAAAGTGTTTTGAGTCTCCCTATGAGAAGAAAAGGCATATACAATGTAAGATAAGTGCAACAATCAAATATAAAATACTGGTTTGCCTTCTCACCAAGAAACTTTTACAGTCATGCATGTCAGTCTTAATTCGCTATGCTTAATATTGGTTTAATAAAACAACAAATGTCAACTAGACAGGATCAGGTCCAGGTTCAGGTCCGGACCTGAACCTAAATCTCTGGACCTAAACCTGGACTTGGACCTTCTTAAGCTGAACCGGTATCCACCCCTATAGACGACCAATAAAATCTGGTCTATGTAGACAAGTGGTCACTATAGGATTCTTAGTCTTATGCTTCTTGTGTCCATGGAAAAAATCAGCTAAGGGACCGCAAAAAAGTGGTGGTCTTTATATGGAGGTTCCTTACTGGCCACTTGTACAAGTTTGACTGTACTTCAGTTTAGGAGGCCAATAAAGAACAATCTTCTTTACACGAAGGAAGGGTCACAGTGGCAATCTAATACCACTTACTCAGATTACTTTTATTGATTTATATCTTCGGCAATCTTGTTAAAATGGCACCCAAGCCTACATCGTATCAAGTTACCGTGACATTTCTCGCAAATTACTGTTAGTGATTTCATTGACAATACATGTACAACAAAAGCCATATTGTGTCATACTAAATTGTCTAAATGGACCTCACAAATATGGTGTGACAATTCTACTTAAGTCTTCAGACGCCGTTAACGTTCCTACCAGGACTTGTGAATCGCACAGATATTCGCGAATCCTGGTAAGAACGACATCTACTTAGTTTTACTTACTTTTCATGTGGTTTCTTCAGCCAACAAACAATAAAGCAATACCATAGCACTGCCCACCTCCTTCAAATCTTAGAATTATATGAGGGTCACGACACCAGCAATAGCTGCCTATGTCGCACATGTATTGTACGGTTGCAATTCTATGAAAATCAAAATAAGATAGAATTTGTGACGTGAACTAAAAATGTGAACTAAAAATGCAAAAATGTACAGACCTGCACCCGATTTGTTATTGGTTGAATTCATGAACTGTTGATTTTGATTGACAACTGGGATCGTTTTATTATGTTCTCTAACTCTAAGGAGGGCCTATATGGGGGGTCCCGACAACGCTCTAAGCTAAATTTTGACGGCCAACTACGCATTACGCTAAATTCAGGACGCCTCTCTACGCTCCACGCTAAATTATGAAGCAAAATTAGGGGGAATATTAAGTTCGCGCTGAAATGGGTCACGCGGTATAACCACCATTCGACGTAACATACCAGGACTGAAAATGGTAGAAATTGTCCAAAAAAGGGCGAATATTTCATCAGAGCATGTGGAGAGCCATTGTAGTACAGCTTTGGTTACAAATGACAAATCTGTCCAACCCTTGTACATGTCAAATCATTCAACCTTTTTAGCAACTTACGGAAGCGAGAATAGACAACAATTCTTTCGCACCAAACCTTTGAAAAACTTTTCATCCTGTCCATCGTCGATTAATGAAAGAACAAAAAAAAATCTCAGAACCTACTTCTTTCCTGTTGAAGAGGAACAGCAGTTGTCGACACAGGCTGACCTCAGGAGGATTCAACAGCGCTCTGCGCTGGTCTTTGATCAGGATTAATAATAGCGAAGGGGAAAGAATGCGGTCCTTCCAGTCAGCAAGACAACTACATTTATGGCCCATTGGCTCTGGGGCATTATAACTTCTATCTATCTTCTATTCTATCTTCTATCTTCTAACTTTATTCTAAAAGAAGGTTCAATTTATACATTGACTGAACACCCTTACTACATGTTGGTCTGCAGCTAGCTATCTACTACCATTATCATCATCATCAGGCTTAAATCCCTTGCTCTTAAGGAGGCCCCCTAGGCCGGTCTCCATTTTTAGCCAAGCGGCTCTGCCGCGCACTAGAAAAAGTGTCAAACTTCTAAAAACAAGATTTTGGGAACGAGTTCGGTGGATTGTTCCATTGTATAAAAGGGGGGATAGCTAAACAAAACAGACTGCGCACTCGTTTGTGACTTAGAGCATTGACTGAGGTTAGAAAAGTTTGACAACGCTTAATGCACAATTCATCAAGTACTTTTTACGCTAAATTCCGGGTAGCTACTACGCATTACATACAATTAAAGTGGTCAATAACGTTCAACGCAAAATACGCAGATTACGCTCTACATTGAATTGGAGTGGTCGGCAACGCTCTGCGTAAAATTAAAACGGCTCATTACGCTCTACGTATAAGGGCATGCAGCCCCGGCCCCTCTTAGAAGTACATGATGTAGACAGGACTTCAATAAAAGTCGGATTTTGATATTCTAACTTGATACCATGTCCTTGTTAATACAAAATGAATCAATCAAACTGGATTACTCTTGAAAGAATTCATCCATTCATTTTGTAATTACATGATAATTTATGAATTATATTATACCTGGACGTCAAATCTTCCTTGACATATTGTCTAAAAGGTTTCTGTGGGGGGGGGGGCAAAATCTTCCTGTATTGTTATTAATAATTCCATTGCATTTTTTCCTCAGTGAATGCAGCATGTCCCATGGTTGTAATATAACTATAAGAGAACTTCAGTGGGTTCTGAATAATTGAAATTTCTGACATTATCTCATTTTACAGTAGTCTGCTATATACTATATCATGTACCATGGTATCCCTTACACAATACCATATATGGTCAGGGATGCCATATTAGGAAAAGGCTTTGGAATCTGAAAAGAAAAAAGAAATCATATTCGTCCTCTATTGGCAAAAGTCAGTATATTGGTAGATAATAAGTGACAAGGAAATTGCATATTTAATGGTCTTGGCTGACACTATCATGTATAAATTGATGTCTTTTCCGCTCAAGGTCATTTGTTCATTAATCGCATCGCCTTTTCCAATTTCTCTCAGACATCGTGCAATCTGCCTGTCAATCAATTTCCCTGGGCAACCTTTGACCTCTCCACCTGGCAACATGGGACCTTGAGCGGAAAACATGTCGTGCCAATGGACTGTCAATCATTTTTGATGTCTGCACTGACCTGAGCTGTGAACATTCACAATTTGTTACAATAGAAAGATTTCAAACTCAACTGACATTTCATTTTAAATGGGCTATACTTATATATGACAAAATGTCATGAAGAAAAGGGATTATAATCTATATTAAACTAAATCACATGGTTAGTACTGAAAATGTTGCATACTAGAAAGGACCTTAAACTAGAGTTAAGTATTTCTGCTACATATACATGTACTTCAGGTTTGCCATGTTAGTTTAGCGATTACGGGGTCTTTTTACAAATATGAATTGGTATTGAATTTTTCTTTCAATTTGAGTTGAATGTGTGATAGTTGACTTGTGTGCCGATTCGTTAAAAATAGAGAGAACGCTAGCGACCCCAAAAAACACCCTGTAATTCTATGTACAGCACTACAGAATTGTTTCAACTGCGAAGTCAAAGCACCAGGAAAACCTTCTTTTCATCGAAACAAAACCACCTAGTCCTAAAATTACTCTAGTGATATTGTCAATGGATCCTTTCTTTACGAAACGTTTACCTTGTTTACATTGTAAATAAAACTATTGTGTCCCTTCTTTTGACTTGACTTTGTTGACAACAATAACATGTGGTTGCTAATTATTTAAAGGTCCTCGTGTCGTGCACGGTACATTAACTAGATTGACACACTGACCACACCCCCAACAACATGCATAGAGTAGTGATACACAAGAACAAAGAGTTTAGGAATGAATTCAAGGCTTAGAAGTTACTGTAAATGCAGAAATGTTCGCGGTGGTTTTATGTTCGCGGTTTTCAGGGCGACCGTTTCACAGCGAAGTTAACACCACCACGAACATTTTTGTCCAAAACTGTAGCAGTATGTGACTATAGTGCTGCCGCAAACTTAAAACCCCCGTGAACACTCCATTTTCGCCTGAGCGCAAAATAAAAACCATGCAAACTTAAATGCATTTACAGTAACTTAGAACTTAGCATCTGGAAACAACCTCCCCCCCCCCCCTTTAACAAGATATAGAAATACTGCAAATCTTGAAATGGTTACCATGATTATATTTATGATTGAATTTTTTGCAGTGACTTGTCCACTACAATATCACCACACCACAAAAATGACATTTTCTGTCAGTACACTGAGTAAAAAACGAAGACTTAAAAAGTCATTTTAAAAAGTTTGAAAAAATGTTCAATTCTACCTACAACAGGAATCATACAAATACACCTGTCTCTATACCAAAAAGCAATGCAAGAATATTATTAAGTATAGAATATACTATAATCAAAAGTTAGCTCCTATGATTTCTATGCAGTACCATTCATTAGACCCTCTGGGTCGTGGAAATATAATATCCATTTTTTACGACCATGGCATGGCTTGTCAATACCATTGCAAAATTGATCACGTTAAGTCAGGGACCATTGCGGATATCTGTTTTTCCACTGGACAAAATCAATAAAACGTTCTCAGAAATACAATTTGGCAGCCCTGTTCTTTTCCAATAACAATACATGATAATATAAATTTTTCAACAACAGAAAATTGTGGACTTGCATTGACAATGTATTATTATGTAATGTTCATACTAAATGAATACTAAATATCTTTTTCATTTATTCTTTATTCATGAATCTTTAGGGTGGTTCCTTCAGTAAAATTTGAATAAATGATTTCTACACAATACAATATACAGTCAAACCTGCCAAGGCGACCACCTTTTCAACGCGACCACCTGGTCATGGCGACCACTTTTTCTCGGTCCCGAAAATTTTCCCCATAGGCACAAGCATTAAGCTGCCTGCCCAAGGGGACCACCTGTCCAACGCGACCGCGACCGCCACGAATTGGGACCGCACAGAGCACAATCCCTGGCCATGGCGACCGCGTTTTTCCAGCGTGTGGTGACAGCGGATCATTTTGCTGTCGGATTTCACGGAAATGTTTTCAAGACTTTGAAGGACAAAAATAAGGACAAAAATATATGGAATAGCAATGTTATAGCATCGATTCCTCCATGAAGTGTTTAATAAAACGTTCCCCCTATAAACATTGTAAAGACAAATGTTTGTGATGTTGTTGTGCCTATCGCCGTAATCTTATAGTTAACCGCAAACTCAGTTCGGTTTAAACTCAATTTTCAAAACGAATACGTAGTGCATGGCGTCAAAAAGTCAGATTTCACAGAAACTACTATCTATTTCTTGTATTTCAACAAAAATCTGTCTGAGTCTTACTAAATTCCGTCGAAAAATGACTTCGCGGCGGGCAAAACGTCGGGCGAGAAATATTGTTCCTTGGTCCCGACGCCATCTTGGATTTGGCGCGGCCCGGATTTGGCGTACCGCTGACCTTTCTAAAACACGCTTTTGTGTATGAACATTAACGAATACTCTAGTTATTAATTAAAATTAATATTCTTATTTTCTTTTTATTTCCATGAATCTCACAAACCTTTATTGGACGGTGTGCGTTCTGCTGCACTCGATGCGGCGCGGCTCGACGAAATCACACCGTTCCGTTTTCAGCTTTAATTGTCAGATCGAAAACTTTTTGCCCCTTTTATCCAGCGGTCGGCGCCCCAAAAAAGGCTGGGGTCAGCACATGTTTTGTCTTAGGCCTTAAAATTCCGATGATGTGCGTGTGTGTGAGTGTGTACTATTTAATGTGACCTGTGAATGCGGGAGGGCGCTGCGATCATCGAGGCAACCATTGTTTTGTAGTCAAAATTATGACAAAAATTTGTACACGATGTAGCGGTATACAATTATTACGACGATAGCGGAAAATGTAATTTTTGTAGGATCTTTCTGTCAATGAGGATTGAACCTGGTGGGGGTCTAAATTCACATAATTTTCCATCCATTTATGTACTGTATTGAAAACCTCGACCTGGAAACATGTGAGTGGAATTCTCTTCATGGCGACCACCTGTCCATCGCGACCGTTTTTGCTCGGTCCGCCGGGTGGTCGCCTTGGGCAGGTTTGACTGTATAGAATATTTGTTATAAAATATATCAATGTACAAAAGCATGTACTTTAGTATACTGTCAGTGTGTTCAACTACTAGTAGCTTTTTCCTCAAGTACTTAATATACAGTCAAACCTGCCTAGGCGACCACCTCTTCAACGCGACCACCTGGCCATAGCGACCGCTTTTTCTCGGTCCGGAAAATTCTCCCCATAGGCACAAGCATTAAGCTGGCTGCCCAAGGCGACCCCCTGTCCAACGCAACTGCGACCGCCACGAATTGGGACCGCACAGAGCACAATCCCTGCCCATGGCGGCCACCTCATTTTCAAGCGTGTGGTGACAGCGGATTTTGCTGTCAGATTTCGCGGAAATGTTTTTATGACCTTGATGGACAAAAATATATGGAATATAGCATCTATTCCTCCATGAAGTGTTTTAATAAAACGTTCCCACTACAAATACGATAGTTTCATCGATGTTGTTGTGCCCATCATGATCTTATAAGTTAAAATTTACCGCAAGCTCGTTTTGGTTTAAACTCAATTTTCAAAACGATTACGTAGTGCATGGAAAAATGTCCTACTTTACACTTTACAGTACACCGACCCACTTCTTATGTAAGACCATACTCTAGACTCTGACCCTTACTGACCTTGAGACCTAAAAATAACATCTACATGCAAATATCTAGGACACGCTCACAAACAGTTGCAGTGACCATTCAAATTCACTGTACAGATAGGATTACTTTTTGGGATGCTCCAAATGAAGATACCTTTTGGAAAACTGAGCGTTGTCCTAAATAACTACATCCCCATACCTGAGGGTCTGAATGGGGGATCCCGACAACTCTTTACGCTGAAATCAGAAGTACCCCCAACTCATTACGTTAAAATTACAGAGGGTGATTACGCAAAATTCGGTCGCCCCTTTACGAATCACGTGAATATGACAGCTTTCCCTACGAATTACGGGGAAAAAATAGGCTACCTACGCCTTATGGAGCTCCGGAGAAGAGCATACAGACCCTCATATACCTGAGCTTTAGAGTACTTGAAAGGTTGACTACCTATATAGTAAACAAACCTTAGTTTGTCTACCTGTACAAAACTGCATCTGTAACTTCAGCCATAGTATTTTTCCTAGATCCTGAATACTTTGGTAGTTTATACAATTCACTGGTGGTTGTTCTATATCTGTATTCACCGGTATAACCGCCCTTTGGCATCAAAGACCAGCTACGCAGGCGTGCGGTGCGACCAAATTGTTCACCATTGGATTCCAAACATGTCTTTTTCTAGAGATATTCCTGAATACTTTGGCCGTTTGTACAATTCACTGGTGGTTGTTTTGTTCTATATCTGTATCTGTATTAACCGGCATAACCGCCCTTTGTCATAAAACACCAGGTACGCAGGCATGCGGTGCGAAAGAATTGTTCACCGTTGGCTTCAAAAACATGTGTACTTACTACTCAGGCCTCAAAATTAACTTTTTTCCCTACTGTCCCAGCATTGTCCCAAAAATAAATTTCAACTGTCCCGAAGTGAGGATGGACTGTCCCAACCCTATTTTCAGAAATTATGTATTACAACAACTGTAAAGCTCAGTCAGAGTACAGTATTGCTGTGTAAGCTTATTGTCCAATGAAATAATCAACTCAGATTCAAACTTATCTTGTCTTTTTTATTAGACAACAACAAATTTATTACATTATATCTTATGGATAGTAGTGCAACGTCCACTGCACATTTACAGGTAGACCACTTGCTGCAGTGCCTTATCATGTAACAAGTGGCAAGTGGGAACTGGGAACTTCAAAAAGTAATTTTAAGAACATAATCTTTTTCTGAAAATAAACAGTACATAGTGAGTCACTGAGTGACACTAGTCTAGTACATTTACAGGGACCACTTGTACTTTATCAGTGGCAGGTGGGAAGAAAAGAATGAAATATTCTTCAGATTGTCTCTGTCTTTGGTTCACAGTGTAACAACAATAGATAGTACACTAGTCTAGTACAGTCAAACGTGTCTAAGAAGACCACCCAGGGGACCGATAGAATTCGGGCGTCTTGGACACGTGGTCTTCTTACAAATAGAGATTGACATTAGTCAAGACAGAGGCACCGATTTCAACGTCATAATTTATTAACAAGAATGCTAAACAAGACGCACTTAATCGTTTAACAGCAAAGCTCGTCTCCATTATACCGCTTTCGGATTCCACATTTACGATATTTCTTCCCTATTTTCCTGGATTATTTTGCTAAAATTCATGAAAATTCGCTTATTTTTGTGGCGAGCGGCGTCACTTTTACCATCGGCATTGTCTGTAAAAACTTGTGAATGGAGTCGATACCGCATAACAATGGGTCATTTCGCTACAACGCTAACGTTAAAAACAAAGGATCGATGTTTTGGGTTGAGTATCCGACACCCTACTGACGTTTTAAAATACAATTTTCATGTCAACAACACCAACTGCATCTGTTTACACCGTGAGTAGGTCAGAAAATAAGTTTACTGGCGAGTGTTGGCGAAAATTCTTACCGGGCACATGGTCGCCACAAGCGGGAACCTTCTTTCACAAAATCGGCGACGCCGCAGAAAAATTACCGGATCATTATGGCATTGTTACCCATGAAAAGATCGTGTATGGTTAAGTTTTTCTCCTGGTGTGAGTTTTAAACTCCCAAACCCGCCCAAACGCCAGAAATTTGCAGAGAAATACAGAAATATAGCCTCTAGCGTGCCTGTACATGTAGAAACGCATTGTTTACTTAGTTAGGATACTTCACTAGAGGCATGGGTGAGCAGTTAAAAAAAACATCCACGTATTATCTTCAAAACGAAATGTTATCAAGTCAAGCTTTCTTTATGTATATATTTTCTTTATGTAAAGAATGTTTTTGACGAAATAAGTTTAAATTTTGTACTATTGAATGTAGAGTAAAATCACACCACACGCAATAGTTCCACCCACATTGCAGTAGACTTTCCCAATGACCTATGACCACTGGCGCCATCTTGGATTTCATCGCTGCAAAACAGGCCGATTTACCGTGATTTCCCGCAACTTACCATTAAAAACTGACGTCGCCACACATTTGAAAATGACGTGGTCGTCTTAGATTACGTTTTGGTCGCTTGCGGTCCGGATCCGGTCTACCGCGGGGAGATCGGACATTCTGATGTTGATTAGTTGATTATTTTCCTATTGTCCCAAAAGTGTCCCAAATAGATTTTTCAGTTGTCCCGGCCTAAATTTTAGTGGCCCCGGGACATCGGGACATGGTTAAGATCGAGCCCTGCTACTTATCCTCCCTGGTTATGGTTGTTGTTCTACATTTTCCAAATTGCAAAACAAATCTCAGTTTCAAAAACATGTTTTTCCATTTCGGCTTCTATTGGCAAATAGCTACAAGTAATTAAGCCTTTCTCACGGTTTTACAGTTTAAAACATCACAAATCCCACAGGTGTGATTATTGCTATACAGGGTCACTTTGTTAACACATTTAAGTCTCAAGGACGAAATTACTGTTCAGGAAAAAATCCCTAGAATTTAGAAGTCCTTGAAACGTCATCCTCACAAAAGATTAAATGCTTACTCCAACATTCACTGAACAAAAACAAAATTGTTTTGCACTTATGTTACGTATTTGGGCATTGGTCAATAAGGAAACGACCTTTGCGGTAAAGCGCAAGACTTCGTAGAAATTTGACTGAGTTCGTAGAATCAGCGACCTTTTCACAAATAAACAACTTGTAAACAAGGTTAGAAGTGGCTTTACTAATATGCTGAGGAAAGCAATTTTCCACAAATAACATTGAAATATGATATCAGTTTAGCAATAATATTTTTGTCATGTGTATATACTGTTTGGGTACATTATACATGATTAATAGAATAACATTTATTGTACTTAGAAATCTGAGGAGTTCCTAGAATCCTTCAGATTTAGAGCCAGATTAGCTGTGATTGGTTGATACTAAATCAAAGCCAATCAATCAATCAATCAATCAATCAACCAATCAAACTTATCTTCCCAAGTAATCTATGAAAAACATTTACAGTGCACTGATTGGGCTCTTGTAAATAAGGAAATGGCCTTGAAAGTTGAAAGGATTTCCTAGAACACTTCAGCTTTAGAGCCAGATTAGCTGTGATTGGTTGATACTAAATCAAAGCCAACCAATCAATCAATCAATCAATCAATCAATCAACCAATCAAAACATTTATCTTACCAAGTAATCTATGAAAAACATTTGATTTGCACTGATTGGTCTTTTGTGAATATTAGGAAATGGCCTTGAAAGTTATTCTTCAGTAGAATTTTGGCTAAGTTCCTTGAATATGTTACAGTACTTAGTGACCACTTTTGATTGGTCTGAATGACTCTGATAAACATTTTGAAAGTTGAACAAAACTTAACCTTGAGGGTTTTAACCTTCTCCCTGCTGCTTAACCCTGTAACCAATACAAATTTGGTTCCAAACGGCTACCATGGCAGGCTGAAGGTTAAAAAAACAACATAGCCCACAATAAACATACATGAATATGTGACCCAGTCTGCAATGATAGTATCAGTAAGGGCGCAGAATGATGCAACTCTGACTTTCTCTGGCAAAGTTCCAAGCTCCATGCTTGAGAGGGTTTGGAGAGGGAAGGGGTAGGGGGTGAAAATGAAGGGGAAAAATCTTGGAGAACGTCAGGGGGTATGATTTCAAGTCTTCTTTGACAGAAATCTACTTTAGTTTAACCCTCCTATTATCTTATCTTTGGGGGGGGGGAAGAAAACTTATTTTTACTTTTTCTCCATTTGATTTTCTTTGGCTAGGACAACTTCATTTGACGTTTCGGTCGTATTTGATGATCACCAGAAAGCGGGTGAATCTCAAAACCGCCCAGAGTTGAGCATATTTTGCCCCGATAATCTAACGTATCACATTGAATGGGACTTACTGACCTGAGAATGTCGTCAGATCCCTAAAAAACGCCCGATTATCGAGAGAATACCGTACTGTCGAAAATGTCATGTAGAAGTCGCAAACAAGTCAACCAATTTATTTTCCTGGTGTATGACAGGTATATTTGTGGGGTGTTAAAATCTGAGTTTAGAACTTAAGTATTAAAACACAAGATGCGAGTAGATACAGACTCCTGGCTCCCAGGGATCGAACCCGGGCTCACCAGTCCAACGGCCGCATGCCATAACCGCCAGGCTAAATTCCGGACCAGTTAGACTGGTCAGTTTGTGGCACTTGAACCCCACTGTTACAGTATCTTTATTATGGCTGGAAATTGCTGAACAGGAGTTTAGGCACACAGCACAGTCAGCACTAATTTCCTTTGCAGCGCCAGAAACAACAATAAAATTCTAATTTGAATAACAACACCCATAATTAAAATTAAGCCCAAAGTGGCCTAACGCCTAGTTGTAAACGTGCAATTATGCTATTGTTGCGCATAACAAACATATTTATTGTTCTCAAAGGACACTTGTCATACCAGCAAGTGATCACAACTTTGGTTAAATCTTTTCTAATCTTTTTCACCTCCTTATTGTTTCAAAACTTTTTCTTTTTTGTTTATTCCCTTAGCCTGTATTTTCTTGGCTTTTCAAAATGTATATTTGATAATTATACATGTATTCGTTGATACATGTACCTCTAGGACATACAATGTCATGTGCTTATGCAACTTGTTTTGCAAGTTGGAAGGTTTGACCTACATTTGAACACATCTGCAAAACTTTAAACACATTCCTTTACAAACCTAAAATATACTTGTATGCAAATTAGGAACAAGCTCTGAATATCATGTTTTGATATGTAAATTACTATTCCCAAAGGTTTATCAAAATACCTTGAGGAAACAGTGATTTTCTGCATTTTGTCAGGTCATACTTTTCTAATTATGATAGAAAATATATATACTTAATGTTGGACTGCAATAATTATCAAATAATATTGATTTCTTTTTATTGGGTTAATGAAGTTAACACAAGAAAAACTCACCGGCATTTCTTCAGATTCCATTTCTGTGTCTAAGAAAGGGGAGGGGTCGCTAAGAAATCCACTTTCCTCAAGGCTTCTCAGTCTGTCTTCCCCGGCTTTGATCCGCTTCCGTATCGGGGAAGGCGGCGGGTCGCTGCTGCCCTTCCTTCGGGCGACCACGGGAGGGGGCCCGCCGACGCTCTGGACATGCACGGTGGCTGTAGACGTTCCCTGGGGTTCCATGTTTCGTGACTAGACTCTGGCGTTTATCTCATCACGTCAAGACCGGCTGTTTTTCAGCTGTCGACATTTATGATCAAGAGATTAGACAAAGAAACGCCAAGCAAACATTCACACATAAGTCACCAGATATGACTCAGCACTGACATAACATGTAAATGTTATGCTTCCAACTTTGACAAAATATGTTTCTAATAGTAAATTCTAAGCTGTCTTATGATCATAAGTTTCATGAGGAGGCATACTACAGCGGTAAAAATTGGGAGGGGCACACCCACATATGACAAGAACCGGTCCACACGTGAGATCTAGATCTGTCATAATTTACACATGCGGAAGTCGAAAAGGGGGAGGGGGGCATTGTAACATTGAACAAGAAAAAACGTACGGACTCACCTTTTGAGTTTGTCTCAAACTAGGCGATGTCTTCCGAATGAATGGTAGGAGAACGTCGCGGAGTTTTAACTGCCGGCTGTAACGCACACTTCCCCAAACAACACAAGCAAGACAAATAACCAGAGTGTGTTGTGACCTGCGCTCGAAGCCCAGTGACATCTATGTGAACGTTTCAAATCCTTTAACGGGAGGCAAGATTTCTAAAGACACTTACAGTCCTTTACAACACATGATAATTATCTATCAAAATAATCAGCAAAATACCACGTACAAAGCAATTATACTCATTGAAAACTTAGAATATATATTCATTATCTCCAACCTATGTCAAATAGATGCAATTATACTTGTAAAATGTGAATAATTTGAGCTAACATACATAAAATCTGTAAAATCATTCCTGTAAGGTTACTGAGTGGTCCGACGAGGCCTCTGACCAATCACAGAGCGTACTGACTGGATGATGCAATGTCTTGTAACTTGATTGACAGCTAGTAGGCGTGGTTATCTCAGGAGACCGCAGAATGAGGTCAGGCATGCGAACGGATATTCCATGACGTGGTTTCCGGGATATCGATTCCAAGTAATTGAATTTTGACCACCTACACGCTAAAAGAACTCGTTTTCTGCCTATCTGATTTTATTTGCGGAGCTGAATGACTGTCTGGGATGCGACCATCCCAGGAATTAAATGAATACGCATTCTTCATGTTCTTGGAAATGGCTGAATTCGAATGGGTACCGGGTTATTACTTAAACTAGTAAATGAATTTATGAATGAAAGTTTATAAATAGATGGATGGCATTCTAACACGCTCGAATAACTGCATTATGATTTGTCCCTATATTCGACGAAGGAGGTTAAATACAGTACTGATCAGTAACCTCCTTTATTCGACCAGGCCTATTGCATCACAATTAACGATCATATGTATATACAATGTATAATGACTAGAACTTGATTAAACCACGGACCATCATAATCTCCAAGCAGATCTATCGGTGGCAATGGCAGTATCCAACTGGCAAAAGCAGTCCAACTGTACTGTCCAATAATACTACTTTGAGTTGGATACTGTCATTGCCACAGATAGATCTGATTGGAGATTCATGATTGAGGTCCCTTATACCATAAAGGAAGTTATCAGCAAAAACACCGACTGCTTGTTCCCAGAAATGTCCAACCCATGAGTGCGTCAGAGTAACACGCATTCCGTTTCCGCATACATGTATCTCAAACAGCATGGCTTAATGTACTCTCCTTAAGCAGAGGTTTGGCTTCGGCTGGTTTTGGACGTTTTCTTTTTTAATATGTGTTTTCAAGCCGGTCTTTCTAGTTTGTCAGGTTTTTTTTCTAAATGTCTCTAAACCGTTTTCTTTGTCATTATGGTAAATGGCTTGTCGAAAGAAAGCTGCAAGTAATTTTCATACCAGGAAAACAATAATCGGAGGTGGAGAAAACTTAAATAGTACTGGAGATACATATTGGTAAAAAGGGACACAATGAGTGAATGACACAGTTGTCAACAACTCTTGGCATCCTCAAATTTCTTTAGACATATGACTTAGATATCTACCGTGAAATATGATATTGACAAATCATCTGTAGCTGAATACACTTGAATGACATATTCAGGAAAGTAGGCGTCAGACCTGTAATACAAAAACAAATCGCTATAAAAATAGTCCCATTCCATACTTTACTCATCTATTGAATACATACACCTGATAAAATCTCCCGACGTTGATTTATTTAGTTTACAATTTGATGATAGACATTGTTTCTTCTTTTATCATTTGTACAATAAGAATTTCTGTATTTGGTTTCTAATTCCTCGTACAATACGTTATCTTTTTCTTGTCTCTAGATTTTGAATAGTACTAGTTGTTTAAATTTAAGTTACATTTTGTTAAATGTAAGACGCCTTATGTACGCAATTCAGCATCCTCTTCTGAGGACGCTGCCATGTACTTCAGCAATGAATGAATGATCGAATCAAAAATAAACTTACTACATGTATATACAACAAATTATCTTATGGAAATTTAACTTTAACACTGCTGATTCGAGGTATCTCAGAGTTTCTTTTAATGAAATGCCGTCCCAAGCTCTTTCGTCTGTTTAGTACTCTTTCCCACCATATTTGATAAAATCATCCCATGGCCCATTGTACTATTATACTGCATGCATCATATGCATCTACGTGGAGTTATGTGGAATATTTAAATTGCGGAGAAAGACAATGAATTCATAATGAGTAGCACAGCAATGATCATGATACTGACTGTGAACACAGGGAATACATCCATTTATAGTACATTTACATGTGTAACATCAGCCTAAACAATACATATGCACAGAGTTCGCAACAACAAAATGATGAGACAGCTTGAAATTCACGGTCAAGCGTACACAGAAGATTTTCGACATCAAAATGTACACTGGTATATGTTTACCCAATTCAATTCAATTCAAACAATCGTTCAAGTTTACACCACTCGACCATGTATGGTTGCTATAAAATAGCAATAGACAACATTGCCACTATTTCATTCAAAATCCGACAATACAAAGACAAACGAATATATATACTTGCAGGCTGCAAATCACCTGATACACATAAATGGACTATAATATAATCACAATAACATTGTCTGATACATCGCCAGTAGACTTGTATGTCTGAAAAACTGCTTGAGTTCTACACAGTCGTGTTTCAAAGTTACAGTAAGTGCATTTACTGTTTTCGCTCAAGCTTATACAAACAAAACATTACATATTTTATACACTGCTAGCTGTAGCGTTTGCTGTGACGTTATATCTCAAACATACGATACGACAAAGCTGCACCATGCGTAATGCGCATGGATACAGAGAAAAAAAATCAGCTAGACGGCTTCCCTCTTGACAAGAAGGTGTACCTGGTCGAACAAGCTGTCGATGTTTTTGACCTGAACGTGAGAAAAGAATATTAATGTAAGAAGCGAAAACAAAATATGATGTGTTTTTATGTATCTATTTATCAATATGATTGCAACAACAACGTATATTGTGTCTACAGCTTTCCTGGACATATTACACTTAATAAATAAGTTAAATAACTTTATTTGTTTTGTTTGTTTGTTTGTTTGTTTGTTTACATGATCGTAGTTACCTGCAGCTCGACAAGGTCCCAGTACGCCTCCAGGTCGTTCATCGTGGGTCTGTAAGGGTTGTCGCCCCCTGGCGTCTGTCGGAAAAAATGCAGCATAAGATCACACAAGTTCGTTCAAGGAAGAAAACCTTCCGAGTTTGTTTGAACCTTTGTTTATTCATGAGAAGCTCAAATCGGCACGCAGGCCGCTTTTCATTGAGGTCATGAGGGGAAGAGGTAAGGGTCAGATACGAAATAACAGAGATACACAGTCATCATAACGTTATAACTACATGTACATGTATAACGAGTAGGCAGCATTATAACTTGTCTTTTACGGAATTTTCAGTCAATTCCGTAAATGTTTTTCTGTCGTTGGCCAGAATCTATGGGACAGTGCAAAAGAAACAGCAAATGAGCGAAAACACATTAAATCTTACATATTCAATGCTACTAATCTAATGTGATGATTTCATATGTATATATTAGCTTGTGATTATACTTTGCAATCTGTGGCGTCAAAACCTACTTATAGCTTTAGAGCAATCGTAAATAGACAGATGATTCACATTAATAGTGTTCTCTTCAGTAGTCCGTGAACATTTTCATCAGGTTGGTAAGTCACTGGAAGCCACAAATTAAATTTTTTTGTACAACCAAGTGTTATATTAACATTGACGTTTCGGTGACCGTCTGTCACCTTCCTAAGGGCATTTCTGACTGGTTCTGTTCAATGCATATGATACGCACTACATGTAGGTGTCGCTGCTAACAGATGCGGTCCCAAACGTATTTACACATATGCAACCAAAGAAATATTAAGGGCCCAAATATGGAAATTAAAAAATGCAGAAATCTTTATGCTAGTGACATTTACTAACACTATTCAGCACATTTGCGTAATAACTTCATACTTTGAGCATCTTAAAACCCGCGCAGAAACGTGCCGTACGATGATCCCCTTAGTTTCGCGAGCCTACAAAAACCCCGGCGACAATTTTCAGTGAGTTCTCAAATCACAACAACGTCGTGGTGTCGCATGATGGACGTCGCTATACATTGTGATAGAGTTGTTTGAACTAATCATGTATAGAAATGACTAAATGAAGTGACATTCAAAATCCGATTTCCGGGCCCTAATATTGCTTGGGTTTCCTTTAACTATAGGTATCATAAGAAAACCTCTATGTTTAACAATCAAAGGAAACCACATCCACATACTCACCATAGCTTCCCGGCACTGTGCCTCAAACCTGGCCATGGTCGATTTCTCATTGGTCGTGATGAGGGTAGACTGACCAATAGCGCTCCTCACACGCTCCAGTACTGAAACAACACATAAGACTTTGATTAATTTGATTAAGATGTTGCCTAATCGGAATCTGCTTGAAGAAATGTAATGCACACTTTTTGGTATTTTTTGTCGTCCATTACATAACGTTCAAGTACTCAGTCCCGTAAACAAATTCCTTTTATTATCCAGCTTGCACTTGGTATTTGACGGAAGCGACACCTAGCAGATTTTGTGAGAGGTACAGACTACAAGCCACATAAATAGAGGGGACGTTGCAGCACATGTATACTTTTAGGTTTGTATTTGTCTATCATAGTGTTCGAGTACTCACTCTTCTGCAGAAATTACTTCTACGCTCCAGGTTGCACTTGCCATTAGTCAAGAGCGACACCTATCAGATTTGTTGATAAATGCAGTCTACACTCCACCTACCAGTCGAGGGGATGTTCCATCGTAGGAACTTCTCCGTGTCTTCGCAGCGTTCTGTGAGGCGCTCCCTCACCTCCTGAACACGCTGCAGGTATGCAGCTGGGCTGCATGTCTCCACCAAAACAAACGTGTTGTTCAAATCATCCGGTGGGTCATCCTCCTAAACAATTCAGAGTTTTTGGTTTAAAACCTGATAATTCCATGCCAGTTACTTGTTTAGGCCATGTTGATTTGATGACATGGATGACATTCGCGCGCGCATTTATTTTCGTCCATTTCCAAAGAAAATAAGTTTACTACCATACTGTAAATCGTGCAAAGCAGCTACAAAATGGGCAAATATATGCCGCAAATTGAAAGAAGATGGTTCGGAAAACAAATACTAATGTCTTGAATGCCAAACTCAAATTTAAAGCAGAGGACGTGAAAGACCAAAATGAAGAATCGATCCTTTGGTATACTATTCTCTGTGTGTTTAGTCATTTGTTCCACCTTCCTGACCACGTGCACGTTTATTTCATAAGGAAGTCGCCTTTGTTTTATTCGCACGCACGCATCAGTTTTGAGGTTCCCAGAGGATGCCATCCATATAATCAAATCAACATAGCCTGAGTCAAAGAGAGATACCATCCCCTAAGCCCGAAATTTTTAGATAGATCCGGAAAAATAGGAACTTTTGTTGGGCACTTTCAATAACAGAATCATTGTACTCAAGCATTTTTTTACATACAGCTATTTCATAGCCTCCATAACAGGCCTCTTCACGCCCAGGGCTATTTGTGCGGTAGCTTAAAATGCTATGTTTTGTGAGTGTATAAAAGTTCCGATTGTACCTGGTTTCTAACCGTTTCCCAGGCTAACGCCTTGAATAACGATAAGAATTACCGTTTTTTTTTCCTCTTAAAGTGTGAATAGAATAAACACATAAAGGCTCAGCAAATAAATCTCTTCTATAGGCTAGCTGTTCCCACCTTTAGTGCTACAGAATCTCCTGTGGCTGTGTCTTGGCCGTCATCCTCCTTCACTCTCACCTCTTCCTGGACTCCATCTTCTTGACTTTCCACTTGGGCTTTCTGCCTACATTTTCAAGACACATACAGAACACTTAACGCTCCAACAGACGACAGTAGGACAAGGCCAAGTCCATGTTTAGTCAGGCTTATGGGGCCCATCTTTTTTAAAAGAGCTTCGCGATCCGTAAAGAGAACGAACGGTGTGTGTGTACGTATGTTTTACTGTTGCTAGACGCAAACATGATGTCATGGTTGAGGAAAATATGTTCAAGAACATGATTAGGAAACTGTGCGTTTGTTGTCGTAACTTCTAATGTTGTACATCTAATGTTGTACATCTAGCGCACGCGTGTTAAATGTCAACATCTAGAATTCTAATTCTAGAACATCTAGAATTCTAATTCTAGAACAAACGTCAGTGTGATTGAAATGTTTCTATAGGGAAGTTAATATTACAATGTTTAATGATACGTAGCTGACAAATATTATAGTGTGTTGTGTTAGTCACAGTGACGATGACCATGTAGCTGACATGCGAAAGACAAGAGAGAAAGATTGGTAGGTAGATGGAGAGAGAAGGAGAGACAGGGAGATACAGTAGAAGCCACTTAATTGCACCTCGGATAAACGCACCTTCCGTTTAATTGCACCAAATCGAGAGAAACATAAATCACACATTGGTTTTCTATAAATCATACATGTGAATACAAAGGGAGAGACAAGCGAACAGACAGAAAAACGCCAAAGGAAAAATAATAAAAAGACAGAGACGGGGTCAAGAGAGCAGGTGGCGGAAGTTGCAATAGTTGATATTGAACGGGCCTCCATATCATAGAAATGAGTTCAAAAACAAAAGCGATTGTGCTATTTGGCATATTACATTAGATCGATGTATAAGCCCATTCGCGGTTCCGAGTACGCATGTGCAGTGTCAAAGGTGAATGCCCCCGGCTTGTAAACAGTCCTCGTCTCGACATTGTCTAGATTTGCATAACAACGCCCGACGGGTTTTGTTTACGTCTCGGGGGGCCTTCACCTTTGACACTGCACATGCGTAGTAGCAACCGTGAACTAGCTTATACTAATGCTTAAATTGTGTTTATCTGTACCTTTCTGGTTGATCTCTGGTTTCCTCTTCTATGGCTAAGGTTTCTGCTATGAGTTCTGCCGTTTTTGCTGGCTTCCGTCCGCGTTTGCCTCTTTTCGACGGTACTGTGCCCTGCTTGGGTCTTTGCACCTCATCTTCTTCTTTTCCTTCCTTTGGAATTCCCCGTTTAGGTTTTCTGACGGCGTTGTGGTGGCCATGGTCTTCCACTGGGGCAACTAACTCCGGAATCTCTTCGACAGATTTCCTTCGGCGAGGTCGTCTCTTTTTCTGTGTTTTCTTCGAGCCCGACTCTCTTTCACTGGTCCTCTCGACCTCGTGTGCAGCACCGTTCGCGACATTGTCCTGAGTTGCACAGACAATCTCCGGTGCACTGGTGTCTTCTGGAGCGTTCACCAACTTTTCAGCGGCCTTTTCAAGACTCCCGTCACAAGAGTCGGTTACTTTGACCAGAAACCGTCCAACCAGACCACGGCCTACTTTAGAACCGGGCGGTCGAAGCAACCGTCCGCTGTCCAGTCCTTCCAACAGGACAACCTTCAAAAGTGCCTTGAACTCGTCCTCTGCTAGGTTTGGATGTTCAACCTTAACAATGCGCATGATGGCATTGACTGTTGCCCCTATAGAAAACAATGCCAATATACAAATATATCATATAAGCTAGTTCGGAGTTGTTACTACGCATGTGCAGTGTCAAAGGTGAATGCCCCCGAGACGTGAACAAAGCCAGTCGGGGCGTTGTTATGCAAATCTAGACAGTTGTTATGCATATCTAGACAATGTCCAGGCGAGCACTGTATACGAGCCGGGGGGCCTTCACCTTTGACACTGCACATGCGTAGTAGCAACTCCGAACTAGCTTATATATAAGCCGACTCGGAGATTCGAGTACGCATGTGCAGTGTCAAAGGTGAAGGCCCAGTGGCTTGTAAACAGTTCTCGTCCCGACATTGTCTCGATTTGCATAATTTATTATTGCAGACAGGTTTTCTTTACATCTCAAAGGCCTTCACCTTTGACACTGCACATGCGTACTCGAATATACGAAAGGGCTTATACAAACAACAGCCACGCCACCATGTTTTGGCCATGATTTTGCATATCAATCGGTATTTATTTCATCATGGCTACCATGGAACTTTTCATATAACAACCCCCTTCGAAACTATAATAGAGTCGGTGCAAACGTTAACGTTTAAGAACCCTAAAGGTAACAAACTTTTTGAGAAGAGTACCCAGGTGTGATTTGTTATAAAAACGAGCTGTAGTGAAACACACAATCAGTCGTTTAAAAACATAACGCTTCATGTCAAACCGCTTTAAGTTTGATTAAAGAGTGGGAAAAAAAAGAACACAGTACTCTTACCCTTTGGATCCTTAATCGTCGATATTACATTCTCTACTTTGTCCAGATCAAAAGGGCACTGTGCAGCCAAAGTATCTGGCAATGGCTTTGCGAGACGCGACCTGCGTCTTGAGGACATTTTTACTTTTCGCAAAGACGGGAGGGGGGGTTTCATTCATAGTCAAGACAGCAGGGCACTTGACATATTTGCTTTGTAGTCAAAGTCAAGTGGAAGCAAAATAAAAACAATATAACACTTCGAATTACAATGATAGAGTGACGCATGGAAATTTTAGCGACAGAGTATTTCTTTATTTGCAGTGCTTTTGAATCCTCCCTTGCAATGAGTAATGTACGGTCCCCAAGAAAGCACAGGTGTACATGATTGAAATTCTATTAGACAATCAAGGTTAGATTCAATCAGGAAAACGACTTATAGTGTGTAGTTCTGTCATAGATCGCTAGGATAATTGTACATTCGTGCCCCGAGGGGCTAAATACAGGTCGTCTAGCATTAATGTGATTATCATGTAGGTGACATATACAGTGAAATCAATACCGTACATAGTTTAAACATACATGGTAGACGAAAGTGATAAGCTAAGCTAATCCAGTAGAGTCAACTTCTTCTCGCTTCTTTGTACATGTGTAGATATGTATTAACGGATAATGTTTCTTATACAAGGGTTGTCTAGACGCAAAAAAATATAGATTTATCTGTTGTGTTAAAATATTCAAAGTATGGGAATTTTTCATTAATATATTTGAAAAGAACATTTCTTTCTTTATTGTAAAGTCTACAATCTAAAATGAAGTGCCGCTCATCTTCTATTTGATTTAGTTACAATATTGGCAAAGTCTATGTTTTAGAAGCGTGCGGTTGTGCCTTCCTGTATCAATGTGTAATTTGTGACACCTAATCCTGATAATAACAGGTTGCATAATATAATATAATATAATGTAATGTAATGTAATATAATATAATATAACATAACATAAGATGATCTAATATAATATAACATAACATAACATAACATAATATAATATAACATTACATTACATAATATAATATAATATAACATAACATAATATAATGTGAATCACGTCTTCCCGAGGGGCCGATGCCAAACCCTCCTTCATAAAAAATCATATTCATATTCAGAACAACAAACAAATAAACAAACTCGGGTAAATATATTAACCAACTTAGGTCTACAGCAATTTACACGACAATAGGCTTTGCTTACTGTACTAGTATCTAACAGACTGCGACATTTATTGGGTAAGCAGGTATCAACGTTTGACCTTTCACAGGTCAAAGTTGAACCAGTGTTACAACGTTGAAATTGAAGTCAATATGAGTTCTGTGTCTTGCTGTGCGTCACGAGCTTCCTTCTCGCGTCTTGAAGACTTTAAATCTTTAGCACAGAAGCGTCTTCCCAGCGATGTATGGGAGTACTATAGCTTTCCGTCGTGCAGTGGGTTCACACTTCAGGAAAACCAGCGGGCTTTTCAAAGGTAGAGTAAAGAATAATTGCGTTCAATAAAATATAACCTCCATGACATTTCATGTAGGTAATGATATTTCATGTTGCAACTTTTGAACTCATCTTGGGTTCCGTTGTCTCAAAGTTTCGTTGAATTTTTATGATATGTTTCAATCCAATCTCGATACTTCACGTGCTTTATTTCTAAGAATCAAATAAATTGTTATAGCAACCAGTTTTCTTGCAGGCGCTAGGCATTAGCCTGACGAATTGCGCTCCTAGTGGCCAGCCGGTCCTGTGACCACAATCCCCCTAGGGGGTCAGTAACCTCCGGCTGAGAGGTTGTGTAAACACAGGCTAGCTAGGCATCAGCTAGATGTGGACTTTGACATACCGAACGTTGACCTCCAGTGGACATATTGTGCATATCCGTGTTGAGAAATGCTGTAGTATTCTTGCTGTACTTAATATCTTTACTTTCAGAATTTACGAGAAAGAGTGATTGGTTGGTTGGTTGATTGATTGATTGATTGATTGACTGGTTTGATTTATTACTCAATTAGTTTATTGATTGGTTAATTGGTTGGTTGGTCGCTTGAGCGGTTGGTTGATTGGTTGATTACTTGCTTTGTTGGTTGGTTAGCTGGTTTGTTGGTCGATTGGTTGATTACTTGATTAGTTGGTTAGCTGGTTGGTTGGTTGGTTGGTTGGCTGGTTGGTTGGTTGGTTGGTTGGTTGGTTGGTTGGTTGGTTGGATGGTTAGTTGGTTGGTTTGTTGGTTGATTGGCTGGTTGGTTGGTTGGTTGATTACTTGATTAGTTGGTTAGCTGGTTGGTTGGTTGGTTGGTTGGCTGGTTGGTTGGTTGGCTGGCTGGCTGGTTGGTTGGTTAGTTAGTTAGTTGGCTGGTTGGTTGGTTAGTAATTCTTCTTCTTCTTCTTCTTCTTCTTGTAATTATGTGCACAACCTCATCATGCTGAGGGCTACGGCACAGTATTTTGGTCAAGGTCAATTAGGGCACTGGTTGCTCGCAGTCTACTAGTATTTGTTTTGTGTCCGGTGTTCTCTGTCCCCTGGCTCCTCAGAGGGCAGGGGCGCCACTCCCTGACCGTCACCCGGTGCTGGGGGACGGCGAGTACCCGTCAATAAGAGTAAAGAGTTAATGTAGCTATAGGGTAGTCTTGAAGGCTTCTAGGGTCTGGGCCTTGACAGCATACTCAGGTAGAGTGTTCCATTCACGTGCTGTTCTTGGATAGAATGAGTTCAAGTGGTAGTCTGATTTTGAAGTTGGTATGTGGTATGCCAGACTGTTCTCGGTGCGGGTTGGTTCTTTGTGTCCTTTGGTGGTGAGGGGCATCTCTGATGCTACAATATTTCTCTGAATCTTGTAAAACATGTGGAGTCTAGCCTGCCGTCTTCGCTCTGCCAGCATGTTCCATTCAAGTGTGGTCAGCATGCTAGAAACACTGGACTGTCTCCGATAACGGTGGAGAATTTAGTTGGTTCGTTCGTTAGTTAGTTAGTTAGTTATATAGTTAGTTAGCTAGTTAGTTAGCTAGTTAGTTAGTTAGTAGGTCGGTTGGTTGGTTGTTTCTATATTGTCTCCATCATATGTTATTCCTCCCTCTTCGAGCTTTTGTACATTTCTGACCGCCCAGGTACCGACTGTTGCCACGTGTCCTGCGTGATGTGTCCAGTGTGGACACTGCGGCCACAGTCCTGGGCAGCCGACTGGACATGCCTGTAGCCATCTCACCCACTGCCCACCACTCACTTGCACATCCGGACGGCGAAAAGGCAACAGCAAAAGGTTAACCGTCATATAAAATTGGTATTAAGAAGGTTGCTTTTATATTTAACTGCCTATCCATAGGAAAATAAGTATATTGTTGGAATGGTCCATTTTGAATGGGGGTGCTTGGGGGTCAAATTGGGAAAGTCTATTTTGGACTTAGATTAGGGACATTATCCCTTGTCTTTTGTGTAATGTGTTGGGGGCCTTAAAGTATGCATTTGCTTGCAAATGTTACCTTTCTAGTTTCAGAAAGATTCCTGAATTGATTTAATGAAATATTCACTCATATAAAGTGGTGCGTACCTATACAAACCCGAGTTTAGGTTTAGGTTTGGAGTCTTTGGACTAGAGTCCAGAGGTTTAGGTTCAGGTTCGGACTGGAAAGTCTGGACTTGAATCAATGGAATATGTATGCTACGAATATTTTTTTTCCTGTTTCATGTAAAATTCCATATCGGCATATATTTTACATGCAATTTGAAAACTATAATATGCAGAATTGTATACAGTCAGTAATTAATGCAGAAGTTAAGTTATAAACAAAATACAGCAATGTTTTCATATTTTTCCAGTGCAAATTTCACGATCTAAGGAAACTTTTAGATGGTTAAAATCAAAAAGGAGTGTAAAAGCGAGAGATTTTTTTTCAAGTCCAGACTTGTTTTCAGATGTTTAGGTTTTTTGGGACTTGAACCTAAAAGGTAGGAACAGGTCCGGAACAGGTCCGGGGTTTAGGTACGCACCACTACTCATATAGCAGGTCTATCTCCTACTCAAGTACAACTCTATGGAATAGTCTGACACCAAACTTGAGAACGGCGCCTTCAGTTGCAACATTCAAAAATATGTTGCGACGAGTAAATGATGTTATATCGTCGACTTATCTTAATATGCTGAATATGATTATAGAATACTGATTGTAACGTTACCTTTGTAAAACGACTTTTGTTATATTTTCCGATGGTATGTTAAAAGGACCCCTGACCTCCTCCCTTTAACTCTTGAAAAACGGCCTCGGTCGAAGAGTGTATATTGTATACTTTCAAGGATAAAGGCATCCAGAGCATTTTATGAGGCTTGAAACTTGAATAAAAAAAAATCCAATTTCCAGTCATTCCTCAACCTAGTAAATTTCAATAACACTTTACCATTACATATCGACATTAAAGGAGCAAAGGAGCTAAGATACGATGTCGTTGTGTGGTGAGAACTGATAGAAAATCCAATCCCTAATAGACTTATCCTGACTGTCCATCACAATTAGCAGTTTGACCAATGAGAGAGTGACTGCATGTCCGTCAAATATTTGCATTGTTATGTTTTGATTTTGCATTTCTACGTCTTGATGGAGGTGGGCGGGGCTACGATATGGGTCTATTTACACTAGGCGCGTGAAACTAAAAGATATACTAAAACCATGTATCTTATTTTTGTGCCGCTTTTGAGCACTTTCGATATGAAATTTGCACGCAAATGTGGTAAACAGTGGCGTTAAATGTCAACTTCATAAAGATTACAGCAAGTAGAATATTTCCAGTTTTCAAGCATCATAAAATGCTCTGGGTGCCTTTAAAAGGACCCCTGACCTCCCCCCTTGAACTCTTGAAAAACGGCCTTGGCCGAATGAGTGTATATTGTATACTTTCAAGGTTAAATAAAGGTTGAAAAAAATACTTGTCCGTTGTAGGTGCAGCATCTGCCAACACTGCGTTTGTGGTCAGCTCTTTCGCCAACTATTCCCTGGAAGATATTGCCTTGTCCGCTCCACAGGGGGTTCGGTGGTTCTACCTGATTCCGCAGAACGATCCCGTCCGTACCAAGGAGCTGCTCCGAAGAGCCGAGAGCGCAGGATACACCGCAATCTGGCTAACGGTGGACCAGCCTCGATTTGGGTTTCAAAATCGTCCTGAAAGTCGGATGGAGTCAGCAGAGGGCACAAGGTACATTGTCTAGCCACCATTAACATGTATCACCTGGGTTACATAAGCTCAAAATATTTCTTAGAGGTTAAAGGCACCCAGAGCATGTTATGAGGCTTGAAAACTGGAAATATTCTAGTTGCTGTTATCTTTATGAAATTGACATTTAATGCCACTGTTTACCACATTTGCGTGCAGATTTCTTATCAGAAGTGCTCAAAAGCGGTACAGAAATAAGCTACATGGTGATCTTTTAGTTTCACGTGCCTAATGTAAATAGACCACCTCCGTCAAAACGCAGAAATGCAAAATTAAAACACAAAAATGCAAACGTTTGATGGACATAAAGTCACTCTCCCATTGGTCGAGCCACTAATTGTGACAGACAGTCAGGATCAGTCTATTAGGGCTTGGATTTTCTATCAGTTCTCACCACACAACGACATCATATCTTTGCTCCTTTAATGTCAATATATATATATATATATATATATATGTAATGGTATAGTGGTACTAGACTGAATAAAAGTCCTACACAGGAACTACGCGGCTTCAGATGTCTTACTGAGGAACGACTGCGGTGTGAAAGATGTCGGTTAGCTTGAGGAATCCACTCTACTATATATGTAATGGTATAGTGTTATTGAAACTTATTACGGGTAGGAATTTGTTATCATTTACTATCATTATCCTTTTATGACTTGCTATGTTTGTATCATTTGTTAACTTAGATGGGTGAAGAAGTAAAACAAACCATCATGGATTTTTTCTGTGTTCTATTCGTAAATTGATTTTAACATTTTGCAAATAAAAAAAAATGATTCAGTCAAATCAAAAAGACCCACCACTGAAAAGAGTAGGGGTCCAATTCGGTGTGAATAGATCAACTCTTACAGTCAGGTCTCCGGGTTGACGTGTTGAAGAAAGATGATACTGTAATTCTGTTTTCTTTCTTTCTAACTAATGTTCAATGTTGTCAATGTCATCTCTGTGCCATGAACATATCATCACCGTGAAAAAAACTGTTGTTATTATTTATCATTTTATTATTTATGATTCAGTGAAAGTTCAGTGAAAATGTCCGTTTTTCTTACACCGTGAAAATTAGCTACCGTGAAGATAAAGTGAATTACAGTATAGTAGTCAGCTATTATGTCAATCCTTCCAGAAATGTGGTAGATCTCCATAAATAAATGCATGAATGTAAATAAATGAATCCACACTATTTTTTTTTATTCAATCATACAGGCTTCCTAATCTGACTTTTGAAGACGCGCCCAGTGATGTTCGCTCGTCGGAGTTTTCCGCCTACTTGAGTGACAGTTTGAAGCAGCCAATCACGTGGGACGACGTAGTCTGGTTGAGGAAGAATACGCAGCTCAAAATCGTACTGAAAGGAATCTTATCAGGTGTGCGAATAAATAATCATTATCAATGATTAATTATGGATTTTTCATATTTTTTCTTCTTGTCAAGCCACAGTAACTTAATTTGTCAGCACCTGGATTTTTGAAATAAAAGAATTATACTGAAATAGAAAACATGTTCTGAAATAAAAACAAATGTAGACTGAGGTTGATTTGCCTTTGTCTATATATTTATTTAGTTTTTGTTTATTTATTTATTTATCTATTTATTTATTTATTTAGATTTTACTATCATTATCCTTTTATGACTAATGCTACATTTATGTTTGTATCATTTGTTTATTTGTTTGTACTTAAAAGTAACAAATACATAACAATGAAATACAAAGGAGAATACAACAGTGCAGTGCAAGGAAGGTTAAAAGCTATTTTGCTTGCCTTTCAATATTCTAACCTGTATAAACATGACATTGAGTATTTTGTACTCAACTGTTTTTGCTTGATACAGTATTTTACTGCTAAGAAAAAAGTACATCTACCTTCAAGGTAGAAAATTGTAGTTTTAAAGAAACTTGTCTTTACAGCTGAGGATGCGAAAGAAGCAGTAAAGGTTGGTGTTGACGGTATCTGTGTGTCCAACCATGGGGGAAGACAACTGGACGGAGTACCTGCTTCTGTAAGTTAAACTCAGGGCATTCCCCCACGCAGAGCCTTTCCACTCAGTGGCCTATACATGTACAATACACCCTGCTAAACTGGGCTGAGGTTTCCACTTTAGTGACCATGGACTGTATACCCAGCAGTCAGCCAATCAGAGAATTGCCCAAATTTGAGTGAGTGAGTGAGTGAGTGACTGACTTAGTGACTGACTTAGTGACTGAGTGACAGACTGACCTAGTGACAGTCTTACTGAGTGACTGACTGAGTGACTGACTGACTTAGTGACTGACTTAGTGACCGACTGACAACTGAGTGACTGACTGACTGACATAGTGACCGACTGACTTACTGAGTGATTGACTGACTGACTGACTTACTGACTGACTGACTGACAGACTTATACTGAGTGAGTGAGTGACTGACTTACTGACTGATTCAGGGGTCTTCTTGGGCAGGTTTGACTGTACATCTCAACTTCCATATCTACCCACCCTCCCAGATTGATGCACTACCAGACGTCGTCCGCGCGGTGGACGGTAAGGCGGAGGTTTACGTTGACGGAGGTGTTCGCAGTGGGACGGACGTCCTAAAGGCCTTGGCGCTCGGGGCGCGATGTGTGTTTGTCGGCAGGCCTGTCCTCTGGGGACTCGCTTGTGATGTAGGTTTTGAAAAAAACTTTTGCCTTTTTGCAAACTGTAATATATGCTAATAATGAACACTTAGACATGCAACACCCCCTCTATATAGCTCATTTTTTTGTTAGTCGAGTACTAGTGTAGATTGTGCAAAAAAGAGAGGGATCCAATCTATAGGCTGTGAGATACAAAGTACAAAGTTTGTTTTGCCATTTTGTATGCGTGATATGGACAAAATTACTTTCATTGTGGCGCTACAACAAACATACAAGTACCTGTTTTTTAAATTGCCATCATTACAAAGAAGCGAGAAAAAAAAACTGATTACATATGTTTCATTATCGTACTCAATTTATGTAGCTTGCATAGTATCATATGTATTTTTCTGTTAACCCTTCTTTTTTTGTAACCTGTAGTTAGCCTGATGGATAAGTATATACAATAAAGATCTTCATTAATTTCATTTATAGATATCTGTGAGTTAGTTGATGTACAAAATTAACAAGTTTCTAGTTACGAGAATATTCACCAATCAGGGACTTGAAAAGGTAACGAGATACGCACCTCCAAATTTTCGATGTCTACTGTACATCTTGATCACGGAGTATCCTAGTCTCGCGAGTACACAAGACTTAGGACGAGACTTGTGTAGATCTTCGTGTTCTCGCGAGACTAGGATACTCCGTGATCAAGATGTACAGTAGAGATTGAAAATTTGGATGTGCGTATCCCGTTACCTTTTCAAGTCACTGATTGATGAATATTCTAGTAACTTGTATCACACGTGACTGATGAATCTCTTCAACGATAACAAGTTTCTGTTGCAGGGTGCGGAAGGGGTGCATCAAGTTCTACAGCTGCTGAAAGAACAGCTGAATCTGGCCATGGCACAGGCAGGTATGTGGAACACTCATCTATTATATTGAACATCATTATGATTTTTTTTTTGTAATTTGTTCTATTGCTTATCTACTCAATACAAAAGTTACTCAAGTCAACTGGTAAGTTTTAGGGCGGAGAGCTAGGGATATCAGGGACACTGACAGGAAGATAGGTCAAAGGTCCCAAAAAGGTCCCAGAATAAGTTATGCCATTTCCTGTCTTTCATTATATACCTGATTATATACATGTATGTAAAAATGAACACATAATGGACAAAGTATGTAAGTATGTTTCCAGGTGTTTCAAAAAAGGGAAGAAACTACAATGTATTAGGTGATCAACATTAGATTAACAGTAGTCCACAGTTTTGTTTTTACTTTTTAATGTTAGAATGTAGCATTTTATTATTTCATGTTTTACACTTTGCATCTCTAGACCATGTGTGGTCCTCTGTGCATTTAGCCCATCTGGGCAGGAATATTTAATAAACACTATTATCATATACATGTCTGTTGCCTTATGGCGGCCAGTGAAAAAAATGCATCAGATAGAATCAGCAAGGAATTCACAAGGATGAATAAAATAAGAAATTCACAGAAACTGCAAATATTTCATGGAGGTATGACATCTTTGATTTCTTATTATCTCCGTGAAACACATGATGATTGTATAGTTTTCTGTGTGTGTGTGTGTGTGTGTGTGTGTGTGTGTGTGTGTGTGTCTGTGTTTCCGGCTTTTTGTAGTTAGCATAACAGCCATAACTCAAGAACCCCTGGATGGATTATGAATATATAATGATATTTGGTGTATGGGTAGGTGTTGGGAAGAGATTTCTAACCCCTGGTATGTGACCTTGGTACTGCAGCAGAACATCTGTTTTCTGTATCTTTTGACATGAACATGCTATGGTCTTGGTTTTTTGGTGGCAGATATATAGATTTGTAGGTTTGGGCCCCCTACCAGCTTGCTTTGAAACTGCAGGGGCATTTTTGTCAAAATCTTCCAAGGAGAATAACTGAATATAGGAACAATGGATTTCCATGACACAAATATTTAGTATGCAGGTTGAGCTTAGACAGCACATAATGAAGTGTGAATTATACAATTTTGGTCTTAATTTTTCCCAACTGCAGGTTGCTCCCAGGTGTCGGACATCAAACCATCACTGATTGTACATGAGTCTTACTACCTTCATGGCCGCCACTGTCCAGAGAGCTAAAATCAGGAGAAGCTAGACTGATGCACAGCGCTGAAGAAAAGCAGATCCAGAGAAAATAACTTTGCAACAGACCTGAGTCACTTACATGCACTTATTGTGCCATTATTGATAAAAATATTTATGGAGGCTTTTCATTTAGGATATAGTAGTTATAATTTGAATCCCCCAGCGACCAGAGCAAAAGAACATGCCGCGATCTGATTGGTCCTCGCCCAAATGCAGGTAATACCCAGGGGGGGGGGGGGCTATGTGGCTTTTCCTGGGCCTCCCCTCTAAACTTGACAATAGGAATTATTTAGATTGTACATACTAGTAATCAAAACTAAGCAACATTCACAAAAGACAAAAGGTGAAATTGTACCATAAATCCTAATGGAATTAATGAATAGAAGAGGAAAAATACAAAATTAATTTTAAGTTATCAAACATAATAAGTGCAATTACGCTATATATGATCACTGCTAAACATAATTTACAAATTGTTAAGAAATAGGTAAAAATTATACAAAAATAATAATTGTATGGACTATTCTGTTATCAAATATCAAAGGAAAATTGGAGATCAAGGAAAACAAACAAATCAGATGAAAGTAGTGCTTGGATGTTCTATGAAATATATCTTTAGACGTTTTTTGAAACTTGGCAATGACGAGCAAGACTGTTGTATTTGGCTTAGATTGTTCCATATGGGGGGCGTCTAAACTTTATTGTATGTTGTTTTTGACTCGAGTTTGTCATAATTGGTCTTAAGAGATTATGGTGTCTTGTATAGCAGTTATGGATAATTAATGTCAAATACAGTTATAACATTTAAATCGTGAAACAGAGCCGCTGTGTGTGCTTAACCTTTAATAAGTACTACAGACTGTTTTGCTTCCTCCATTGATAAGTATTACTACACCGTTTCCCACAGCATGTCAAAGTTCAGACATCTATTTCTAGGCCGACTTTCATAATTTTCATCAGATGTAAAGTTTCTGAAGCAGACCGGTACCGTTTATGAGTAAACTCTGTGTGATGGTACTGTGACCTATAAAAGACCTTGCATATACAATGTATTTGAGGTAGATAGACAATATGATAATTCTGAATTAACAGAAACGATTTCATTATCTTTACAAATCTTGATTTATGTTTCTGAATAAATGATCTATTGCTTATCATTCTCTGTGCTTTGCTTCTAACTACACCGTTTCCCATAGGTTCTCAAAGTGTTCTTTGAATACAAACCTTTATCATGATGATAGACATATATTTCTGAACCAACTTTTGTACTTTTCCATCGGATGTAAAGTGTCTGAAGCAGACCATGAGTAAACTCTGTGTGACCTAGTTCAGACAATTCTGGCAGAATTTGCATAACTGCCAAACCGGTACATCTAGCTACAGCGTGTAGTGTCTACCACGTGTCTGCAGTCTTCAGAGTCGCACCTTGTACACAGGTATGTCTTTTTAGTCTTCCTTGATCACATATATTAGACTTTTATTCTATATTTCAATTTCTCTTTTCCTTTCAGTTTTTGTTTTGTTTTACCGAATTCCAATTGTGGTGAAAGATGACACGTGTGGTTGTAAAGCAATATGGTACTTACCCTATGCAGATGCATGTAACATGGTCCGCCGGCGCCCCCGACATTCATTGGCGTTAAATGCCGAACAGAGATGAGAAAGTTAGAATTAGAGTCATGGTGCTTTGTTAGCATATAAAACCAAGTTTAAGAGGCCCTAATTCGGGCGAGTTGGTAGTTAATAGTTGGGTCGAGTTGGACTTGGGGCGAGTTGACCTTTTACCGAATAGACACTTCATGTACTTGCATTTTGCTTTCGGGCAAGTAAACTTCCAATGACGTTTTTAAAAAAAAAACATTCTGAATGGGCACTGCTACGGACGCAGCAATATCTTGCAGAAGTAGCCGTTTGGATATCTATTTTGCAAGCCGAATTTTATAGTACATGTATAAGAAAGAAATCTCCAAGCAGATGTTGGGGTGGGAGACCTTCTAGTTTTCTAAACTACCGGACTTCTCTGGCAACAACATGGGACCGGGTAGCTGTAAGAAAAGCCACGATCTTTCACCCCAACATTTGCGTGGAAATTTCTTTCTGCTTGGAGATGGAAAGTTGTTTCAGTCAAGAGTGGGCACGTAGTTACAAGGGAGTAGTCTGTATCTAGTCTCCAAGCAGAGGTTCGGCTCCGGCTGTTTTTGACGTGTTTTTTTTCCGGCTTGCTTTTTCGTCCCGTTTACTTTATGGAAGCCTTGAGTTCAGCCTTGGGCGACTATAGCTAGCGACGCAGGGAGATGACCTAAGCTAACAAGGCTACTTTATGAATTAATGAATGAAGACCTTTATTGCACATTTCTGCCACACTTGGCTAAGTACAGGGCACAACAAAACAAAAGAACAAGTACAGTCAACAGATACAAACAGGATATGACTATCTTCAGATAAATTCTACTTCTCCTCGCGTTTCGGTTAAGGTAGAATCAAAAGAACAGATATGTTTTTCAATGGGAGGTTTGTCTAGTCGCATTAGGAATATGAATTTGTGTACAGTACTTAAATGTATGAAGTAGGGAAATAGGTTTTGTGAAAGCTTATATATATATACAATTCATTTCTTTCTTGGATATATAATCTGCATTCTACCACTAAATGACATTCGTCTTCTATTCTATTCAATGTACAATGTTTACATAATCGTCGTTCTAGAGGAGTGCGGTATGTCTTCCCGTTTCAATATGTAGTTTGTGGCAGCTGATTCTTAATTTTGTGACTTCATTCCTGTCCCTATGCCGCCAAGCCATATCTCTTCCCACACTCAACCTGGGGCAGGGCAATCCTATTTAATTCCTACTTGTGAAACGCTTGTAAAGTGTTTGGGTTTATTAGACACTTATCGTTCCTTCTGTGGGCAGAGGTTAAATTTGGCTTGCCGATAAAAAGTATACGGGACAAAAAGAAAGGCCGACAAAAACGACGAAAACACGCCGTAAAAACCAGTCAGAGTCGAGAGTAGTCTGTACCTGTTTATGAATGAGGTAAAGGTCGTTCAGACTACTACTTTGAATCCAACTAGATTTACTTTATTCTCAATATCATTTTGACGACACCTCAGTGGCGAGCCAAATGGTATAGTACTGTGTGCAGTTTGCAAATATTCTAGATGAATTGTACAGGCATTTTATTACCATAGCTATTCTTCTCGTGATCAAAACCTTGGCATTTATTTCTTAACCAACTTTCGAACGGATTTAATTTTCTCAATAATTAATAAGCACACTTCGTTTGATCTTAATTTAATTGCATTCTAGACACTCCCCTTTTCATAGACAATTTTGGCAGTATCAATAATCAAAACCGGTTTATCCAACAAGTTTTCAGTGTCTTGTCTTGGTTTGTCTGTTCTCCTCAGAAGGGAGTTGAATATCGAACTGTAGACAGGTTTCTACATTTTCTACCACGGGTGCGTCTTTTTAAGCTTTAAAATCATTGATGAAAAAAGGTTTATTTACAAGTTCATTCCCTGAAAGCTAATTATAATTATGTATTGTTTATTCGCACAGTCTATTATGACTCCTAGAAACAGTGTGTTACCTACCTGTCTGATGGGTCTGTCATCTATGTATACCTTAGCCATTTCTTTACAATATTTCATTTTTTTACCTATGAAAATCATAAAATTCGTTTATCTATAACATAGAGGGACAACTTTTTTTTTTACATTGAACCACTTATCAGCTTGCGTAGTTCATCATTATTAATAGTAGCTATCAGTGCATCAAAATTTTCATGTGACATAAATAGATTTGTATCATCTGCAAATAATAATGTTTGCCTCATACCAAGGGAAGGTCGTTCACATAAATCAAAAGCAAAAGAGGGCCGAGTATAGATCCCTGTGGGACTCCACATGTTACAGATTCAGGGATGGAAAGGGAATTATTACTATGAACATATTGCATGCTATCTATCTACATTGTCACATGTAAGTAGGAGGCATATATACATGTGGCAATGAACTGTCATATAAAAGTGTTAACATAACGCAAGAGACCACTCAAGTATTAGTTATTGGCTATATCTAGACAAGTTGGGTTTGACTTTTTTTACTTAAAAGCAGTGGAAGACGAAAAGCCTCACTTTTTCTATCATCTGTTGGTCCTGCGATTGATTTCAAGAGAAAGTGACTATCTGTGCGTCCTTCGATGTGAAAAAGTTGGAATCGGCATGGTGACTTCTTTAGACAATGCTGTTGTTTTGTCGTGGTTAAATTGACAATCACGGCGGACAAATTCACGCTTATAATTAGAAACTCCCATGTCCGGACGAATTCGAACCTCGTCCTACGATGTTCGATCTGACGTAATTCGACCCGAACACGTGTTTCATTTGGGTTCACCTGCGGTCATTGCAAGTTTGTACTGTAAACCCACACTTTTGGGCTCTTTGTTCTGCATCAGGAAAAAAAACTACATTTTCACAAATATTAACCATTTTCTGGACAGTACATTTACTCTGACGCCTTGTTGTGGGCATTTAACATGTAACGAAGCTACTTGCGTCATTGTTGATGACCTTGAAAATGACAAGGATTGTTTACACCAATGTCAATCACCCCCTCCCCCTATCCGTGCGGCGTGACATGCGTTCAAACATCGTTTAAAACTGACTCCAAGAAGCATTCACCTTTAAACCTCATTGACGGCTCAAAATGACTGTAACGGTTTTCCCGAGATTTTTGTGTTGGAGATCTTTTTAAAATGCTCTCGATTTTAAATTATGGGTTATTAAGTGCAAAGAATATAAAAATAAATAGTCGACCTTGTTTTGAAGGTATATGTCGGCGTTATTGTGCGTTCTTTTAAAGCGCACACTATCAACAAAAAAAACGTACAAAACGCCATATACGTTCAAAGCAAGCTTGACTGCTATTTACACATATTCTTAGAGATTAAAATGTGCATACTGAGACAGGAGGAAGTGTTATTATAGTCTTGATCTCCCAGCAGATTTGCTGTTTCGGTACAAGTTTAGTTGCTTTATGTTTTTTTCTCTCCGCTTATCACCAGCCTTTGTGGGCATATGTTACAGTGGAACCTTCTCATTGGAGACAAGCATAAGAAGCACTAAAACAACACCTTGTGAAAGTACTTACCCTAAGTTCAATCTCAAAAATTATTCTGCACCACATAGCCACAAGGGTATATTTGATAACTATGCAAAGAAAACAGGCTGTTATCCAGTTCGAACGACGAGTACAGATCCCGGAAGTAAACAGACCTTACATTTGACCCAGATTTCGCCTGTATTCATCCGCTCAGGGCAGACCTGACCAAACTACTCACATATGTTCATACGCCATCTAATCTGGTGAAGTCAACAAATTCTGACCAAAATAGGAAAGCTTAGACCCTACCTGTTCTTTCTAAACAAAAAAGTCTCCAGATTGGGCCAGAATTTTCAAGGAAAATATAGGTTTTTAAGGATTTTAAGTTGGCACTACAAAGCTATTCCCATTTTTGGCCGACGTTGCGGGGGTCCACTGTAACATCTACCCTTGTCACCACCAATGTCTTTTCGAGACAGAATGAAATTCAAACAGTATACCGATGTTAATAACTGTCCTTTTCTCTCTGTTGGAGGAAAGCTCTTACTAGTAGGGGTAGCAACTCCAAGATGAACAACAAGTTTGCTCAGTAATGCTGTGCTTTCTTGCATTGCCCTCTTACCCTGGACATATTATCATCATGGGTATATCAAACAGTATTTTACTATAATTATGTGTGCATGCCAATCATAACATTTTTTTGCTTTTATGAAATAAAGGAATCGGTATGCTTCACCTCAATTGAGGATGCCTGCTTTAACTTTTTACCTTCTCTCTGTTGCATATTCATTGACCAGGCTTCGGTAAAAAATGGCGTACGTACAACAAGCCAAGTGGGACGTAGAGGAACAGTATGAGCTCATGGCTGGGGAACTCAGCGAAATTGATGACTTCATCATGGAAGGAGAAAAGCAACCGATCGAAGACGTGGTGGAATTCTTCAAGGAACGCGGCCACGAATTTTCTGTCTACACGATCGACTGGCTCAAAGACGCTGTGCTGTTCGTGAAGACAAAAGAAGAGACTGATCTAGATCAACTTAAGTTATACTCTTCATTTATGCAGGTAACTGTGTGCATGTGAACTGTAGAGTAAGTTCGTCTTGTAGTATTCAAATATTTTAAAGAATTACCAAGTTGTCGTTTTTTCTGCCCTATAAATTGTAATAACTGAGCTCCAATTCAGCCAATGGGCTGCCATTGTTCGCGACATGTGAATCAATCGATAAACCATTACTACTATATGTGTTTATGTACGTGCTAAGCTGATAGTTTATTTTTTTAATTTTAATTTTATTTTCTTATTATTTATTTTTATTCAAATTGCAGCAGGCAATACATAACCACCCAGGCAGCAGTAGCTGATTTTGGGCGTCTAACACAGCACACATAATTACAATGTTGAAAACAACGCATATATACAAATAAGTTTCTAACGTACACAATGATTTAATAATAATAATGATAATAATAATAATAAAATGTCAAAGAGGTTTGAGGTTTGAGAGGTCAGAGGTCAAGATTAACAATACTAAGGTAATTAAGATTTGAAGTAGTTTGGTCTGGTAAGTTGACAGGGATGGCTTAAATGGAAGGACTATTGAAACACTTTGTAGAGGAAATATATGCTTCGACAGCCATACAAAATTTTTGTTTGCTAAGCTGATAGTTAAACCCACGTAAAGAATACGTAAATGTACGCTTTCATCTTGAAAATGTACATGCACGCGTTCTTTAATGTGGGCTTAAATGTTGGGTTTCGTGCAGTGAAGGGGTGTGAGTATGTGTGTGTTTTTTTGTGTGATTGCGTGTCTGTGTGTTTGTTTGTGTGATTGTGTGTGTTTATAAAGAGGGATGTTTTATCAAAATGTTGTATTTTCTTGAATAATACGGCCCAAATTTTCCACCCGAAATTTTGCTTATTTCATATCATTTCCATATTTGTATCGTTTTGAAAATGGCTATTACATGATCTTGTCCATTTGAAACTGACGCGAACGTATTTCAATAGGCCCAACGGGAAAACGGCGTGGAGGTTCTTATGATCCCAAGGTCCGACCTGCAAGACGTCGCTGATTCCGTTGCGCAAGAAGTCGAACATATGCAGGAGATCTTCATGTACACTACAGGTATCTACCGTTTATTATCATATTGCCAAATAGTAGTAGTAGTCCACTGTGTTCTGCTGCTGCAGAAGTCTGGACACACTGTATGCAGCTTACCATGGGAGCCCAGACTAGGACAGGGTCGCTAGAGATTTCCTTCGGCGGCCCAAGAACAGTCAACCCGCCCGATCTTAACCAACGCTCCGGGGAGTTGTAGCCCGGGGGGTCATCTCTCGGGCTGGAACTCCCCCGGTGCGCTAATTACGGTATCGGCGGGCTTGGAGCTCTGGGCCGCCGAAGGAATTGGCTAGAAGGAACCGGCTAAAAGGAACCGTCTAAAAGGCCCGATAAACAGTCTGGTTCCCAGGGTAACTGTAGCTGCAACCAATCCTTCTTCAACTATCTCCACTTTGTCTGGTCCGCCTCAGGCTCCCTTTAGAGTCCCTTAGTTCCCGCAGTTTTCTTTCTGACCGCAATGGTCCTTGTCATCTTTCTTTCAGATCTGCAATTAGTCATGTTAGTAGACTGATACTGCCAAATGACGTTGACCAATGAGAAGTACCCAAAGTACGGATCAGGCAGAATGACGGTTCAACGGTCGCTCAGTTCAAATTCAAATACTTACTCGTCAGTCATAAAGCGAATTGTGATGCTAGCCGACGTCATGGTTATTTCGGTGTCTCTCAATTGGCTCATCGACAAGTTTCGCTATGTTGCATCGTGTGGCGCAATCGGTAGGATGTTTCGCCCACAACCGAGAGATCCCGGGTTCGAAACCATTTATATGCCCCGATGTTTTGCCCTTGGGAAAGGCACTTTACACGACTTTCCTCACTTCACTCAGGTGTAAATGAGTACCTGGCTTCGGTTAGGGACGTCCCTCGGATATGACGTTAAATGGAGGTCCCGTGTTTGAGAAGAGCCACACCTCGAGCACGTTAAAGAACCCACCGCACTTATCGAAAAGAGTAGGGGTCCTTCCCGGTGTTAGTGGTCCAAAACCAACAGTCTTATGACCGCACATGGGTTCGCCCTTAGTAATAGCCTCCGGCTAGTTGGGCAACCCTGGCATTTACATTCTGAACCAATAAATAGATAAAATCTCGTCATGATTTATAATTTTACTCCATTTTTCAGGTCGCTGTGGCTCCACAGTCCTTGTCAACGCAGCAGACGTCTTGCCGTCAGTCCAGGGTGTTCACCTACTTGACGTGTACAATGTCGTCGCTGATGCCGTCTTGTCCGCACACGAAGAGCTCCCTGACGAAGACGAAGACGAGGACATCTACAGAGTGGTCCGAGACGACGACGCCGCAACCGCCTTACTTAAGAACGTCACCACGCTCTGCAACTACTACTTCCTCAAGAACGACCCGCTGGAACGTTCAACAATCATGTACTCGCTCGCGCCAGACGGGATCGTCCTCGGCAATCTGATGGCAAAGGCTCGCCCGAAAGCTAAAACAGCGTTCATGTACAGAAACGGCTTAAAGTTTTTCGAGTCGCACTTGCGGCTTCTGCTGAGTAACGACAAGCGCCACTACCTCAACTTCCAGAAGGCTCACAAGCTAGGAAGAGCAGTGTTCTGTTGGGAAAAGGAGTATGAGTCCGTCACGATATTCGGCGACGACCCCGAGCTAGACAATGACGACGATGAGAGAGATATCAAGTACTACATCATAACACTGTGGCAAGGAACGCTGCACAGGGCCTTGAAGCTACAGGCGCAAGATCAAGAAAACTTCTTCCACGCCGTCATCAACTACGAGACACTCGTCGAAAAGAAATCCGAGGCTGTTCAGGAGATGATGGAAAAGTTTGGCATCGAGGTAGACATCAGCGATGCCGACATCGAAGTTCCTCTCGCCGAGGTGTTCAGCACAGAGGCTCAAGCGGGCTCCTGTTTTTCCACTCACCCCAAACGAGAAAATGACGAGTATCAGCCCCATCCTGACGTGTGGGTTGGAGAGTGGGACCGGGACGTCTTCGAAAAGGTTTGCAAGAGCACGGGATGGGAGCCCTCCGACCCAGACTTCGTGTTCCCAGGCACCATTTGCTAGATTTACAAGTTCTGCGTCGACATCCTCTCGTGGCAGTCCTTTCACTAGTGTATATTAAACAATGCCCCTGGCGTAACGGACTGCGATCCGTCCTTTTCGCTACGTTTAGCTAGCCCAGGACAACCGTCAGCCAATCAAATACCCCCCCCCCCCGGCTAGCGATGTTATTGGTCAGAAATTGCCAGCCAATCACGTCGCCCTTTGTCCGTAAGCGGCGATGTGATTGGCTGGTGATAATCAACCAGCGCTAATGCAGCGGAAAGGGCGAATCGCAGAGCGGTAAGCAAGTGTACTTTCTTTATATACACAAGCGGCCACCATGGCATGGGATTCATTTCACTGTAAACAGTTTGACGGTCCAATCTAACATCATATTAGCCAATTTCTGTTGATGAATTGCATGTGTAGTAAAATAGCATGAGTAGTAAAATAGTATTTGTAGTAAAATAGCATTTGTAGTAAAATAGAAAGACAAATGGAAATACAATGAAATGATTATGATTATATATCGATCATTATATTAATGATTTCGGAGGAATTTCTGGTTCCGGGCGGTGATCTTTGTATAAATTCCTTGGTGTGAAGTACCTACATGTTTGAATAATATCTGTTAGTGAAGTTGGTATATTGAGAATATATATTAGCCAAAGTTAAAACTTGACTTTGGCTAGTACATTTATACAGGACTTGGTATTGTTCAGTTTTAAGCCATGGTGCATATGGATAATTACATTTACGCAGTACTGAATATTTGTCGTACGGATGTACATGTAGTATGGACTAAAACGATTAAAGTTGAATAAGAAGTTTAACATGTATGCTGTTTCTGTTGAGTTTTTATTTGTTGCAAGAAGAAGAGTAGGCTAAAACAAAGAGCACCATTTGCTTGTTTAACTCTCCGGCTTTCTACGAAGTCTGGATACATATACGTGGAAGTTTTAAAGGCACCCAGAGCATTTTATGAGGCTTGCAAACTGGAAATATTCTAGTTGCTGTAATCTTTATGAAATTGACATTTAATGTTACTGTTTACCCCCTGTTTGCCAGATTTGCGTGCGGATTTCTTATCAAAAGTGCTCAAAAGCGGCACAAAAATAAGCTACAGGGTGATCTTTTAGTTTCACGCACCTAGTGTAAATAGACCGACACCATAGCCCCGCCCACCTCCGTCAAAACCTAGAAATGCAAATGTAAAACATAAAAATGGAAATGTTTGGCGGACATGCACTCTCTCATTAGTTGAACCGCTAATTGTGAGAATTCTATCAGTTCTCACTACACAACGACATCGTATCTTTGCTCTTTTGATGTCGGTATATATATGTAATTGTATAGTGTTATTGAAAATTACTATGCGCAGGAATGACTAGAAATTTGAGTTTTTTTATTCAAGTTTCAAGCCTCATAATATGCTCTGGATGCGCCTTTAATGCAACATACCAATGACACGGTAGCAAGTTAACAGGCCATTTTCATTACTTACATTACCGAATCATTTCTATTTCCTTGGTCACTGTACATGCCTCTCATTCTGATCTGTCAGCCCTCCCTTCAGCATTGCAGATGGAATCGTCCTCGATAGAGAAACTTTCCGGTATGCAGGCTTTTCATTTAATGACGTCATTTGTGCTATGTTAATTAGATTACAGTGAATGTCTCCTAAACACGCCAACGTGCTGTAAGTTAATCCGATTACTCGCAACGTCGTCACCGATGGATTCAATCTCTATCTTTTTACAATCTCAGTAGAAAAAGCTTCTAGTACAACTAAAGCGAGCCGGAGGGACTATTTTTTCGGACGTCAGGCCATTCGTCAAAGAATTTGCAGGTTCCGGGGTAAAAACCGCCGGAAGTGACGTGTGCGCCCCTGATGGACTGCCAGGGTCGGACGATTTCCGTCACCATCATCATTCCGACATCTTCGTGATTCAGGAAGTGACAGTGGATGACGCAAGTTCCGGGATACCTAAAAAGAGGTAAAAGCAAAGTCTCAGATTACCCTCTGAACTTACACTCTTCTACAAAGCACTCAACAATTTAGTCACCATTCCCCTACACGATTATGCTACCTATAACACCAACAACACAAGAGGTCATCCGCTCCGCTTCAAGACTCACTACTGCAGAACTGATACATACAGAGGCAGCTACATCCCAAGAACAATAGTAGAATGGAATAATTTACCTGCCAACGTAGTTACTACAACAACACTGCCAAAGTTCAGGTCGGGACTGGCCCAACACATGGGCCTTCCCACCTGCCAGTAGTTCTTTACTTTTCTAAGGCGGCCAACACTTTTATATTACTTTTTTGCACATTAGTCTAGATGTTTTTCACTTTTTATGTACAGTTTTGTTTTGAGCACTCCACCACCGGCCGCACTTAGCCGTGCACCTCACCCTGGACACGATGCCCCATAGTGGGTTTTGTCCAGTATTCTTAAGACTAAGACTTACGATGACATGACGCCTGACCTATAACCTTCGAAGAAACTACCGAGCGAGCGAAGCGATGGGTACTCTACTAGTATGTATTTGTAACCCTACGTAGACCTTATCCTTTTGCATGGTTTACATAAAAAGATCCTTACTTTAAAGTATTCAAGGTACAGATCAGTCAGAGTAACGGTTTAACGGTAACTCCATTCAAATTCAAACACTTACTCGTCAGCCATGAAGCGAATTGTGATGCTAGCCAATGGCGGTACAATGATGGTGTCTCTCCATTGGCCTATCGGCACGTATCCCGCCATGTTGCGGTCCCTAGTCTCGTGACCGAGGTATGTCAGGTTGACCGGTATGACCTCCGGAGCTTCTAACGGGTCAAAGTCCTCCAGTTGTTGATCGCAAAGAAACCCCTGAAAGAAACACGTGTTTACTCGTGTAATCTTTAGGATGTTATTTTATGTCAATCATGAGGTTGTCATGGCAACGATTGCTGTCAGCCGGATTGCCATTCGATTGGTGACAAGTACGATGGACTACTTTCTAGTAAGCAACAACGTCAACGCAAGACCCTCTAAATATGAGATGAAAATGTGCACTGCTGATTTTGATAAACCACTTTCAAGATGATTAAGATACTCGCAAATTGCCAATTGTGTCCAAAAAAACTGCGAATACCACACACCAGTCTCAGAAAGAAATATCTTCTGCTAAAAGTTGCGGTGTTGTAAGCGTTTGATGTTTTACAAAAGTTGCTCGTGCTATGACAGACTATCACTTTCCTCAAATAGATGAGATACCATTATTTGAATACGTAAGAAGTCTATGAGCCGTTCACGGATTATACTGCGCATTCGCAGTGAGAGACATAATGTGGGTGATATATCAAAGTCGAAGGCTCGAAGTTGTAGACATTTTTTGTCTAGAAGATATCTAGATGTGTTTGATTATGTCTCAGGGGCATTCACTGACTTTGACCCACAATGCATTTTGCTGTTCATGGACAGTTTAATCTTTGAAGCGGCTTATTGTACCTGTTGGTCGTAGTACGCAGGCGCGAAGCTGGCCACGGGGCCGTTGTACTGATTGTAGGCGACCACCTGGAAGTGATTGACGTGCACGTGGTACGGGTGTCCCGAGGAAGGGTCAGCGTTCACCAAGTACCATTCCTTTGAAGAACAATGATATGAATAAATGAATTGAAAATGGGCCCTGCAGTTCACAAAAAAGTCGCAAGGGGGTCCAAACCTACACGACTTCATTTCACTCCAAATTCCTATGTACGGCTGAAAAATCTTGACCATAGCATGCCCAGAACACGAGATATCAAAACCGGAATTTCCGCTGCAGTCATAGACAGTACTTAGAAAGTCGCTAGGGGGTCCAACATCTAAGGGGTGTCTTCAAGACCTACCCACATACCAAATATCATGAATATCCATTTATGGCTTCTTGAGTTTTGCTGTCAGCGAATCAGCGGTACCGGTACACCCCCCCCCCCCCCAATAAACGTCGGCGCTCTTAGAAGTCTGCCAAGGGAGTTAGCAGGTAATTAATCGAAGGATAGCCTCTACCAGGCTCCAGACGTGGCTGGAAAGAGTAAAAATCGGCCAAATACACAGATAACATACCAGAGGAGTTGTTAAAGTTAAAGTCCTCCCCGCACCAGACGCTGCATAAGGCGGCGCCCATCTCCGTTTTGGCAGCCCTTGGGCCTCACAACTTTGTGCAGGTCACCACAGGAGGTGGCTAGTCCACTGGTAGTAGCGTGCGTTTAACTACCATACTCTTTCCCAAATGCTGAGTGCTAAGCAGAGAAAGCAGTATGTACCATTTTTAGTCTTTGGTATGACCTGGCCGGGGTTCGAACTGACGACCTACCGTGTGCAAGGCAAACATTCTACCCACTAGGCCATTGCACCAGAGGAGTTGGCCGCCCGATAAACATAGTTTGCCACGCTTGGCCATTTTCTACTTTTTCTAACCACGTCTGAAGCCTGGTAGAGGCTATACAAAAGAGGCTGCATACCTGCACGGTTCCCGTTCTAAACTTATACCGGAAGTAGTCACCGGTCTTCATCGGCTCCCTGTTGAGATAGGGAGTCGGCCCGAACTCGACGACGTTCCTGCCCCTGATTCGAGTATCGGGGAACCCCCTCAGATCCAGGTTGAAGAAAGGCCTCTCGGGTAAGGAGGTAGGGAAAGACATCTTTACCGGCTCACCTGTATTCAAGATATGGCGATTTTTTACGTTTGGGACTGCATTGTAAGCAGCGACACCTACCTGCGGTATGGAATAATGCAAGCTAGTGTTGTCCTAAGGAGGGTGACAGACGGTCACCGAAACGTCGGCTGTGATGTTATGTCTTGTTATCAAAATTAGACCATTTCACACATTAGTCGAGCCTAGCTGCCTATTGGCTGTTTAAAGTCACGTGACTGTGACGTGATATAGTGCCGCCATGTTGGTAGATTAAATGCATGTGTTGATTTTCCTTATTTCAAAACGCCTACGTTTTGCTTTGCATCTTCTCGGAGCATCAAAATAGAAATATTTCCCTCCTTTAAATCATACTGAAGTCGCCATCTTGGATTTGTCTATCTCACTGATAACGAGGCTATAAATTGTGACGTCACCTACAAGCAACTGAGAATAAATACCTGAGACTTCAATGGTCGCTATGACTCCTTCATATACTGGCGTGTTACCGATCGACATGATTTGATCTGGAGCGTTGTGGGAAATGAGCTTTAAGACAGAAAGAAAGAAAAAAATGTTGAGGAGAATGCTAGCTACATGCAAATAATACATGAAGTCAAGCATCCATAAAAAGTACCGTAAAAGCAGTGATTAAGTAATTTCATAATTTCCATCATACAGATTGTTCGACTTTATAATGAATGAAGACCTTTATTGCACATATCGTTATAATAAAACAGTTTGCAACGACCAAAGTAGTAGGACTAAGAAAGGAGGTTATATAGACCTCCTTGGACTAAGTATGTCAATGGCATTTCCAAGTCACTCAAATTTTACATCGAAAAGCTTATAAGAAAGTTCTATCGTCACGCATACGTATGATTTAAGATGCATACGAATTCTTTCAATGCACAGGTCAGAGATATCTCCGTGAAGCATATAAGCCCTTTCACGGATCCAACTGCGTATGCGCATGTCAAAGGTGAAGGCTCCTGACCTGTAAACAGTTCTTGTCTCCATTATGCCTTAAACACGCCCAGATCACCTAGTACGTACTGTAAACCTAAGTTTTGGCTTTGAGTTGTCAACGATTTTATGTATAGTTTAGTCTCGTGCATTTTTACCATAGGCGCATAGTTTTGTGCTGTTTTTTTGTGTTTCTTCAATGTTTTTAGCTTGGCGTTTTTATGTATCTGTTTGGCGTGCTTTGTGAACGTTTGTAATGAACTCTGTGAGCGTTTATAATGAATACTGTTCCCAGGGCTAACCCTTTGTAATAGCATTTGGCTAGTTGGGTAGCCCTGGCTGTACTTTTTTAAAGTCGAATAAATCAAATCAAATCATGGTATACCCCAATATATTAGGACTCCGTCGGTCGGGTTGCATAAAAATGTCTAGACGTGTTTTGTTTGGGGGCCTTCACCCCTGACCTGCGCATACGCAGTTGGATCCGTGAAAATATTTATTGTTACAGTGCCACCGGTAGTTGATCCAAATAGTCGATGGTTAGCCCTCGACTACATGACACCGTAACAATAAGCCTTTTCACGGACCCAACTGCGTATGCGCAGGTCAAAGGTCAAGGTAAAACACCTACCTGGTATGACCCTGCTTCAGAACACCGCACCGCCACATCCGCTCGACCCGCGTCAGGTAAGAAAACGTATTTCGTCTCGTAAGGTTTGTCTACGTAAACTCCGTCAAACGCCAGGACTACCATCTCACAACCTGCGAGAAGATATTGATCATGAACAATCAACATATTTGTGACAACTGTCCCCATATCATGATTCATCGTATCTGCACTGGTAAGCATTTATCTCGAGCATTGGAGATTTTCTGACATAGGGAGAAGAGTTGCTGTTCCAGTCATACTCATGTAGTCTTGAAGTTATCTTCGGATCCTATGTCGTGGTGAGTAAAAGAAATCAATAGACCTCAATAGACCTCATTCCAGATACTGATTTTACTCACGCGAGAGTACATTTTTAACGAGAGTTTGCATCAAAGCGAGGCAGCCGGTGTTCCCGTGGAAGGAGGCGGATTCGAAAACAATGTCTTCTGCTGAAGCCCAGAGCGCGTTTACGTCAAAAATGTACTCTCGCGTGAGTAAAATTAGTACCTGGAATGAGTTCTATTGAATTTTATTGAAGAATAGACCGGTAAATAGCTGAAGGTATGGATGTAATGTCTTAACATTTGTTTTTGGTGTATGTGTCGACAAGGATGTTATTTTGTATGATAAATCTAGTTTTCTCTGTACATAGGCCTCCTCTTATTTATGGAAAGATTTATGGAAACTTGCCTAAAATAACGTAATTCCGACAGTTTCAACTTTGTATCATTTTACTGCAATGTTCTTTTAGTGCATCTATGTACAAATTTGTCAATAAACCAATATCAAATCCCTGCCATTTTATCTGCTCGAGTGAGGCAGCTTACCTTCGAGGTACATCTCCAACATGTCGGTGGGCCCGATATTCACGAGCCGGAAACGTTTGATCTCTCCCGGCTGCATGGAGATCTTTGGTACGTACTGACCTGAAGATGATGGCATTAACAGGAGTTATGTGATAAGCCGGTTCACGGTTCAAACTGCGCATGCGCAGAAATATGCATTATTGGTAATATTTCAAAGGTGAAGGCCCATGAGACATAAACAAAACACGTCTGTACGTGTATGGTCTAGACAAGAACTGTTTACAAGTTAGAGACCTTTACCTTTGACATTTGCAATCACCCAAAATGCACCTCGCGGCGCATGCGTAGTTTAATCCGTGAGCCAGCTTACTAGAATGGGGCAGACATTTTTTTATCCCAATAGAAACATAACTTCGCACCAGAAAGTTTTTTTTTTTTTAATGATGACACAAGATATGCATTAAAAAATTCACAGGCGCTGCTTACCATTGGTCAGGTACTGAGTTGCGTCATTCCTCTCGAGCCAATCCAACAAGGTGATATTCTCGTCTGTTACGATATCGTCTAGTCTAAAATGGAGAGAAAAAAAGTACACATTTATTGCGCAAAGTTGTGACTTTCCCTTCGAAATGATTTATTTCCCAAATTTTATGGTTCTCGTATTGGGAAGAGGGAAATATTCTATTTTGCCTGTGTTTCGAGTTATCTTTATTTTTCTACTGTAGACCAAACTCTGAAGCCCAACATAACCGGTAATATATCGATCGAACTCTCGTTGAATCTCGCGATAGCTGCGTTTAACAGCTTTACCGCTAAAAGATCATTGTTGTACAAGTGACAAGGACTTAGACGTGCCGTGCCTTCACAACGAATTCCAAAAATATGAAAATCCAAGACCATTAATTTCTACTGTAAAACAAACACTCACAGAAAGATGTCGCCGATCTGATCTTGTATGACGGGAAAGCTGAAGGCGTCTTGTCCGTAGAACAACAACTTGCCGAGCAACATGGGTACTTCACTGTCACAGTTTTTCGGGCAGGAAATGGCGGCGAGTTCCTCTGGCATGGACTCTTCCTCGTCTTCCACGATCAACAGTCCGGCAAGACCACTGGCTACCTTTAATCAATGAATCAACAAATCACTAAAGTCAATACATTGATTTATCAGGTATTAACCCTATCTAGACCGGGCTTTTTTTAGACTTCTTGGACGGGGGGGGGCTCTTTCGACCCCCCCGTCATAACTGCGGAACGGTAAGCTCTATCATCACCAAATTTGCAGGGAGTGATGTTCACGTGAAGTTTCATAATTCCTGTAATTTTGGTGACGTTATGACGTAATATGACGTAATTATGACGTCATCGATGTGATTTTATTGGCTAAATAGGGAATTCCCATAATTTCTAAAAATATTAGACAAAATAGTGCTTATTATTATTCTAAGGGTATGCCAAGACATTTGACGTCAGTGGTGACTTAGTTGACGTCAAAATGACGTCTGAGAATGACGTCATGTGTTGTTAGCGACCCCCTGGGATCCGCCATCTTGGATCGGCCATTTTGAAATTTTTAAAATTACATTTTTTCCTTGTATGATCCCAAATAACAATCAAAATGGACAAAAAACATTAATCTGAATGTTTCTGGTTAAAAAGATTCCAGGTTGTGACGAATTTAAAGGCGAAAAAGCCTGTTTATACCGAAAATAATAATTTTGTCCACCATCTTGGATTTTGAGCTATGACGTCATCAAATTAGCATAATTTATGAATATTTAATCATGCCAGTTACCTTCAATCACATGTGATGTTATATATGTAGGAAACTATTGTGGTTGGGCAAGACAACATTGGAAACAACTATGTTTTTATCGAAATTAGTGAAATTTGCATAAAATGCCTCTTCAGAAACCCGTTGCCATGGCAACACGAAAAATGATAAACTTATACTTTTATCATAATATTGTTGCCAACTAAATTTTAGGAAAACTCACCAAGTTTGGTTGTCCTACCATACGTCGTTTGGCAGTTATACGATGTCAAAGTTGGCGCGGGCACTTTTAGCCCCCCCCCCCCGGTCTAGATAGGGTTAAGTTCTTCTAACATTTTTTGAAGTCTTTAAAAAAATGCTCACAAATGCCTCCGCCCCCGAGTCGTCGCCAAGAAATACAAAATACATGCACAGTGTACGAAAAGTACCTCCACGACTGTGCAATTTGCTGTCGTATACCAATCCTACGAGTAGTACCGATAGTTCGTACCGTTCGCTCACAGGCCGCTGTAGTGCCTAGTGGTACACTATAGGGCATCAAATTTTCTTGCTGTTTCAGTAGCAGGGTATATTTTTACAGGGAGGGGTTGTTAGCCTTTCGCCTTAATGTGCTCGAGGAACCTCCTCCAACACGGGACCCCCAATTTGTGTCCCTTTCAAAAGACAGGTGTAGCCCACTCGAAATGTCCCCCAAGGTTCCAGCTAAGGCCATATTGATTTGATTATATGGATGACATCCTCCGGAACCAAAAAAATTGATGCGGGTGTGCGAAAAAAAAGTTTGGCAAAAAAAGTTGCTCTCGTTATGAAATCTACGTGGTCAGGAAGGCTTAAGGATGAACAAAACTAAACACACAGAGATATGGTATACCGAATATCAGATTCTTCACCTTTGTTCTTTCAAGCTTTTTAAGATTTACAGTATGGCCAGAAATTGATGCGCGCACGGATGTCATTCGAATATTCAAATCAACATGGCCTTATTGGGAAATTGGAGCTCGACTGTGAGGCCGGCTGCTACCAGTTGAGCCACAGGGTACACGTGTACATCCCATCTGAGCTTTACGACGAAAGAATGTGTGTGTGTGTGTGTGTGTGTGTGTGTGTGTGTGTGTGTGTGTGTGTGTGTTCTTAAACCTCTACAGGCTCCGTGGATCGCTGGAAACAAGGAGGCTAAAATCCAACAAGGAGGTTAAAATAGGATTTTAACCTCCTTGGTAGAAATCTGCCAAATGAATAGTATGCTAAGGGAGTCGGCAACGGAGAGGGGGACAAAAGGCGACCCACGGATTGTCCCTCTCTCCGTAGACGACTCTCTTAGCATACTATTCACTCTATTTGGCAGATTTCTACTATAATCATTTTACCAGCGATCCACGGAGCCTGGTAGAGGCTAGGTGTTCTTGATTGTCGGCTCCATACCTGGAAGTAGGTGGCTCCGTGGTGGTGGGCGTGGTACCAGTACGTCCCCGCCGGTTGGAGCTCGTTCAGCTCGTAGTGGTGCTGGTACTCACTCTCTGGTTTCACCTTCGCCATGTAACAACAACAGAAAACTTTCAATCCTCCTACAACGTGGAAAAGGCCAAGGATCTAGACTCATCAAAGTTTCAATCAACAGACTGAAAACTTGATTTATATTTTTCCTCAGCCTGCCCGAAATACACCTATACATGTATTCACGTACTAACACACATGCACATATGTACAAACAAACAAAAAACACATACATCTCTCTATATATAAACAGGCAGATACAAGTAAACATGTACACACACACATACACGCACACACAAATGCATGCACACAGACACATACACAAACACACACACACATGCGCACGCACGTATGCACACACACACACACAAACACACACATGTAACGTAAGATGCACATAGACGCACACACATACACACACATAATGACACAATACTCACTCACACACACACACAGAGAGAGAGAGAGAGAGAGAGAGAGAGAGAGAGAGAGAGAGAGAGAGAGAGAGAGAGAGAGAGAGAACATTGTCGTAGGTACTAGGTAATCACCTCTATCAGGACGTCGTCCTGCGGCGCCCGTGGTGAGATGTGTAGTCCGTGTAGGTGAAGGTTGGTGGTGTTCGGGTGGCGGAATGTGTTCGGCTCGCCCTCGGCTTGGTTATCTCCCAGGTTATTTTTCTTGAAAAAAAAGAAGAAAAAGAAGACGAATACCGTGAGAAACGATGTACGGTAGCAAATTACCTCATGGTGTAACGTAGTAAATCTAAATGTATTATTGGTTTATTGGTCAGAAATTACCCGTGCAATGGCAGTCCGTGCTGAATTGCTGCAGGGTTTACAATCATATGATCCAGAACAGATACATATTTGCTCCGCACTTGCACCTTGTGGAACTGTCGCAAGGGTCTGGGCGGCTGCCATTCGGCGCCAGCAGGTGACCTCAGTACGACCTTCCCCAACCGAAGTCAGGTATACCCATTCACACCTGGGTGGAGTGAGGAAAGTCGTGTTAAGTGCCTTTCTCAAGGGCACAACATCGGGGCAGTGGTTTCGAACCCAGGACCTCTCGGTTTCTGGGCGAAACACCCTATCGATTGCGCCACACGATGCCATCAAGTAACGCAAGAGTATCCGCACTAGAACCTATGTTCAACTACTAGCAGAATGTCACCTCGGTCCGTATCCATGTTTTACAATTTACATATATTATAACTCCGGTGTGTTTCTATCTTTAGTAGAATCCGTGCTCACCGAACCAGTAGAAGGTTGACCAGGTCCCCAGCTCTGATCCGTGTCCAAGTCTCATGCATATATTTCGATATTTCCGGTGTATTACGACATTTAGTAGAACCCGTGTCCACGTACCTACCAAGGGAAGATCTACCTGGTTCCCCGTCCTGCCAGTGCGTGTTTTATGTATTTTCCCTGTTTCGGCTATTCCGGTTTATTTCGACAGTTTAGTAGAACCCGTGTCACATACCACCAGAAGGTCTACCTCAATAGACCTTTCTCACGCGGCGGCCATGATAGAATGAAAACGAGGCCCTTGTGGCAAAAATTAGACCGATCCTAACTGTCAATCACAATTACCAGTTTAGCCAATGATTACCTGATAATTAGAGAATCGACCAATGAGGAAGTGGCTGCATGACCGTCAAATATTTGCATTTCTATGTTTTTATTTTGCATTTCTACGCTCTGACAGAGGAGGGCGGAGACTATGGGATCGGTCAACGAAGCTCTAAATTGCTGCATATTTTTTGTACATTGCATTAGTTGTAATATTGATACTTGGATATCATATCTTAAAACTTAATGTGATTTAGGAGGAAAACTAAATCTGTACATTATTTTTGCTTCTTTGCCTTGTTGGCCTCGTCTTCATTCTATCATGTCCGCCGCGTGAGACAGGTGTATGGGGGAAGGGTGGGGGGGGGGGGGGCTTCGTGTTTCGGTAATTCCGGTTTATTTCTATCTTTAGTAGAAGCCGTGTGCACCTACCAGGAGAAGGTTAACTTGGTCCCCGGCCCTGACTCTCAGTGATGGGGAGGGCCAACCTCCGTTATAGGTCCGTCTGGTGAAGGTCAACCACTCCACCGTGACGTCAGACACCTCCACAGTCAAGGTCATATCAAGTTTACCGTCTACCGAAGACGTTTCTTCTGGCTTGATGAAATCATCTCCACCTGTTGAAGACATCGACATCATTTAACCTCCTTTAAGGAGGGACTCCTTCATAAGGTCGTGAATGATTCTGAGTACGCATGCGCAAGGTCTGACTTGTTTGTAAACAGTTTTTGTCCCGACCATTGTCGCGATATCCATAAAAATGTCAAGACGTATTTCGTTTCTGTGTCAGGGGCCTTGACATATTACCCACAATACATGTCGCTGGACATGCGTAGTCGGAATCATAAACGGACGCAACCACTACTTTGGACAAGAAAGCAGGACCCAGGGTTCTCCCCCTATAAAAACTTTCTTCTGTCAGGGAGTTAGTAGCTAAACTGACTCCAACCCTCATCCCAACATCATAAATGGATTATCCTCTGTAGGGGATCTCTACCAGCCTGGCTCCAAGAACAATAGAATGGGTTCAGAGCGGACGACAGGAAATCATTTGCATATTAACTGACGTCTCAATGTTTGAAAAATCCCTCATTTCTCTCACTAGTTTTTGAAGAAAACATTGTCAGACCAACAAAATAATCCAGATACATGTAGGTGTTACAAAGCTACGAATTCAATACAATACGTAACTTTGCTAGGCAACTTTCCGAAAATCATAACATTGTGTTTTCAACTGTCAGAGCAACCCCTTCAAAGTTGGAATTGTATCTATATTTTCCTCAGACCTGAATTAGCTTTGATAGCTGTGTGTCTAGAAGTATGACTTATACAATTGTGGTGACTATTTGGTAGTCTAAGAAACCAGTATAGACTCAGGGGCTCTAGTCTAATCTGTAGAAATGTAATTTGTATACTGACAGCCAATGTCTGAGACATTCTACCAGTGAGCATGGCATGCCAGTGTTGTAATTGCTTCATATTCTTGGTTAGGTATTGCAAAGCTGACTTGTTTATGTGCAACTATACTTTGATTCCTTTAATACACTATATGATTTCAAACATGTGCTGAAGTAACTTCAATACTCGGTAAATTGTCTTAGCCAGCGAGCCCTTTCACTGATGTGAACACCACGGCATTCAGAAGCAGACTGAGGTCTGGGAGTTTACGTTAGCTGAATTTATTGGGTGGTTTTATAGTCCAGCCTTGCTCTTTAAGCCGGCTCACGGTTTGCACTGGGCATGCGCGAGGTCTACAGGTAAGGCCCGTAACTTGTAAAAAGTTTTTGTCGAGACCATGCCTGATGAATGTTCAGACGTGTTTTGGTAATATCTTAAGAGCCTTCAACTTTGACATATTACCCACAATCCCTCACACCACGCATGCGCAGTTCAAACAGCTAACCGGCTTATCGAAGGTTCATTTCTCGTTTAATAATATTGCTTTTAGCAAAATACAATATATACCTTTTCGATGTTTTTTTGTGAAAAATGTATCTATACAAAAACAGAGTATGTTTCATGAAAGAATCTCTCTTAGATTGTTAAGGGAAGTTAAAGGAGATGGATAAGAAAATCACAAGTGAGCAGACCTTGGCAACGGACGCCAGGAATACCTCGTTTTCTACTCTTACATTTAAGCGGAGTATCCTGTTGCTGTAACGTTATAAAAAGAAGCTACTATAGAACGTAGTTACATAAATGCTTGTCTGTGTGAAAGTTTTGTTTACCTTTGAAAGGGCATGGTGAGGTGTTGCTGCACTGCGCGTGCGCAGACCGGCACGTGACCAGGCATACGGCGAGGAACAGCAAGTATGACATCATCTGTTTTTTCCCTGACAGGAAATACATAAGATCAGCGCATGAGAACAAGTTGACGTTGAGAAGTTTAAAACTAGTGCTTACCGGATATGTTTTGTCAGTGTTGTGTGTGTGTGTTTTTTCAATAACTTTTAAGACTAAAATGTTTGTCTGATGTACCATATGGCCCTATGAGATAGGAAAAAGTACTGACACGCGACAAACCTTACATGTCTGCTTGGAGATATAAAGAAGAGAAAAGAAACAAATTGCAGATGTAGCTACAAATGAACATAACGTTGAAATTGTGTGTAAAGTCCCTTTCCTTGCCAATGTTCTATAAGTTACGCTTAGAAAAATTCGTGAAAATTTTAACTAAAAAAAAAGAACAAATACCCTCAAAACCAAAGGATCCCAAAACGTTCATAAAATCGTGAAGTGCATTTCACAAAGTGACGCGAAACAACGTGAACTAAATTTACACCCTCGTCTACGATTTAACCTAGCCGAAATGGTATTCAGGTCAATCGTAATGTTTAACCTAAAAGTTTATATGGTAAATAGCGTATGGCATTCCTCTGTCGTAAGATGCCAGCAAGATGAAACATATAGCCGTGGCGTAATTCAACCCCTGACAAAACGTCAACAGCTAAAAGGTTTAAAGCTTTTAAAAGTTTATATGATAAATAGCGTATGCATTCCTTCGTTGGGAAATTTAAAAAAATGTAATATTCAGCTGTGGCATAATTTGACCCATGGGAAAATTCCAACTGCCTTAAGTTTTCGACTTGACTTTATTTCGTCTGAACTGAAAATGATTTGCAAGATCGTGTAAAGTTAATATCAAACAAAGAAATATCTTCTATTTCAACAGCTAAAAAGCTCAAAGCCCCTAAATTGTCATATGGTAAATAGCGTACAAGTATGCATTCCTTCGTTGGGAAATTACAACAAAAGAATGAAATATATAGCAGTGGCATAATTTGACCCATAGGAAAATGTCAACTACCTTAAGTTTTCGACTTGACTTTATTTCGTATGAACTGAAATAGTTTGCAATATCGTGTAAAGTTAAAATCAAAAAAAGAAATACTTTCTCCGGATATTGTATTAGATAAAGGTTTCTCCAGAAACAACTTGTCTTTTAATTATAACGTAAAAACTTTCAAACTTACCTTTTAGTTCTCTTCAAGTTGAGACCTGCGTCGTTGGAGCGAAGTTTTTCCGTGCCTGTACCGTCAAGCCGTTATAACTACTATGCAAGCACTTTTTGACCGCTCCAATATTTGCCGGGTTCCTATCTGTGACTGGTGTCACGTAGAGCACGTAGTAACAACAGAACATCACGTGATCGTTATCAATAATCGGACCACGGCTATTTGAACAATGTGGGTGGGTTTCAATAACAATTAGGTCACGAGATATTGCAATGAGCTTTCGTCAGCTTTAAATTTGGAACGTCCGCACAAGCGGTCACTGCAAGGTCACTGCAAGAGTTTTTAGCGGTCATTTGCGGTCATTTTATGACTAAGAAGTGTTGTTCTTTGGTGTTTGCGACGCCCCCTCCCCTTGGCTTTGGAGAGTAACGTTCATTGGCATATGGCACTGTATCTTTTATAAATATCTTGTATGACCTTTACCTCTTCCCTCGTGCCTCAATGAAAAGCAGCCTACATGCTGATATGAACTTCTCATGAATAAACAAAATTTAAGGTTCAAACAAAAATATCCATGCACATGATGTTGTTGCGTGACAGAAAGCTATCCAAGTTCAAACACCAAAAAGACATATTCCGGTTTACTTTATTGAAGACTATCAGTTTGAGACACTCTTTCCGCTGACAATGATCTTACATGACCTGGTCTTGGTTTGTTCCATTTGAGAATAAATAGGGGCGTCTTCTACTACTTGCTTGATAATAATGATGTCATATAAAGGTACTGGTTGGCTCTGTCATCTAAAAGTTGATTTTAGATTTCGTGCTGTGTGGTACCAGGAACAGGTGTTGTTAGACAGAGATAACAAAGTCCAATAGACGTCTGACCGACACGCGCGCACGCCGATGTAATGTAAAGGTTACGTGAGGTCAACATGATCATGAGTGAATGACTTCTAAGGTCTCATTTCTGTATTACTCCGAGTGGGTTCTCCGTCCGTGCCCCAAAAAATGAACGGCTGCATGAACATGTGTGTATATCGGTGGGAAATTTCCTTTTAGCTAGCCCAACCTATCTCAAGCGTCAAACTGATGAAAGCTTGTTTGTACATGTATCTGAAGAAATTTAGCAGGCAAAGTTCGGCAGCCGCGCGCGAGGTCGGACGTCCACAGGCCGTTGGTGTTGAGAGGTGCGGTCGTGCGCTAACAGCTGGAAAGTGCCTCTTGCGGGGAGTGACTGATTGCAGTTTGCAGTTGCAATAAATTAAGAGGAATTGTATGCCAACTGGTAGTTGGCATTTTTTTAAACATGATTTCGAGTTAGTGTGCTCAACATAGAATGAATGACTTGGTTCATTTCCTATAGCATCATCTTGAACGCGCCCATGTAAAACACGTATTATAACATGCCTATGGGGAGAAAAAAAACTCATGAATGAGACCCTAACATGCATATGTTGAGGTAGCAGAACACAGATTTCGGCCTGTGGGGATTTCTATAGTTAAGGACCACAGATTGACTGACATCGACGCCGATTGAAATATAGTATATACTTAACCTATACAGACTCGTAGCCCGCAACATTTAGTTACAGTTAGCCTGGAATCCATACAATCGGGGGCTCCTCGATAGCTCTACGGCACAGGGAGTGACCCCCGCCCGCGTTTACGGCCTTGGATTAGAGGGCGGCTGGGAAAGTAGGGTGGCAAGCGGAAGTAGTGATAGCGGTAGAAAGGCTATCAAAAACGGTTCAATAAAGCAAACTGGGCCCGGTAAAAACCCCTAAGCCGACCCCTAGAGACTGGGACCAGGCTAGTTACAGTATATAGGTACATAATGTACATATGCATTATTACATTGATTATTTAAACATGAATATTGCTCGTACTTCTTCGACATAGAAATTAACAATTATCTTAAAACACCTTTAGGAAAAATACTCACCAAAAGTCATGATTAACATTATAAGGTATGAAATTTCATTCTTTTTTTTCACTTGGTGCGTAGTCTTCAATCCTAGCGAAATACAAGGGAACTGCAGAACGTTCAAAGAAGTATAGGATGTATCTGTTAATTTTTAGTTAGGTGCGATTATGGGTGTCCAAGTGTGTCTTACAAATGTATTTTAACAGTAAAATAAACGGAGAATTAGAAGTAAATCAGTTTATGATACGAGGGTTATATCTTATTTCAGATGTAACCATGTAGCTTCTTTTGTGCCACGTTTGAGCAGTTTTGATAAGATATCCGCACGCAAATGTGGTAAACAGTGCCATTAACTGTCAATTTCATAAAGATTACAGCAACTAGAATATTTCCAGTTTTCAAGCTCGTAAAAGGCTCTGTGTGCCTTTAAAGTGCAACCAGTAAAGGGGAACCCTGGTTTGCAGCACAAAGGACAATAACAGTCCCTATGGCGTTGTCTTACAATAGGAGCTATACCGACATGATTTACATTTGAATGACATTAGCATACGGTTCTTACGAGTTAGTGACTTTGACATGTTCAACCGGTTTTTCCACCTAGATGTACTTAGAAAGTATTGATTCGTTCTGTCAGTTCATTCTAGTGACGCTGAAGAAGACTGACGGGTCGGAACGCCCGGAAGCAATCTCCGAATCTTATCCAGTGGTAGAGATTGAATTGTATCTAAACGTTCCGCTACATATTTGGGTAATCAGGCACGAGTCCCTCTGGGAAGGTACAGCACCATAGTCATCATCAACATGGCTGCCGCAGACCAAAATCGCCACGACAGCGCAGTTCGTCCTCGTTCCTACCAAGACGAGAGCTATCAGCACGGGTTTCTTGGAGCTGTTAGTGACTTACAGAAAGCTGAGGTACTGCAGGATGTCGTCCTTGAAGTCGAGGGCCGGCGGTTTCCCTGTCATCGGCTTGTTCTGTCCGCGGCCAGCCCCTACTTCAGGGCCATGTTTACAAGCGGCATGGCGGAAAGTCGGCAGAAGACAGTAGTTTTACAGGTAGGGCCGTTTTGCAATGAAAAGTATTTTTGTTGTTGTTCCTTTCTTACATGTAGGCTGTGTCTCCCATGTTTAAAAAGCTGAGTGTTTCTATTCCCAAGCAAGCTGCGGCTGCGGACGGCCATAATTTTGACCCATTTTTCTTCTAGGAAATTTCATTAGAGGACCCCCCCCCCATGCATAGCCTTGGGGTCCAAACAGGGTAACTGTAGAGGAAGCCCCACCCAGTATCCATGGCGCGGGTACTAGTATATTAAGGAGGATTTATAATAATTTACTACTATATAGAAGTTCTATATTAAACCTTCTTGGGTATATAAAGTACACTAGTATGGACAAAGTTCTCGAAGAACGGGTAGAAAGTTGTGAGATGCATCCAAGTGTAATCGCTGCTTTGTGGTATAGGACAATGCTGGCTTTGAGACTCAATAATGATTTGGACTGTGGAGTTTTGTTGGGGGAGCCAGCTACAGTTCAATGTATTTCCGCAAAGCGGACATGAAAGGCCGATTTTTAATTTTGCAATATATTATACTATTGAGCCCAAACCTACTTTATTACTATTTCTCTACTAGTAGACTAGTGTACTCTACTATGATTTTTACTGCATTGAAGCTAGTCACCGTGTGGTCCTTGAAAATCCCCCAAGGGCAAATACTGTCAATTTCTGTATTGTTTGTTTTTCTTTTATTTATTCGCACATGTTTAAAAAAAAACAATAGTGAAATAATTGAAAGTATATGAAAGAACGTGCAGGAGGAGAAAAGAAGCCTGCAATCGTTAAGAAGAACATTTAGGAGTTGCTTGGGTTTGATAGAAGACTTGTATTTACTACACATATGTACACTGTTGCCTTTTTATTTAAGGTTATGAGATGAAAACTATTTTCGAGGATTAATTAATTTGATGTGATATATTGTCTTGAATTGATATTTTGATAGGATATACAACTTGAGACGATTTTAAAGTTTATTGATATCCTTCTTCAGGATTTGGATGCAGATATGTTCGGGGAAATCCTGAGTTACATCTACTCGGGAACCCTCCATGTGTCCCTGGACAAAGTGCAGCCCCTGTACCAGGCAGCCGACCTCCTCCAACTTGACTATGTGAGAGACACCTGCAGCAGCTAAATGGCCATGAACATACACCGTGTGGACCTGTACAAGTTTGCTGACGTCTTCTCTATAGACAGTGTTCGGAACAAATGTCTGCAGTGTATTTGTAGGCACTTTGCTAAGGTTGGTCTTTTCTTTAATGTGGCGAATCTATAATCTATCTGAACCTGATTCATAGATGATGTTTCCTGGACAATTTGATGCAATGGAGGAAAAAATAATTTACCGGAATATTGCAGAGTAACAACATTTTCATCGCAATGACTTCAATTCTCTGTTAGAATTACAATTTTTTTTACAAAAAGCATACTAGTTAGTACAAACGACTTGCCTTAAATTCTGCCTTTGCTATAAGCATATCCAGTACACGTGTATTTGTATGTCAGACATATTTTCACAGTGCATATTAGATTTACATGTATTTTACCTCCACAGGTTGCATTGACTGAGGAGTTCTGCAGCCTGAGTGTGAATCAGCTGACTGAGATCATCAGCCACGATGAGCTGGATGTTAAAGAGGAGACAACAGTGTGGGAGGCTGTGGTGAGATGAGTGCAGCACAGCAGGGAGGACAGGTGGGTTTTATAAACATGTACATGATATCATAAGACAACATAATGATCTCAGTTTTATTAATATCTTTATTGAGTTGACGTTAATAAAAAAAACTAGAATCCCTTGTACTCAGGCAAAATTTCTTATCTGCTATATTTCGGTTTTCCAAGATACAGCGAAGAGATTTTTGGCAAAATTATCTGAAAGTTATTTCACAATCAGTGATTACACAATCAGTTGCAGACTTCATTGTGGTTGATAACCCTTACCCTGTTCAATATAGACTGCGTCACCTACCCAGCATCCTCCCTTACATCCGCTTCCACCTGCTGACCCCGTACAACATGGTGGCCATCTTAGATCACCCCCTGGTCAAGGAGGATCCTGGGAGATCTGCCATCAGGAACGTGGTAAAGGAGACTTCCAACCTGAAGAAGAGAGTCGGGATGGACACACTGGAAATGGCCCTGCTTTTCTATTTAAAGAGCAAGGCTGGACTATAAAACCACCCAATAAATTCAGCTAACGTAAACTCCCAGACCTCAGTCTGCTTCTGAATGCCGTGGTGATTACATCAGTGAAGGGGCTCGCTGGCTAAGACAATTTACCAAGTATTGCAGTTACTTCAGCACATGTTTGAAATCATATAGTGTATAAAAGGAATCAAAGTATAGTTGCACATAAACAAGTCAGCTTTGTAGTACCTAACCAACAATATGAAGCAATTACAACACTGGCCTGCCATGCTCACTGGTAGAATGTCTCAGACATTGGCTGTCAGTATACAAATTACATTTCTACAGAGCCCCTGAGTCTATACTGGTTTCTTAGACTACCAAGTAGTCACCACAATTGTGTAAGTCATACTTCTATATAGACACACAGCTATCAACGCTAATTCAGCTCTGAGGAAAATATAGATACAATTCCAACTTTGAAGGGGTTGCTTTGACAGTTGAAAACACAATGTACTGATTTTCGGAAAGTTTCCTAGCAAAGTTACGTATTGTATTGATTACGTAGCTTTGTTACACCTACATGTATATGGTTTATTTTGTTGGCCATGGTCTGACAATGTTTTCTTCAAAAACTAGTGAAAGAAATACAGGATTTTTCAAACCTTGAGACGTCAGTTAATATGCAAATGATTTCCTGTCGTCTGCTCTGATCCGATTCTATTGTTCTTTGAATCAGACGGGTAGAGATCCCCTACAGAGGATAATTCATTTATGATGTTGGGATGAGGGTTGGAGTCAATTTAGCTACTAACTCCCTGACAGAAGATAGTTTTTATAGGAGGAGAACCCTGGGTCCTGCTTTCTTGTCCTTTAAGGTAATGTCTGTACATACCCACATACATAAATCTTTTTTTCTTTTGACTGTCGGGCTAACGTAATTTTTTCCACGGCTAAAAGACCTTATTCTCTCGGAGACTGAAGTCTATATTGTCATTTCGGGGTCAAGATCTACTACTACTGACTCATGCATAGTATAGTAGACCATTATGCCATGTTTTTTACCAGGTATGCTGTTTTGCATGTCTGAAGTGGATTTGCAATGAATTGTTGTTGACACTTTATGATATATTTTGTCCTCTCCAGGACCAACGATATCTTCTTCATGAACCCTCGGGCGGGGAAGTACATCAGCCGCAGTTTTCCTAAAGAGCACGGTTTTTCACTCGACGCCTTAACCGCCACCAGCGACAACGATATCTATATCCTCCGTGAAGAATCCGCGAATAGTAATCAGTTGTCCGTGTTACAGTACAACCATGCAGAGAATGCGTGGAAACGCGCTAGTGTGCCCCCAGTATGCTGTGACGTTGAAATAAGGAACCTGGATTGTCGGTTCCTGGTTGAGATTGATGGAATTTTGTATTTACTCTCTGTGGAAAAGACAAGAAGCAGTCGATTGGCCATGATTAGAAAGTACGACTGGCAGACGGACCAATGGCAGGAGTGTTCACAACTCGTGATGAGCAGAGCCGGGGCCGATTTCGGGACATTCTGCTCTTCAGTGTCATGTGGTTCACACCTCTATGTCTTCCTGAACACACAAATGTATCGCTACGACCCAAGCCAGGACAGTTGGTGCAAGCTCACCCCACCGAAACTCATTCCCAAACTCTGCACAGCGGTTTCATTGGGAACAGAGATCTTCTGCACAGACCACGGCTTCAGCAAGTCGATGGTTTACGACACAGAGTCTGACCGCTGGAACGTACTACAAGGATGGCCGGACTCAGGAGACCTCACTGTTATGAATGAGCCAAGTCTTTTCGTACTGGAGAACCAGCTGCATGTATGGTTAGAGCCCTACAGAATTTCCACGAAAACAGATGAAAAGCATCTTGTATATGTGTATGACAGGTCTGCAGATGCCTGGAGAGATTTAGAGGCCACAGTGCCATATGAGGAATATGTGCCATGTGGTTCCTTCAGTCCTGTGGCACGTATGTATCTACCATGTCTTAATGGATAAGGACACACAGAAGGACTGTTCAACATTCTCCCTGCTGCCTAACCCTGTAACCAATACGGCAATAGAGACTTGGTAGCCAATACTTTTAGTGTGCTAAATGTTAAAGATATCTGTTTAGTCATTAGCATTTACTAAATTCATCTACCTTAGGAGAGGTATCGATGCATTTAAGTAGCACAGAGATTCATTCCAGCTCCTTTATCTTGCATTATGTCTTGTTTCTTTAAATTAGTTGAGAAAAGAGTCACCTTGTCATGACTGACAATTAGTATATAATCAGTACTTTATCTTTTCTGTACCTTCATTTTGTATTTGTAGTCTGGGTATCAACCTCCTATAGTTTTCAATACTGTCCCCTTCTATGTTTGATCATCAACTAGTTTCTACCCAGACTAATATATATATATATATTGATTACTATAAGTCTGTTGTTTTAGTTTTTTTTAACCTTCATTTGTATTAAACACTGGTAGATTTTGATGGAAAGAAAGCGTTGTCCTTTTTAAGGTCATTTGGTGTGAACTCTATTTGTGCACAAAATGAGTGAAATGCTCAAAACCGTCCTGATGACGGGCGGTATACATATCAAGTTATAACTCAACACGTGTCCTAATTAGTTTGCGAGTATGCAATACACAGGCCTGTCAATGCTGGCTGAATATTTCCTTAAAAATGTAAGTAAATTTCTAGTATTTTTAAAGAAAAGTTTTACAATTTTCCGTAGACTACAACGAATCCTCTAAGTTGAATTGTTTACTTAGATGAGGGTAGTGTACAATTAGGTATTTTCAAGAGCTCATTTTATTTAATAAGCAGGTGTTTCTAGGTTAATTCCTTCATCTTTCAGCAGGTAATCACAAGAATCAACATGTGACAGTTTCAGATGCAGAGAAGGTAGAAGAGACCTAGAGACGAACCAAAGTCAAAACACCCATGCTTTTAAAAGATATTATGCCACTAGTGTGACACAGAAATACAACATTTCCTGATTATATTCAACCATAAAAATATAGCCAAACAAGAGTTCTACGACCTCGTACCTTCGCCAAATAATTTTGACCTTTATGACTGACGTATTAGGAGTGTTTCTCATCAATCATATATCATACCAGTTGATTGTCTTCACCCTAAAAGCATTAGTTGTCCAAAGTGCGAGCTTAACGAAGAAGGTTATGCTAACATTTATCATCAATTATGCAAATGAGCTCCTTATTAGCATGTTTTGATTCAATTGTGTTCACATTTACACAACTTCCAAATGCCACAAGTATGAAATTGCCGTCATTTACTAGTATGAAATTATAGTAGTTTCTCATTAATTATGCAAATTAGGCCCACATTTGCATATTTTCTATCTAGTATGAACATTCCTCTCTTCGTCGGTAGAACGAGATAGAACGAGATTTGGCCGTACCGTAGTCCAAACAAGGACATTGTACGGCCAAATCACGTTGAATCTTGTTCTATCTCGTTTGAACTCTGACGTAAAGGAACGTCGAGTCCGGTCGGTACTTGGACGGGATATAGCTTGGGACCACCGGATGCCGTAGGCATTACTTTTGATTTCTTGTCTGAAGCCGAAATACCAATTCTGATTTTTTTCCAATAGCATGCTATAGGTAGCCCACCAAATAGCATCTTTCGCCTACGACAATGTACTTATAGCATGCTATTGGGAAAAAAGGACATTGATTCAAATGATCGTTGAATGGACGTATTTGCGCCTGATAACCAGGCCTTGCTCAGAAGAAAAATTAAACGCGTTTCTTTAGTAGAAATATGTTCTGAGATATTTATTCAGATCTATATTTGGTAGATGTTTGACTTACTTGACTTAATCCTCTTCGCCCCGAGCATAGGGCCTCAGTGACTTGTCTCCACCTCTTCCGGTCTCCGGCGGTCCTCTTAACCTCTTGCCATGAGGTGTTGGCATTGTCTAGATCTTTCTTGACACCCCTTCTGCAAGAGAGCCTTGGTCTTCCCCCCGCTTTCTTTTCCCCTGAGGGTTCCATTCTAGCACTGCTCTTGTGATGGATGATGAAGGTTTTCTCAATGTGTGTCCTATCCACCTTCACTTTCTTCTGCTGATAATGACTTCCACGGGTTCCTGGTCCGCTCTAGCAAGGAGATCTGTGTTGCTTATCTTTTGGGGCCACCAGATACCGAGGATGAAGCGTAATCTTGAGTTGATAAAGGTTTGGAGTTTCTTAAAGGCACCCAGAGAATTTTATGAGGCTTGAAAACTGGAAATATTCTAGTTGCTGTAATCTTTATGAAATTGACATTTAATGCCACTCAGGTTCTAACTGTGCAAAGGCAGCCTTAGCCTTGTCTATGCGTGCCTCCACGTCCTTGGTTGTTCCTCCATCGTTACTTATAACGCTCCCAAGGTAAGTAAACTCATTTACTAACTCTACCTCTGTTCCTTGGCAACACACAGGCTTAGCTTTCCCCACAGTTTTAACCCCCATCTGCTTTGGACACGTTTATTTTCAGTCCCACTTGGATCGAGTTGTTTCCTAACTTCTCGAGTTGTTTCCTAACTTCTCGCCTCCGTGAGATACTTGTGCTTGGAAGTTGCTGTGGAAGACTTTGACCATGTTGATGATTTTTGTGGGGATTCCATAGTGATCCAGGATGTTCCACAGCGTAGACCTGTCGAGTGAGTCAAATGCCTTCTCATAATCGATGAAGACGGCGTACAGTTGTGAGTTAAATTCTGCAGATTGCTCCACTATGATTTTCAAGGTTGCGATCTGGTCACAAGATCTGTTTGGACGAAAGCCTGCTTGGTTGTCCCTGAGTTTGGATTCCATGGCATTTGCTGTCCGGTTAAGAATTAGATGCAGATGTTTGGATATATATATATATATATATATATATATAGAGAGAGAGAGAGAGAGAGAGAGAGGGAGAGATATAGATATATATATATATATAGGGAGAGAGAGAAATAAATAGATAGATAGATAGATAGATAGATAGATAGATAGATAGATAGAGAGAGAGAGAGAGAGAGAGAGAGAGAGAGAGAGAGAGATAAGATAGATAGATAAGATAGATAGATAGATAGATAGATAGATAGATAGATAGATAGATAGATAGATAGATAGATAGATAGATAGATAGATAGATAGATAGATAGATAGGTACATCAAACGAAATACATGTAACAGGAAATCAAAGACATTTAATGTTTGTCCGGCTGAGGCTTGGATCCATTTATTTTACATTTTTACCCAACAATCCTCTACAAACACTAACTTCATGAAGTTTGATTCAATGCATACCACTGTCCATAAGCTTTCAAACAGTCAAATTCTATTGCAAAACATTATCTATTTTCCATATGAAAAAAAGGCGTAATGTCATACAGTCTCCATTAGCATCTTCAACAATTCTATCTTTGCATGGGTTGTTCATAAACGTTGATATTATTTCTTTAGGCAAATTCAATGTTAATTGATCAAATAAATATAATCTTATAGGATAACATTCAATACCATAGCAGCCACAATACGGTTAGAATTGAGGTATTAATTTAGTGAACCATTAAGCATTTCTTATGAATTGGAAAGATACAGTAAAGATACAGTTTCAAACAAAATGTATTTCATGATGTCAAAAGGAGAGTGGAGCTTGTCATGATTCCTTATACCGTGTTTCCAGACAAAAAGAGACAAGCCTTTTGGACATCTACATTTTTTTTAGCTGGCACAAACAATGGAAATCAGGAAGCTTTTTACATTATCTAAACAGCATTCCATCATTTGCGTTTTACACGTTGTGGAATGCTAAAAGCCCTTCCCCAAATATTACTTTCTTTCTTTATTCGACAATTACATCTGTATCTCAAGGGAGGATAAATCGACCTCTTCCCGACAATCGCATGAAGGAAAGTTGCAACATGTTTGCAACCAAGGACGAGGAAAGAATAGCGGCATTGAGAACTGGTTGTCCACTTGAGTCAGGCTTTGCTTGTGTTCCTCAACAGCCTTCTTGATGACGTCAAGAACTTCTCGGTATTTCGGGTAGGAGTCGGCGCTGATTGGTCGGTCTTCTGTAGGGTCGTTAGTGACGTCATACAGCAATGGCGGATCGTTGAAGGTGACCCCAAATTGAACATCACAGAAGCAGCCAAGTCGTTGGTCACCGCAGTGTGTTGTACCGGGAGCCCAGGGGTAGGAAGCGAGGTGAGCTTTCCACGTCACATTTCCTTTGAGAAAACAAACAAACAAACAAACAAACAATCACACATCGTAATTATAGATATAGAAAAGAACATCTGCATCAAAGTAGAACGATATGTGCAGAACTTTGCACTCAAGTGATTATGACGTAAGTATTGTTCGTCATACTGGATCGTTAAACCTCGAAATTGCCGGGTTCTACCTAGTACCCCATAACCAGGCTCCAGATAAAAAGGCCATAAAATACCACAGCCCCAAATCTATAGTTTATCAAAGAATTGTTTGCCTAAGACTTAAGATATTTTCTTTTAATGCATTGTTCAAACTTCATTTAGCATTACTCACCTTTCTTAGGTCTGTACCTTACAGCATGCAGGACATTACCACAGTAGTGGAACATGAAGTCGTGCGGAGACGGTTGCTTGGCCCCGCCTAGCAACGGCAGGATGTTCCGCCCGTCCATCACCCTGTCCTGGGGAAGCGGGGCCTGGAGGATGTCTGCTACCGTGGGGAAAATGTCCATCTGACTCGTGGCCTCCGTGACTACAGTACCGGCCTTGATTTTTCTGTGTAACGTACAAAGAAAAGCATAAGATAGATGCATTACGAAGTAGTAAATGAAGAAGTCTACTTAGTAAGACATGCTTGTGGAAAAAATCGCATGCAGGGCCGCTGAGGCATCTCCTACGACTAAACAGTGCTCAATGCAAAAGTGCAACAATAGACCTGTTTTCGCCATTTTGGAATCTGCTCACGCGAGAGCACAGTCTGACGAGAATGTGCGAGAGTTGAAATGATTGGAAGCAACAGATCTACCTTGGCCACTGCACAAGTGTAGGCATGCGGATTCCTCCTTCAGAGCCTCCTTGGCCTTTACTACCTGTAAGATCGGGTGCAAGGTACTTAGAATGTAGGTATTTCTAATATTTGCATTAACGGAAACTAATATATGCATCCATTTATGAATAATGTGGTTTTAGTTTTAGATTCTATCAAAATGATTGTAAGAAACTTAAGAATCGTTTTGACGACGTGTCACACCAGTAAGATGATTTCAAACATTTTATTCCTATGTGACTTTTGCCTGTGACGTTACGACTTTTAAAAAAAACAACTCCGCCGCGATGATGGAAGTGGATTAATCCAAGATGGCAACCGATGGATCGGGAATTTCCTGATTCTAACAACAAAGTCATTTATCTGGTGTGCTGTCCTATCTATTCCAAAAGATCAGGCAACCAAGTAGACCTAGAAAATAAATAATTGTACTGAGCATTTGCGTCGACTAGACACGTGGTTTCAAGCCACCAATATGACGGACTCTAAAAGAAGGCACGTCAAAGTCACGTGACTACAAACACCCTTACGGCCTTACCCTTGTACATGCCGTTCCACCCTCCGGCATCTCCTATTTCCATATGGGCGCCGTTGTCAGACGTGAAGTACACAAAGGTGTTGTTTGTCAAACCCAGCCTGTCTAACGTTGCCATGACGACCCCGATGCTCCAATCCATCTCCTCCACAGCGTCGCCATAGAGACCGTGTCGGCTTTTCCCGCGGAATTCCTTATAAGGTAAAAGGGCGGTGTGCGGGTTCCAGTAGGAGACTTCAATTAAGAAGGGTTCCTTCTTTTCTTTCCTTTCTTCAAGAAATTTGACGGCGTCAAGTGTCATCCTGGGAGTGAGGGTAGAAACGTCGTATGGCTGCTCTATGACGTCATCATCTCTCATCATGACGCAGTTGAAAACTCTGCCATTGGCCCAATAGACATATGTACATATCACAGCTGACCAACCGATGACAGACAGCACAATGACAGTTTTCCACTGAATGTACTGGAAATACTTGAGTGCCAAAAGGCCAAGGAAAACGCTGACTGCTATCTCCCATACGTAGAATAGGGTATAAAATACATTAGTGACAAACTTCGCCGTCACTCCCGTCCCCCCCTCGCTCACATCGTCCGGATCGCACTCTGGCGCGTTTGTACCAGGAAACCCATAGAAGTAGTCGAACCCGAATTTGTTGGGGTGGTGGCAGTGGTCTCCTACCCATTTGCAATTTAAACCAAGATGCCATTTTCCTAAAAAAAAAGAAACGTCCCAAATACTCAAGTTAGCTTGCCTGGAGATCATTATATCTGTAATGATTATTTTATTCATTAATAACAACAAACAACAAAACAATAAATTTCATCTCACCTATCAGTGCTGTCTGGTACCCATGATCCTTTGCCATCTGAGGAAAAGTGACCTCTGACCTTGGTAGCCCGGATGGGGCAGCCAGAAAAACATAGGCCAAAGGTCGATCCGTTCCCGCCATACCTTTATGATTAGAAAGAAATATTTGTCTTAAATATATGTATATAGTTTCCGGCTAAGTAAGGAATATTTCATGGTTGTGTAAGTGCAACCAAAAAAAAATCGCGAGTATCTCGAAATTATTTTGCATGAAAGACACACCCTCTGCGCCAGAAGTCGCTATTTCTGTTTAAATAATGCGCAACCAAGAACGTGCCTTGTTGTGCCTACGTCATACAGCACCATCAACTTCTGGTGGAAAGGCAAACAATGACAAGAGTTGGTTGATTTGATTTATTCATTTGGCTATAACAAAAGTACAGCCAGGGCTAACCAACTAGCCGAAGGCTATAGCATTCTAAGGGTAACGGGTAACTGGACAACATATTTAATCCAAAACAAACTTTCACAAAGCATATTGAGAAGTTTACGACTAAACTACGACCGAAGTACACATAAAGTCGTACACAAGACACGTATACAAGACTAGAGTTCTTACCAAATCTCACAGGAAGGCGTCCAGTCAGAAAGGCTGATCTACTGGGTGTGCAGACGGCGGCGGCGGCTAGGTGTTGGGTCAACTTGGCACCTTTAGCAGCGATATTGTCGATATTCGGAGTCCTGACATGCAATGATTGATAAGGATAACATATTGAAGTATAATGTGGTCATTTGTTCTAATGTTGAAGGTGATAAATGGCTGCAGCCAGCTCGTAGTGATATTCCTGCCCATTTATGAATTGTAAATTTGGTTGGTCAGGAAGGCAACAATTAAGTGTTGCACTTTTCACATTACTGGAAAAGATTGGAAAAAATATTGGAAATACACGGAGGTTATAAGTTTGTAAAAACTGCTTACAACTTCGATGTTGTTTTATTTCATCGCAGATTATGTTTCGTTGCACCCGCTTTATGTTTACTCAAGCAGGTTGGTTTACTTTAGGAACACGTACCATTTCGATGATTTTCGCAGTGAATTGAAGAAAATGGGCGTCAAAATTACTAATACAGGCTTTCATTGACGTTACAATAATTCTATTTTAAGCAGCACTCTAATCCAACATGGCGCAAACGACGTCAAATAAAAGCCTACACTGCTGACCGGTCTGTCACACGATGACGTGAAAGTTTCTGCCCTTAAGGTCAATCACCCCAACGCTGCTTTAATGAGCCTGTTCTGAATGTTATGTAAACTAGTATACGATCTCCTCTTTTCTCCGATGATAGCTCTTCACTATTAAACTAGAATTGGTACAAAATACGACGCACGGTTCTGTCTGCTATTGCCACAAGAAAAGTTACCAATTGAACGAAGATGCCATTATTATATTTCTGCCAAGGCGAGAAATGCAAATATCAAATAAACAACAGGTTACAAAAATCTTAGTTGGTATCAGAAACTGCCACCCTTACCGAATCGTGTCGTTCCCGAAGCAGCCGACGTCTCCGATCCCCAAGTCGTCGGCGACGAGGAACACGAAGTTGGGCCGATCGTCCGCTCGGGAGACTTGCAACACGACCGACAAGAACACCAACCACAGAACACCCGCCATCACGACTGGACGCTGAATCTGTGACCGCTTACCTAATTGACCTAGCTGACCTCTAGGTTAAGTAAACGATTGGTTGTTGGTTTATTGGTTTATCAAGATGCCCTTTAGCCCCTTTAGGGTGCTAATTTTCCAGAGCTCATTACACAAGACAACAACATAAAAATACACCAGATATACACATAAGTACGTATTTACATATAGGTACAGAGTGAGGTCAGAGGTCAGATCAGAGAACTGATTATAACTGAGTATAATTAAGTCAACAAATTATCAGATAGTAAAGGCATGATATTTGCAAATTACTAAATTGCTACCAATTACAATTTGGAATGATTAATTCATCACCAGGGTTAAAACCCAAATCGGGTATTTAGGGATTGCTGGGTATCTGTAGAGTAATCGCATTCCTGTCTATCATGACTGGAAAACCATTTGTTTGAAAGATTTTTAACAATTGATAAACTTGCTACCTTTCTCTCTGGTTCAATTCATACCCTTGATTCTCTATTGATCCTACGCAGAACCACCACCTACTTTGATTTGAACAGTTTGGTTTGCCCTATATCAACACCCAGTGTTATCTCTGGATGATTACTCAAACCAAGGCTCAAACCCACCAAACAAAACAAACCGTTTGCAAATCAGAACACATCATGCATGGCAGGGCGTGACATCACATCTGATGACCCCTTACCAAGACCGGTTCCCTTGGCACAAATCTTTTATCAGCTGGTATTAGATACGACACATACTACATAGTATTTGGTACATCCACCAGATTACTAGTCATCTGTAACTGTATCCACATAGCCCTTCGGTGTAACACAACCTCTTCTCGGCAGGCAGCAGCACTGAACGACCCGTCACACCTAACCTTTGCACGTCTCACAGCTCACCCATAGTGGCGGCCATACCTGTCCGTGCATCCTCACAACAACCCCGCGAGATTATTAAAAGTAGGTGAGTTCTTTTTGACGACAAGTGGGTTCACTTGACTTGTCTTTACATCAAGTCAGTCCACTATATAGAAAAAAATAACTTATAGCACGACATTCGTACACGGTACAATGTATGGCAACATCGATATCTATCAAACATAGTACAAAATAGAAGTATAGAATACAATATCCTAATCACTAAAATAACAAGGGCTAGCATAACTCTTTGATATAGTGTAGCAATCGAAGAGGGCTAATCATGAGTTTAGGTATTTTTTCTAATGATAAAGCAGTATTTTATGTATTTACCTATTTTTGCATTGTGGGAGTTGTTGCATCTAAAGGTCTATTCAAATAGGTCTGTAGCGTCGAGTCTTTTGTATACGTGACCTACTAATTTTCTTTGATAAAGCAGTAAACTTCACAGTCACATCGTTTTCTTGAAATACGGTGACTGGCTAGATAATATATGTCTTGAAGATGTCTTAGTAGCTATCAATACGCTTAAAAGCGTTACATGACTCTGTTTTGTGTTGTTTGCATATACGGAAGTGCCAACCTTCAGGTATTGTAACGCAAACATCAATATGATAAGGATTTGCTATGAGTTGTTGTAGTGCTCCATAATGTATCATGATACTTGTTCTTGGCCAGTACGCAATGCAAAAAAATCATTCTTGTGAGCTGATTTCAGATTTTTTATTATACACAGTACTTGTTCCATGCTCTATATCGCGGAGTGATACTTTGTCACAATCAAAGTGCCTGATGATAAGCCACTTTTTGTCATAATTGGTGACAGTTGATAAGTCTCATGACAAAAGTAGTGCTAGAGCTGTTCAGTATCGTCTAGTTTGAACAAGGAACGAAAAAAAATACAGTTTCCAAAGTATTTTGTGATTTTAAAGAAGAGCGGAGTTGACCATGATCCTCATACCTTATGCCAGATCGAGGCTTCTTAGACATTTAGATTTTTTTGTTTAAATTGGCACTTAAAGAAATAGAATCAGAAAGCTCACCGTTCTGTCTAAAGCCTGTGCACATTTGCACATTTTGGAATACAGCAAGCAACGAAATATCCTTCCATTAGCATTTAATAAATTTTTTCATTAGACTCTGATTTTAAGGCGCCGCCTAACCTCCAGAACCTAGCCGGCCGCCAAGAAAACTATTCCTGCGGGACCATTTCCGAAGCGCTGCCGAACGCTAATATATGCAACATGTGAAAGGAGCCTGGTGTGGGCGGAGAACACAAACACCACATGCGGTGCACGCCGCAGGTTATACATTTTGCTGAGTTTCTGTGGTTGAAAAAGAACGTATAGAAAGACCCTGGAAAGCATGTAATACTCGGAAATAAAGGTAAAACGTTTTGTGACACAGACGTATGGGGACGTACCCTTCCAAGGCAATTTTTCGGACAGAAATTACCCCCGACAGCTAAAACGGGGAAAACGCAAGTGGCTGACTGTACCAACATAATATTTGAGTTTTTTTAAGTAGTAAATCTTCCAATCTACACCAAAATATTACAAGGGTGTATTAAAACAGTTCATATACATGTTAAAAAGAACACAAAATAAACGCACAAACCAGTAGGTTGAAATGGGTCTGTCTGAGTCTCTATTTTTCTTCCGTCTTTACGGTAGATACATTTGGTACAGTCCATAGTTAGGGGTCCGACATTATTTTTGATCAGTAAATATCTCTCGTAACTGGGGTAAACGTTGACGTGCCTCGTCAGAAAAGAAGTTTTATGGTCAGGTGAATATTCTTATACGTTATCTATATGGTTTAGTAGCTGTTCTATACAACGTCTATGCAGGATTTCATCAAAACTTATGTGTCCAATTTCCTCTGAGGAACTCCGTAACATAACACGAGGCACGCAGCTGGAAAAAATCCAACTGATACAAAGCCCAGTAGACAAGCCTGCACTGAACTTTCGTCAACCTTTTGAGTCCTAATTCAGCTACAAAACCTACTATTTTTACAGTATACATGGTCTAAAATGTTTCTAAGATGTTCCTCTGTTCTGAAATGCAATGTGTGGTTCCTTTCTTCGAGCTTCTCGGCCGCCGCGGGTTTGTTTTGTTATCTGGCAGCTGGCGGTCCCCCGAGGACCCTAGCGCGCCGCGTGGCCGGTGATTGACACTTCACTTATGCATACATTTGCCTTCGGCAAGGTTCGCGAGCGCTGGTAGCCAACCAACTCCTATGTTTTTGTGGCATTAATTCTCGGCTTTCGTTCGGGTCACGCCTTATTTGGGAGTACCATACGTTGGGTGAACGTCCTGTGCTCGTGAGTAATGCTTTGTGCCCGGCGTGCGAGCCGCGCCGTGCCTGCAAAACGGGCCCCAAATTTGGGACGAAAATTAAGCATTTTTTCGCAATATACAATTATTTTGGGTAAAATCTTAGCAAGTCTATGATTACCCACATGTGTCGGTACCCAGGTGATTGTTTACGACCAAGATTTGGGCAATATTTTCACGTTTGTAGGCACTAGAATTGTCAAAATCAAGCAGTGACCCGCAACCCGGAAGTCAATTTTTCCAGCGGCATTTTTGGTATATTTTTCCCCGAACTTTCACAGAATAACTTTATAATGGTAATACTTATATGTTTTTGTACATTGTGTGTGAATTTCATGGAATATAACCCACAAATACGAACGCTAGAGCGTTGAGAATAGACTAACCCCCTCGTCCGCGCAGCGCGGTGCCGCGAAGCTAACCCGTCGCCTTAAGGGAAGAAAAATCAACATCTTCCCGGCAATTGCAAGAAGGAAAGTTGCAACACGGTTGCATCCAAGGACGAGGAAGGAATAGAGGCATTGAGAACTGGTTGTCCACTTGAGTCAGGCTTTGCTTGTGTTCCTCAACAGCCTTCTTGATGACGTCAAGAACTTCTCGGTATTTCGGGAAGGAGTCGGCGGTGATTGGTCGGTCTTCTGTAGGGTCGTTAGTGACGTCATACAGCAATGGCGGATCGTTGAAGGTGACCCCAAATTGAACGCCACAGAAACAGGCAAGTCGTTGGTCACCGCAGTGTGTTGTACCGGGTAGCCAGGGGTAGGAAGCGAGGTGAGCTTTCCAGGTCACATTTCCTTTGAGAAAACAAACAAACAAACAAACAAACAATCACACAGCGTAATTATAGATATAGAAAAGAACATCTACATCAAAGTAGAACGATATGTACAGAACATATTCTAACCATAGAGTGTTTGAACTTTGCACTCACGTGATTATGACGTAAGTATTGTACGCCATACTGGACCGTTAAACCTCGAAATTTTCGGTTTCTACCTAGTACCCCAGAACCAGGCTCCAGATAAAAAGGCAATAAAATAACCCAACCCAAAATCTATTGTTTATCAAAGAATTGTTTGCCTAACACCCAAAATATTTTCTATTAATGCCTTGTTCAAACTTCATTTTGAATAGCACCTTTCTTAGGTCTGTACCGCACAGCATGCAGGATATTCCCACAGTAGTGGAACATGAAGTCGTGTGGAGACGGTTCCTTGGCCCCGCCTAGCAACGGCAGGATGTTCCGCCCGTCCATCACCCTGTCCTGGGGAAGCGGGGCCTGGAGGATGTCTGCTACCGTGGGGAAAATGTCCATCTGACTCGTGGCCTCCGTGACTACAGTACCGGCCTTGATTTTCCTGGGAAACGTACGAAGAAAAGCATAAGATAGATGCATTACGAAGTACTAACTGAAGAAGTCTACTCAGTAAGACATGCTTGTGAAAAAAATAGCAGGCAGGCATCTCCTTACTAAACAGTGCTCAATGCAAAAGTGCAACAATAGACCTGTTTTCGCCATTTGGGAATCTGCTCACGCGAGAGCACAGTCTGACGAGAATGTGCGAGAGTTGAAATGATTGGAAGCAACAGATCTACCTTGGCCACTGCACAAGTGTAGGCATGCGGATTCCTCCTTCAGAGCCTCCTTGGCCTTTACTACCTGTAAGATCGGGTGCAAGGTACTTAGAATGTAGGTATTTCTAATATTTGCATTAACGGAAATTGATTTATGCATCCACAAATGAATAATTTTGTTTTAGTTTTAGATTCTATCAAAATGATTGTAAGAAACTTAAGAATCATTTTGACGACGTGTCACACCAGTAAGATGCTTTAATACATTTTAGTCCTATGTGACGTTTGCATGTGACGTCACGACTCCGCCGCCATGATGGTGGTGTGGATAAATCCAAGAATGATCGGGACGGAATTTCCTGATTCTAACAACAAAATCATTTATCTAGTGTGCTGTCTTATCTATTCGAAAAGATCAGGCAACCAAGTAGACCTAGAAAATAAATAATTGGACTGAGCATTTGCCTCGAGTAGGCACGTGATTTCAAGCCACCAATATGGCGGACTCTAATAGAAGGCACGTCAAAGTCACGTGGCTACAAACACCTTACGGCCTTACCTTTGTACATGCCGTTCCACCCTCCGGCATCTCCTATTTCCATATGGGCGCCGTTGTCAGACGTGAAGTACACAAAGGTGTTGTTTGTCAAACCCAGCCTGTCTAACGTTGCCATGACGACCCCGATGCTCCAATCCATCTCCTCCACAGCGTCGCCATAGAGACCGTGTCGGCTTTTCCCGCGGAATTCCTTATAAGGTAAAAGGGCGGTGTGTGCGTTCCAGTAGGAGACTTCCAGTAAGAAGGGTTCCTTCCTTTCTTTCCTTTCTTCAAGGAATCTGACGGCGTCAAGTGTCATCCTGGGAGTGAGGGTAGAAACGTCGTATGGCTGCTCTATGACTTCATCATCTCTCATCATGACGCAATTAAACACTCTGCCATTGGCCCAATAGATATATGTAAATATCACAGCTGACGAGCCGACGACAGACAGCACAATGACAGTTTTCCACTGAATGTACTGGAAATACTTGAGTGTCAAAAGGACAAGGAAAACGCTGACTGCTATCTCCCATACGTAGACTCGTCTATAGAATCCATTAGTGGCAAACTTCGCCGTGGCCCCCGTCCGCCGCTCGCTCACATCGTCCGGATCGCACTCGGGCGCGTTTGTACCAGGAAACCCATAGAAGTAGTCGAACCCGAATTTGTTGGGGTGGTGGCAATGGTCTCCTACCCATTTGCAGTTTAGACCAAGATGCCATTTTCCTATAAGAAAGAAACGTCCCAAATACTAGTACTCAAGTTAGCTTGCCTTGAGATCATTACATCTGTAATGATTATCTTATTCATTAAAAACAACAAACAACAAAAAATAAATTTCATCTCACCTATCAGTGCTGTCTGGTACCCATGATCCTTTGCCATCTGAGGAAAAGTGACCTCTGACCTTGGTAGCCCGGATGGAGCAGCCAGAAATACGTATGCCATAGGTACATCAGTTCCCGCCATTCCTTCGTCGTGATTATAAAGTGAGATATCATATTATAGTGTGAGATATCTGTATGTAATATATGATAGGTACACATTTTCTGATGGTAGGCATGCAAGAAACATGTCATGGGTGTGTGTACGTACAAGAAAAATTGACTAGTATTCCATGATCTACCAACTACTTTTGCATGAAAGACACACCCTCTCCGCCAGAGGTCGCTGGTTCTGTTTATGAAATGCGCAACCAATGACGTGCCTTGTTGTGCCTACGTCATACAGGACCAGCAACTTGATTTATTCATTTGGCTATAACAAAAGTACAGCCAGGGCTGCCCAACTAGCCGAAGGCTATAGCAAAGGGTTAGCCCTGGTAACTGGACAATATACAAAATCCAAAACAAACTTTCACAAAGCATATTGAGAAGTTTGCGACTAAAATACAACCAAAGTACGCATAAAGTCGTACACAAGATACGTATACAAGACTAGAGTTCTTACCAAATCTCACAGGAAGGCGTCCAGTCAGGAAGGCTGATCTACTGGGTGTGCAGACGGCAGCGGCGGCCAGGTGTTGGGTCAACTTGGCACCCTTAGCAGCGATATGGTCGATATTCGGAGTCCTAAGAGTATGTTGCAAGGGAATGATCCGTCACAAATAAAGCATACTGAACTCATCCATTCTAAAGTCCAATGTGACACACAGCCAACCCATTGTTTATTTGGTACGTGTGCGCGTTTCTGAAATATAACTTCTTTGGTTTATCAGGAGCCATGTGCAAGTCAGGACCACGTGAAAGAAAAATGTTGCGTTATATATTCATTAGTTGTTCCCCTCCACGCAAATCTTCAGTAAAAGACAAAAGATTTGCGCGTACATTGAAGAGAAACGAGAGTAACGATACCGCATTTGCAGCAGTATCTTCGAGGAAGTGTGGTCAATAGCAGCAGTATCAGTACTACTAAATACTAACGGCTCCATTATATAGTTGCAATGACACGTCAAAGGACTGAATCTGGTTAACTCTTCATTTTTAAGGAAAACGATCGAACCCCGAATGTGTTGTCACTCCCTTGGCTTTGTAGCGTTGACATTAACTAGATTTTGTGTATGACATCATGTTGATATCAATACAATATATGCAACTTCAGAAGTGAAAAAAAATGCAAGGTGCCCTTGGATATATGATGATTAGCTACAGGTGGGTCAGTGTGTCAAAGGTTAACTCAAGGTTCTATCATGATTTGTGTTGCCAATTGAAATGTAGTATGCAAAGAATGGGAAAGTACGCATTGACTTGAAAATTCTTGAAAGGAAGCCCCCATTGAATGAGTTGTATACAAGTATATACCACCAAGGTCAAAACCGCGGTTGACACGTAAACTACGTTTCAGCGTATTTGTACGAGCGGTCAGTGACCCCGACGGCTTTGAAGAATGGTTTGAGGAGTGGTCAGCTTGTACGAGCGGTCAATGACTCTAAATGTGGCAGTTACAAAGGTTCATGCATTGCTCGAACGGTCAATGACCCCAACTGTCGAAAAAAAGGTATTTCGGGAGCAACCGACAATTCCCGATCCCAAGTCGCCGGCGACGAGAAAACACGAAGAATACACGAAGGTGGGCCGATCATGTTGCTCGGCATTGCAGTAACGAAAAATGTGGTTACTAGCACAAGGCGTGAAATTTGAGTAGCACGTAATACGATTCCATTAAATTAGGCATTGTTTCCATTCCTTTATACTAGAAAGGTTTATACTGGACACCCAATGGAAAAGAGATAAACGAGATTTTTTGAAATATGAATTTTTACATTTTTTCTTGTTCCTGCCAACTTTTAAGCTTTATACTTCAAACATCCACGTTTTTCTCTAAATCGCAGATTAGTTGTATGGTACGTTTTCATCTTCAGACATGTACACGTTTTGCTTTGTCCTGACTGTAACTTATGGTACAGTGGCGAATTTGGGGCCCCCTCCGTTACTGTCACGTTATGTCGTACAAACGTACTTGTGCGAACGGTCATTGACCCCAACATGATGCAAAGTTTTGCCTGTGTAGCACAATTATGGAATCCTGCATATTTTTTTTGGTTGATAACTATCAGTTCGGTTAATCTAGTAGTGAAACAACATTACTTCTTTCCTCTTTCTACAAGAAAAGTGGTGACGTCACCGAAACTGTAGAATGCTAATTCCTTGACAAAGACTGGAGCTGATCAGTGGAAAATTTGGGTAAGTCCACTTTTGTGTTGGCAAATTCCAGAAAACTTCTATCAATCACAAATGAACTTTCAAGTGAAGAAAAATAGCAAATTGTACCAAAAAAAGCAAGACAATAGTCTTGTTATGCGCCCGGCAACTCCAGGCCTTACCGAGGTGACAGAATTCTTTGTTGGTTTCAAAAACTCGAGCCCTTACCGAATCGTGTCGTTCCCGAAGCAGCCGACGTCTCCGATCCCCAAGTCGTCGGCGACGAGGAACACGAAGTTGGGCCGATCGTCCGCTCGGGAGATCGGCAACACGATCGACAAGAACACCAACCACAGAACACCCGCCATCGTGAATGGACGCTGAATCTGTGTGCGCGTACCTTATATAGTACCTGGTCTACCTTAAGGTTATGTAAACAATTGCTGAGTATACCTTATTATATGTATGCCCTTAATTTGGACAGATTGGATAAGACAATAAAAAACTGCAAACTTCCGAGATTCATATCTATATCAATAACTTTAAAAGTGTACCAACTATCGATCTTAAAAAAATGTGCGTTTACGTGGTGTTGACATGTGTGTTGTTAACAGTGTTTGTCAGCTGTAACGTGACCCTACCATATTTGTACGATCGGTCAATGAGCCTATAGCGTGGCATGGTTTTGTTGGTTGGCACTTCATAACACAATGTGATAGACCATTAAAGGATATATACTAGTCGTACAGCTAACTGTTCTTAAAAAGGTATATTTCATGGATTTTTGTTATGCATGTAGTTCTAATGTTCAGATTGTTTCTAAACAACCAACTATTGTAGCACCTCATTTTGTGTGAACTATGTGCAAGCCACTTACACCATTATTCATTACCGTTAGAGGCTTAACCCTCAAACACCCGAGTGGGGTCATTTTTTACCCCAGGCGTGGATTTTGACGTGCTATTTGAACATGTTTGATCTGAAAAAAATTCCTTCCGTGACTTTGTCAGTAGACATCTTTTCTAACCTCTCACAATTTTCTAGGGAGATGGGCACAAAACTGTTGACGTTATATAGGAAAGTCTGTGTTGAGTCCACTGGGGTCATTTTTGACCCCAGCAAAAATAATGTGCTGTTTTTGAGACCCGCCCCCTTTAACTCCTGAACTACTTATCGTATGACCACCAAATTTTCAGACGATGCACATGTGAATTTGTATTACCATAACAAATTTCATGTTATAATGACGTAATATGACGTCGTTATGACGTAATTTTACGTGATTCTCTCCGCCATCTTGGATTTTGACGGATGACGTCATCAAATCCGCATAAAATATCAATGTTGAATCATAAAAGTTACATTGGATAACATAAGATGATAACAATGTAAGAAAATACATTTGGCGTGCCAACAAAGCCTCGAAACGTCATTGTTTGAACTGAAAATAGCAGATTCTGTAAAATATGCCTGTCAAAAACCCGTTGCCATGGCAACACGAAAAATGATGAACTTATTTTATCACTTTGAAATTTTTGTTAATAAAATTTTATGAAAAGCCACCAAGTTTGGTGGCTCTCGCTCAAGCCGTTCATAAGTTATGCAACATGAAATTTGGCGTGGGCCTCAAAAACCCCCTACCGGTCTAGATAGGAATAGTTCAAGACGTGGTCCTTCTGATCTTTTTGCATAAATTATGATAATGAACGGGAATTATTTATATCTAAATATGTCAAAACATTCCTCTTACATTGATGAAGCAATGTATGGATAACAATCAGTGAAAAAAATGAAAAGGGAGGTTTTACTGAACAAAACATTTTGTGGTCATTTTTGACCCCGCTCAGTCATTTTAGTCGCAAAAATAGGTTCGGGTGTTTGAGGGTTAAGACAGGGATGTAATCTCTCTCCCACACTTTTCAACCTATTCATAAATGACTTGGATAATCCCGACTGCGAACCACCCACTCTACACAATTTTACTTACTTGTTTCTTGTTTATTATATGCAGATGATGTCGTGATATTTTCAGAGTCGGACAAAGGATAAAAGGACAGACTGAACATGTTCTGCACAAAATGGAAACTACAAGTAAACATGAAGAAAACTTAAGTTGTAATTTTTAACAAATCTGGACGATCAGTAAAAAATGCGAAATTTTTCATCGGCTCAGATAGTATCGAAATAACAAATTCTTATTGTTATCTGGGACTATTGTTGTTCTCATCAACTCAACAGCAAAAAACAATTATATTGTCCTTAAAAGCACGTAAAGCCCTTTTCAGCATCAAACCTCTATTTCGCTCACCTCTGTCCCTAAGGCTCTGTTAAGGATATTTAATGCGTGCGTTAAATCTATCATGTTATATGACAGTGAAGTTTGGGGCAAGGACCATTTAAATGACAGGTGTCCGATTGAAACTATACAGAACCGTTTCTGCAAGGAATATTTTTGGAGTGTACAGAAATTCCAGTAAGATAGCAAGTAAAGCAGAGCTTGGAGTGTTCCCGGTAGATTTAGATGTGTCAGTCCGCATAGTTAAGTCCTGGTTGCGCCTCAGACATCCTTTGACACACCCTTAGATGCTAAATTGTATGAGCAATATTTCCAAGTGAATAGCAACAAGAAAAACTGGTTACAACATGTGAAAGATGTACTTGACAATAGCGGATACTCCTTTATCTGGAACTCCAACAATCTCGATCTAGACATACAGCATATATGTACATTGTTAACCCGACATCTCTGTTGGGTTACTTGAAGGCGGCCCAGGAAGTATTATTCCATACATATCACTACATATCCTATCGATAGCCTTGTCGCACCACGATGAAACCTGGCACAGTTTTAGAACTGCTTGATACAAAGGTCACTTAAGGTTTTCTACTGCTTGGTTTGGGGCTAGAAATACACATTTTGGTTGAACAAGCTGTGTATTTAACGGGTTTACGCGCATAGGCGATAACACCACCTTTCATCATGATATTTTACAAGAAGAGAGCTAGCCCCATATAAATTATTTTTGTCCGAGGCTATTTTAAAAAAAAATGACGATTACAATGTTTTTTGGGCCAAAAATATCAGAAACGGCTATTTTGGGGTCACATTTTGTGAAAAAATCGCCCCAGTTAAAAAAGTCAAAATCTATGCAAAATAGCCTCGGACAATTTTGATCAGGAAGCGATGATAAGTAATATTTGATTACTTCAAAGATCAATCCTGTTGTTTTGAGCTGCGCGTAATGCCGCAAAAGTCATAACCCGATCCCACGCAAGCAGCTCGTAGTCTCCCGCGAAATCCAACACCTGTGACGTAACGGCCGTTCCCTTCGAACACCATTTCGAACATATAGAACCCCCTGTTCTATTTGGAACACCTCCGTCAAAAAAGTGCTTGTAGGACTTGGCGCGGCTCATGCAGCGCTAGCATTCGTGGAGGAGACAACTTCCAAACCATTTGATTGAAACATGTAAAATGTAATACAATCCAAATCATGGACTATAAAACAACGTTGTACTTATACGTACATCTGAGACGACAAACCGTTTTGTATATGATTGGGTACTGTAATATACATTGTGTCCCCCGAACTTCCCCGTAGTGGAACAGTCCGAATAGGGTTCGAGTTCGGCCGAGCACCTGGCCAGGCACGCGGCCGAACTCGAAAACGAATATTCGAATAGGTAAACTTCACAATCTCATTTTTACGATCTAAAACCCCACTTATTATACTACCATACACTGAAGCTTGTGCCTCGCTAACTTTCATGTTAATGTTTTTACATACTACTTTTTTACCTCTACGTCATAGACTAATAATGAATACTGTGTGCTGCTACCTTGATTTGATTATAGGGATGACATCAATTTTCGTCAACAAGTTTTGAAATAACAAAAATGAAAAATCTATATTTCGGTATACCATACTCAGTGTGTTTTCGTCCGTTTCCAAAAATGAATCAAAAAGTTTTCGGACGTACTGAAAATCGTAAAAAGCAGCTTCAAAATGTGAAAATACATGCTGTAAATTGCAAAAAAAAAATAGTTTGAAAAACGGATATAATGTCGCAGAATGCCAAAGTCAATTCCAAAGTCAAAGAAGAAGTTTTGAAAAAACAAAAATAAAGAAGCTATATTTCGGTCTAGTTTTGTTAGTCCACTCTGACCACCTACATTTCATAATGAAGGCAACTTTTTTTTTGCCGAACTTTTTTCATACGCATGCTCCCATCAGTTTTGGGGTCCCCAGAGGATGCCATCCATACATTCAAATCAACGTGGCCTAACGTTAGCTGAAGGAAGATGCTGACTGAAGTAAAACCAGCAATCTCCAAGCAGATGTGGTGTGGGAAAATCATAACGAGATGCTAGAGTAGTCTATAGCTTATTTATGACTACACTCGAGCATGGGTTTATTTTTTTTTTTTTTTACAAAATTCATATACTTTGACATATTTGTATGAATTATGATTAAGGTGGCTTACAAGATAATATACATGATATATAAAACAAAAGTCTTAGATTTCTTTAATAAACTGTGAAATATAGAACCTCATGCTATATGAACATCCATAACACATATTAGAATTGCTATGGCTGCTATCGCTTAAGATTACATTAGTTAGATTCAATCTAAAAATAAAGTGCATAACTCTACTATAAGCTGTACTGTGATAACCCATATAAGTAGAACCGTATGTGTAAATCATATGTTCCAAACGCTTAAATTACGGCTATTATCAATAGCTGTTTCTGTATGTCTTATTTTTTGGTCTTGTTCGTTTTGTTTGTTATTCAGGCGTACACTATGTTTTATAGGAGGAAACAAGTCAGAATCAGAACGAATTGACCTCAACAAACATTAAACCAGTCGAAGCCGTCAAGTGCTGATAGTGTTTTCATTAGGTTCAAAGTTCACAATGAGTCAGATAAGATCGTTCACGAATCCAAATGCGCATGCGTTAGGTCAAAGGTTAAGGTCCTGACCGCAAACAGTTCTCGTCTCGACCACTGTCTCGATTTACATAACAATGTCCAGACGTGTTTCGTTTGTGTCTCAATGGCCTTCACCTTTGACATATCATCCACAATACATGTCGCGGGGGGCGCATGCGTACTCGTGAACGACCTTATAAGCCCATTCGTAGATTCGAGTATGCATGTGCAGTGTCAAAGGTGAAGGCCCCTGGCTCGTCTCGACATTATCTCGATTTGCATAACAACGTACAGACAGGTTTTGTTTACGTCTCAGGGGCCTTCACATTTGACACTGCACATGTGTACTCGAATCTACGAATGGCCTTATTACACAAATATCACACAGAGTACAATAGCACCCACGGACAGAAGAATCACAACTGTACCCATCGTACAGAGGGTCCATTTCCTAGACCTCAGCCACATCTTGACGCGAACTTTACGCGACACTTTCTCGAACTGTTCGGCAGCTTTCTCGAGATCCTCGGCGACTCTCGTGAGATCTCGCAGTTTCTCGTCCCGCTCCGCTAACTTGGTCTCGACGATGTCTCGGACGATTTTCTGTGTTTCTTTGACTTCGCGTTGAAGGTCTTCTAGCGTTTGTTGTTTAGGCTGGAAAATGCAACGTTCAAATGCTGTTAAGTACGACAAGTGTATAACGGTTAACCTGACCGTATATCGTTTAACTTTATCATTTTTCAGCGATGTAGCATTGAACAGTGGAATAGTCTTTAATCAAATGGACAGCTACGCAGGCACGTAGCCTGTATTTACACAAGCTCTCAGCCGGAGGTTACTGACCACCGCCCAAGGGTTAAAGGCGGTTACGGACACCGGCTGGACACTAGGAGCGCGATTCGTCAGGCTACGCAGGCACCGTGTATTGCGGGATATGACTGCATTAAAGTTATAATTATAACAATCTCTTTTCAAACCATCGTATGTATAAATGCTACATTATTTCTATCATCTATAGCGGTGCTTCATCTATCAACTTCATGTACATCATTGTAATCCACAGTTTTTGGAGCACCAAATAAAGTTAGCTTGCGAAGAGGGTCAATGCATTTACGCATTCATTCATTCATTCATTCACTGATAGATACAACCGCTACTCACTGCATAATGGTGAGATGGGCGAAAAAATGAGAAAACGTTGTTTAAGAAAAGGCGTGCGGCACTGTACCTTAAAAAGATCCTTTCTTAGTAATCTTACCTGCTTGTTGTTGACAACAACCTCCGGAACACTGTCGCTTGTCTTGGGCTTCTTCTTAAGCATTCTGGGCCACTTCCGTTTCCATTTCTTGCGCCTGGGGCGGTCATCTTGAACGTCGCTCAACTTTTCTTCCGTCTGGTCACTTTCAGAAGAACTCTCTTTTTCCTCGCGCTTTCTCTTTGCTTTCTTCCACGGAGTCTTCATCCCCCGTTTCTTTTTCTCAGCGGTACGTTCAAGGTTTACTACTGTAGTACCTTTTTCTAGTAGTTCCTTTCTCTTTTGTTCGTCGCTCATTGTTTCTATCTGTGCTTTCTCACTTGAAGTTTCCTTGCCAGCATCACTGTTATTTGTCTCTTTTGTCTTTTTGCTGAAGCGAACAACAAACCACTTACGTTTCTTCTTATGGCGTTCTTGTTTCACGTCTAGTGTTGCGACAGGGCTATCTTTTACATTGACGGGTTCCTCTTTTGTATCTACGCGTGTTTGAGGGTTGATGTTTCCGTTTGAAATAGTCTCATGAAGTTCTTCAATGATTTCCACCCCCGTGGTTTCGAAGGGGTTAGTTTCGGCCTGTTGTCTTTGTTTTTCCCCTTCCTTGAAGGGCTCTTGTTTCAGCTTCCTTAAGGTTTCTCGGGTTGGTTCTTCTATTGATGTTGATTCGCAGTCTGGAACTTTCACCCCCGATGTCGACACGTGGACTTCTGGACAGGTGGTGGCGCCTGGTGACCAGTTTGAACACGGATCGCTAGAGGGCGTGACTGCCTTGAACGACATTTTTTCACCTTGTCCATTCTTCTTGCGTTTGAAGACACGTTTGAGATGAAACTTGGCTTTCTTGGGCTTAGGTTTTGATGTGGATATGTCGCGACGTTTGGAGCTGCCCACGTCTGTTGTTTCTGTCGCCATGGCTCAATTCTGATAGAAAAAAAAGGTGTGGTTAGGACTATTCCATTTTCCAAGTGAGGAGGGGCCGCACAGAATCTCTCACCACCTCCCTTGAGAGATAGCCTCCTTTACAGGCCTTTTAGGCGGCGTTGGTGTTTATTTTTCAACATATCAGGGCCACGTTATGTTGCTGGACAGATTTTTTTTACCGCTTAAGAATCTGACCCAGATATGTTGAAAATAGCGAATCAGCCCCCCCCCCCCCATGAATGCCGCCAAGAAGACCTGCACATGAGGCTACTTGAAGGAAGTCATTGCGTGTTTAAATTTAGCCTCCATAGCAGGCTCTCTGGGCCTTTTTTAGGGGCCTAATGGTTACTGGCCTGCCGCACTAACGACCCAGTGCAAAGAAAAGTCGACGTCGTCGGCAAAAAGCCAAAAATAGGCCCAGAGAGCCTGCTATGGAGGCTAGTCTGAATTCGTGTTTGTTGCAATTTCGATCAATGTTGACGCCCCCTCATTGACACTCGTGACTATCAACTGACAAAATGTACGAACCAGACAACTGAAATCGTGACTGAAGCAACAATACGAGTTTTCTCATCGGAATTAGGTGCTTCTGATACTCTTTTAGTTTTCTCTATAGGTGCCCTCCTCAATGTTTGTCAGTCTGGCCTGATATATAACCTCATTGATTAAATCAAGCTTCTAGCAGCCCTTACACTGCCGAGGACCAATGGGAAGGAGGCCCAATAAGCCCCCGTCTGTCTATCTGCAGTCTGTCCCTCTAGCTCTCTCTCTCTCTCTCTCTCTCTGTGTGTCTCTCTCTCCCTCCCTCCCCCTCTCTCTCTCCCTCTCTTTTGCTCTCTCTCTCACTCAATCCCTCCCTCCCTCTCTCTCTCACTCTCTCTCTCACTCTCTCTCTCTCCCTCCCTCTCTCTCCCTCTCTCTCTCTCCCTCTCTCTCTCTCTCCATCCCCCTCTCTCTCCCTGTCTCTCTCCCTTCCATCTCTCTCCCTCTCTCTCTCCCTCCCTCTCTCTCCCTCTCTCTCTCCCTTACTCTCTCTGTCTCTCTCTCTCTCTCTCTCTCTCCCTCCCTCTCTCTCTCCCTCCCTCTCTCTCTCCCTCCCTCTCTCTCCCTCTCTCTCTCCCTCTCTCTCTCCCTCTCTCTCTCTCTCTCCCTTCCATCTCTCTCTCTCTCTCTCTCTCTCTCTCTCTCTCTCTCTCTCTCTTCTCTCTCTCTCTCTCTCTCTATCTCCCTTCCATCTCTCTCGGAAAGAGAAGGGGAGGGGGCACTCTAGGAGGACTGTGGCACATGTTGAGAGAACGAAAGAGAAAGCAAAATATTCAATACATTTTTAAGCCTGGGTGCCATCCAATTTAGTTTTCCGTGGCTCCAATACTCCCCGACTCGACAACTAACTGTAGCCTCAGAAAACTACTAGGATGGCACCCAGGCTAAGATATATTTGGTATTTTGACAATTCTGTCATTCTCTCAATGTTGTTTCATCTGGTTGTAGCGGAGAGTACGTAAGCCGCGGAAAACTAGCTATAGCTGAGTGGCACCAAGGCTAAATACATCTCACCCGGCAAATCTAAGTACTATAACGTTAGCATCTAGAAAAACAACTTAGACGCAAGAAAATTTTATAAAAGTATGAACGATACTATGAAAAGGCCTTACCTTTTAAGGACGAACAACAAATCCAGCTTCAATGTTCAAGTTCAACCTCGACGAGTGGTTGAGCGAACCTTGAACCGTGTTGTCGGTAGTACTTCTGCTGTTGAAGTGACGTGTTCACACCCCTGTTGGCAGCTTTTAAACGGAGAGGAGAACGCGGAAGTTCCTCTGTCTTCCCTCGGGCACAAACCACAGACTGCCCGGGACCATGACTCAGACTGGGCGGGGGAGGCCAAGGTTTCGGAGGCTGGTTTCGAATCGACGGAGGAAAGAGAACAAAATCAATACTAGAGTTCCACGAACACATATCTACGCCGAATAATCAGGGGATTATACCAATAGTCAAGAGACTTGAAGTTTGGTGGCTGTGTTCAGTTATTCTCGTTTAGGATATTTTGACAAAATGTCACTGCAGATCAAGAGCAAGCTGCTAGGGGGCCCAGAGCTACAACAATTCTACTTACATCACAAGCTTCCTGACACCAAAGGATCAAGACCATAGCACGTTCAGTTCTGCTGAAGTACCAGGGTCACATACCAGGGGCCCAAAATCGACCCTGACCTTCGTCTTCCCAATACCTGCCCACATAGTCATACTCGTACCAAGTATCGTCATAATCCGTCCATTCTTGAGTTATGCTGACTACAAAAATCCGGGACCACAAACATCGCACACATGCTGAGACCGTGTCAGATGATGATCACTTTGAGGGGTTTTTCAAACCAGAGTGACAGTGAAAGTGAGAGTGACCAGCAGACAAAGTATCGCACTAAAGATCAGACAGACTCTCTAGTCCTGCGTACTGATGAACGTTACCCCCTGCTCGCACAATAGGATAGTCCGTGTACTATGCCCCTCTCCTGTCTCCTGTGCACCTCACGTTGGTAACATAATTTACCGGGCTCGTTAGTCCTGACTCCTGCTGGACACATGTTGCAACAAACCAGTGCCTCAGAAACGCGTGTGGTAGCTGAAACATCGATTCTTTGAATGATTCCCTTAGCCATCAGATCATTGGTGGAGGAATCTCTAATTTCTTCCATGGTCATCAAAGACGTGTTGCCAAGGAAGGACAATTTCTCGGTGACGGCAGTTCCCCTCCCGGGCGGTAGGCAGCGATGATAGGGTGGGAGGAATTCCGAACTTTGACCTCGTATGAAGACTAAATTGGAAGACAAGTTCGTTGTTGCGTTCTTTAGGTGGCTGAATGAAGTAGTGTTTCCCTATCAGGTACGACGTCAGGACCATCTGGTTGACGATATAGTCCCTCACAGGGCCTGACCTTTCCTGTGTTTGTTGATTTAGCTCCGTCCCAGCGGGAGAGTAGTTTGGACGGTGGTAGTGAGGTCACCAGAGAGCATCAATCTAATTTACACAGGCCTGGTGACAAGCAGGTGTTGTCCTTGAATATAGGTCAACAAAAGGTACTTAAACGCAATCATAAACAAGCCTATTTCACCACTTAATTAGACCCTGATTACAATTTCATACGTCTATATTTGTTAATCATTACCTCAATAACCTACCTGTCCAAAGCAATGCAAATTCATCAAACCCTACCCGAGTTATTCACCTCCAAAGGTAACATCAAAAAAGCCCACTGCAGTTCTAAGCAAGCCACTAGGGGGTCTAAACTTACATCAGTTACTACCTGCCCCAAGAGCTGTACACCACTTAAAAATCATCACCATAGCACTTGCATGAAATTTGACTACAAGCTTTTGGCAGATTGATAAACTTTCCTCATTTATTATGCAAATTATCGTCTTATTTGCATGACAAGTATTCAATTATGTAAAGCATCACCGAAACTATCCACATGCCATAGATTATGATAATCCGTCAATCCCTGCTGAAGTTATTCGTCTCCAAAGGTATTAACAAAAACGCCAACTGCAGTTCCAAACGAGCAGCTAGGGGGGGCATAATTCACACCACTCACTTGCCGTCCCAGAAGCTATATACTACCTAAAAATCATGAACCTGACGCCTCCAGAAAATTTGGCCTCAAACGTTGAAGCTCCGCTGCAGTACCTCATATACCCGCTAGGAGGCCCATTATCGAACTTGACCTTCCTCTTTGACACCCCTAACTATCCATTAAATATCACGCACAACCGTCAACAGCTCCTCGAGTTATGCTGGCGACATACAAACTCTCACACACACAAAGCCTGCTGCCGTACTGTAGGAAAGCGCCAGATGAATCATTTTTAAACTTGACCTCCGTTTTCACAATCTCTTCCTACCTACCAAAAATCATTGAGATTCATCAACGTTTCCGTCACTTTTTTTGCCTAAATACAAACACAGCAAAATTAAAAGTCCGCTGCAGTACTGTTGGAAAACGCCAGGTAAACGATTTTTGAACTTGACCTTCCTTTGCACAACCACTGCACACCTACCAAATATCATGAAGATCTATTAAAGGTTTCCTGAGTTATGCTCTTGACATACATACAGACCCACACAACATCCGGCTCAACCGAAAACATAATCTACTCCGAGTTCCTCGGCGTAGATAATTATATTGGGTTTCACATCAATGGTGGAACAAAAATGCTAAAGGTGTTATTGCTAAGAGACAGAATATGATAAAAACATGTGTGAATGATATTCGGTTTCACATCAAGTGTGCAAATACATGTATATAAAAATCTTTCTGAATGTGGCATTTTTAAGAGATAAAATAGAATTGAAAAGCACATGAGAATGTGGGATAATCTATATAATGACAATTCTGTATAATTAATTTCTTTGTCATTGATTGAGTTATGTTTTAGTAATGATCAACTATATTGTAATGATTTTATCTAGGGTTTGTATAATTATGTTTATGGTATATAAAGAAAGCTTTCTATGTACATGTATATACCTTTATACGAATAAGTTCCTAAACGCTATTAGATTTTGCTATGTGAAGAATTATCTTCATGCATATTCTTCATTCATAATCTTTTCATTTTGTGCATTCTTTTCTGAAAAACAAAAGCTAAACTCAAGAAGACATTCAAAGAAAGTATAATACATCCTGCCTCTTGAAAATCTATTCTTCAGTTCGGAAGGAAAAGCTTTAAACCGGCGCTGAACTTTCTAGGAAACCCCTTTCATCTGATAAAGATGGGAGACAGGCCATCTGTGATGTATCACGATAATTCCGCACCGAAACCCCGGTAAAAACAACATGAATCACATACATTGTACTGTACATGCAGAAATGTTCGCGGACGTTTTATGTTGGTGGTTTTCGCAGTGAACTCTTTACCGCGAACTTAAAATCACCGCGAAAAGCCGTTCCATTGTGTGACTGTAGCGCTACTATTGTTTCAAATGCGAACTCAAAACCACCGCGAATACTCCATTTTCTCTCTACCGCGAAATTAAATCCCCGCGAACATTTCTGCATTTACTGTATCCCCAGTTCTTAGATGCTCTGTACACTTATAGCCTGGTAGCCATACTATCGTGAGCTCCCGGGATCTTTACGGTACTGGGAGTGTTGCACGCCGGTGATTTTTTGACGGAGTTGGCTCCAATTTCTTCGGTAGTACTAGTAAGAGACAGGGTGCGATGCACTTTCTTGGAATGTGTTTAGCTTTTGTATTTCAGAAGATAAATGCACACAATGAAAATACTATGAACGAAGAATATGCATGAACATAATTCTTCAATACCAAAATCTAAAAGCGCTTAGTACTACCAGTAATCAGAAATGACTTCCGGAAAGATAGCTTGTCTGAGGCTTGCGAAGGATGGTCACAAGGATATGGCACACTATAGGATGTGTACGTAGTTTCGCTGTAGTTTATTTCCTTGTTTTCATTTCACTGTCGTAGAAAAGACAGCTGTAGCGATAAGTGTAAGCTGATGTCGGCAATGATGAATGCGTTGATAAAGTGGCGGAAAGGGATTGGAGGGCACATTTGCTATGCCGCTTTAGTTTGACAGTTTAAGGTCTCATTTCTGTATTACTCCGAGTGGGCACTAAAATAGTCCGTTGCCCAAAAAATTAACGGCTGCATGAACGTGTGTCTATATCGGTGGGAAATTTCCTTTTAGCTAGCCCAGCTGATCTCAAGCGTCGAACTGATGAAAGCTTGTTTGTATCTGAAGAAATTAGCAGGCAAAGTTCGGCAGCCGCGCGCGAGGTCGGAGGTACACAGCCCGGGCATCGTGTGTAATGCGGTCATGGGCTTGCAGCTGGAAAGTGGCTTTTTGAGGGTGTAGCCAAGTGCAGTTTGTAATTGCTATAAAAAGAGATTCCATGTAGTCCAACTGTTGGCAATTTTTTTACATGATCTAGGGTAAATGTTCTCAACATAAAATGAATAACATTGGTGCATTTCCATTAGCTTCATTACGAACGCGCCCATGTAAAACACGTTTTATAACATGTAAGCCTATGGGGCGAAAAAACTCATGAATGAGACCTTAAGGCCAGAGGGTGGCCTTTGCGAAACGGCTAAGGATAAGAAGAGGTGAGTTAAAATTAGCCTCATCCCTTTATATTTGTCTCTTCGAATGTCGAAAACATCACAAAGAAAAGGAGCAATGAGAATACACTTATTTTGAAATAGTTTAATGTCATTCTCGCAACAACTTTTTTGAGGTAAATTTTGTCGTTGAGTCTGTTCAGATGTGTATTACATCCAAAGTTAAGGTAACAAACCTGAAAAGGCCTTATTTATTTCATTTTAACGTTAACAATATCGCAAATCGAATGCTATAGCCAAGCCAACTATATATCACTATGTGCTACGTTGATGAAGGTTAGGCATCCAGGTAATAAGATACACGGTACAAAAATATTCAAGCAACTGGATAGTTTCTTACAAAGTCTATCCACTTGGTTGAGTAACCTTTGTATGTTGTGCCGCGTAGTGTGTTATTTTATACGTACGACCACATGTAAGACTAAGCTATTCATGTGCCAAGAACAAAATTGGCACGCTTCATTTGTAAATGAACGTGCTTACGGTCACACCGCATGCAAACGCATTCTATACTTTTAAAAAGGACTTCATCCAAATCACGAATCTTCAGTTTTACTTCTCGATTCTTTAAGGATATTTTTGTAACCTTACCGGGGGTGTAGCGATGGTCCACGGCGTCCCTACCGCCGGCCCTCGCGTCCCGACTGTTGACCAGGCACGATCCGGTGCGTGAAAGAATGGCGCCGAATTTATCACGAAGTGACGGTTTGTGATGAGAAAGAACAGATGTTGAAGTCGCAACCTTACAGCATGATTATCTACTTATGGCTAGCCTCTACCAGGCTCCACAGGTCGCTGGAAAGCTAGAATAGAAATTGGCAAAATAGACAGATAAGGTCATGTTGATTTGATTAAATGGATGACATCCGAGCGCGCATCAATTTTCGTCCGTTTCAAAAAAAAAAAAATTAAACGTTTTCGGCCATACTGTAAATCATACAAAGCAGATGCTAAATGAGAAAATACGTGCTGTAAATGACAATTTTTTCCCCCCCAAAAAATCGGAAAATGGATACTAATGTCGTAGAATGCCAAAGTCATTTCCAAAGTCAAAGAAGACGAGAAGGAACAAAAATTGAGAATCATCTATCCGGTATACCATACTCTGTGTGTTAAGTTTTGTACATCCTTCCTAAGCACATAAATTTTATGATGAAGGCAACTTTTTTTGGCCAAACCTTTTTTATTAGCACGCTCGCATCAGTTTTACGGTTTCCAGAGGATGTCATCCATATTATCAAATCAACATGGCCTAATATGCTAGAGGAGTTAGCAGGTTAGTTTGCGACCGGCTAACTCCTTTGCCATGTTATCTGTCTATTTGGCGAATTTCTACTCTTTTCAACGACCCATGGAGACGCTAACGTCTGGCAAGTTGTGGATGATATAAAAGTTTCCTGTTTCATATAGCGATACATTCTGCTGTGATAGTGTAGTTTTTCTGTATTAGGCGAAAATATTCTACTATTGTACACCAGTATCAGCATATATTCTTCGTTTTGTTGTCCCCAATCGTCAGTGATAGACCGCGGGTTCCAATAGAATGGAATAAAAGTACAAGCTAGACTGGAATGAGAGTAATCTCAAAGCAGTTTGTTTCGAAAAGAAATCGTGGAGATTTGACTGCCCAGTTTCTTAGGCAGTTCACCTTCCATGTCTTCCACCTCCCACCCCGAAAATGCAAGCATATGGCAATGACTTCAGAGCCAGTGGCGGGTGCGTCACCATCATGTTGTGGGGGTCAGTACTGAAGCGCCACCTGGCGGATTTTTGTAAACCTACAGGTACAGAGCAGGTCGTGATTTCATGATCAGCACCAAGGACAGCACTCGTGCTTTTCTCATTCTGACCAACCAAAGGTGGCGTCGTGTTGACGTTTGGCCCAGAACCAAGAGGTCCTGGGTTCGAACCCCCTGTCATGCCACTGATGTTGTGCCCTTGGCAAATGCATTCTACATTTACTTTCCTCAAAAATGGGAACATGAATTCAGTTGGGGAGGTAAACGGAGGGGTTGGCTCCGCTTTCCCAGCCCTAGACAGTGGATAACCTACACCATGGGACTAAATACCTTTTTCCATCTAACATATCAGACAATACTTATAGCCACGTGAGAACAGACACCTGTTAACCAGACTTCAACAGAACGTATCGTATAAGGTCGAGTTAGCGTATATCAGGATGATAATGCTCACCAAACAACCAAAGGTTCTGTACAACAAAATCTCATTCTAGACTGAGATTCACAGCTACCAAATGTGCTCAACCAGAACGAACACAATCAGACTTCCGAAACCAAAATCCAACTCACAGAAAAGTCGCTTTCTGTACAGAATGTCTTCGAATGTCTCAGTAGTAGAACAACACGCTCAGGCAATAATTAGTAAAGCATTGGACTGTGATAATTGTTTTTCAGGATCTATGTTATTTTTGTTCTCTACTGTCACTTTGTATGCCTTCGTATGTTTTAATTGTAATGTGTAAATATGAATGTGTAGATCACAGGAAGAATAGCCTCTTATGAGGCTAATTATGGATCTAAATAAAAACTCAAAATTCTATATCCAGAATATCAATTCACCAGCCAGGCTGGTCGCCCGAAGTCCTGCGTAAGCACATTACATTCTGCACTGTTTGCCCCTACAAAAATTGTACTTATGTGTGCCAACAACAAACTCATAACAACAAAATATTGAAACACACCATTTATATAATCCAGTGCTCTTACACTGAAAATATTGACATCTGTGCTATGCATAACTTAATATCACCATAAGTTTTGAGTCATCAATTCTCTTTTTATCTGAAGACATCTGTCCAGTAATAACATACTTTATGTTGAATACCATTTCTTTAAAAAAATCATGCACAATATAAATCAATATAATTATGTCACATTAAAACACTCACAAAACACTTAATATACACATGATACCTTTATGCATACTATACACAATAGTTTCTAGACATTCATATCAATATATACAAATTAGCCCAATTCTATCAAAATTATTTATCAGAAGTATGCCATGGCAAAATGAGTTATAGAATACCAATTCTTGTAGACATTTGAACTGGAATGAGTGCAATTGACAAAAAATAATGGCACAACAAAAAATGTATACCCTCTCTCTTGCCATTCTGAGGAAGATCTTCTTATAAAAGTCTTAACCAGTACGTATCAGATTGTCTCTGTAGCCATCCTTCCAATATGCTCCATCGAATGATGTCTTGGGTACAATCACACAAATTGGACAGAACAAATTTAAAAGGGACTTGCTATCATTTTTTTAGCAGAATGTTCGTTCAGATTACATGAAAACAGAAATGCTGAAATGTTTGCGGGGATTTGATTTCCTGGTAGGGAAAAAATAGAGCGTTTGCGGTGGTTTTGAGTTCGCGTTTGTAACAATAGTATCGCTACAGTCACACAATGGAACGGCTTTTCGCGACAGTTATACATTCGCAAACATTTCTGCATATTTTACAGTATTGCAATATTTCAAAATTTCCTTGCGTAATTTTGTGCAGTCTAGTGAGATACCCGCCTAAGTCAACTGTCCATACTCTGTGCATATCACACGAGAAGCATTTTGTAAGGCCATTTTGATTTGATTATATGGATGACATCCACATGCACATCAATATTCGTCCGTTTCCCCCCCAAACATTTTTTGGATCATACTCTAAATCGCACAAAGCAACTACAAAATGAGAAAATATACACATGTATGCTGCAAACCGCAAAAAAATATATTGGAAAACTAATACTAATTTGTCATAGGATGCCAGAGTCAATTCTAAATTCAAAGAAGAAGATGTGAGAGAACAAAAATGAAGAATTTATTATTCAGTATACCATACTCTATATGTTTAGTTTTGTTAATCTTTCCTGTCACTGTAGACATGAATGAAGGCAACATTTTTGGGGGCCAAACTTTTTTTTTATTTGCACGCTCGAAAGAGTTTCGGGGTCCCCGGAGGATGTCATCCCTATAATCAAATCAACATGGGCTAACGGGTGAAAAGACCAGGATCAATTGTAACTGATGTTGTTGTTGTTGTTTACATTGCAGGTCTCCATATCCCTACTGAGAAGTCCGAGTGCGCGCTGGCCACCACGCCCGCCTGAACACAGATCTGAAGAAAAAAATAACAAATTTAATTACATCAAATGATATCAACCTAAAAACAAGACCATAGTACGTCCAGGTCAAAAGATAGAAAAACGGAAGTTCTGCTGCAGTACCAAGGTCACAAACCAGGGGGCCCAAAATCGACCTTGATCTTCGGCTTCCCAACACCTGCCCACATACCAAATATCATTGTAATCCATCAAGAGGCTCTTGAGTTATGGTGACTAGAGTAGTGCGGAAACACAAACAGACAAACAAACAAACAGATGCACCCAAAACTATATCTCCATTTTTCATGTAAGAAATAAGATATCTTAATTTCAACTTAGGTCAATGGTTAAAGTTGAGTATATTACTCATTGGTATAAGCTAGTTTGTATGATATACAACTCAAGATTTTTGTAGTCTAAAGCAGCTTTTTCTACATTACTAATCTACAATATAAATATCATAATCATAAAGAAGACAAAATTTTGCATTATTAGTTGTTAACATTTGTGTTAATCTTTATGTCTATGTTTAGTTTCACTTATTTTTAGTTTCATGCTTTGAATTGATATTTTCAATATGTGATATTCATTACTAAATTTGGTTGATTTCATTCATGCTATTAAATCATAGTCACCTGGATGGCCAACATATAAGCTTGTAAGCTTTTGACCACCCTTGCACATTTGTATTATGATTTTATTGTTGTTTTCACTTGTATCTTGATGCGTACTTAGTCTACATAAATTAAGAAAGAAAGAATAAGGAAAACAGTATTCTCATATCTAATTAAATTTCAAACTTACATCAGCTACTTCTCCTTTGGTCTCTGCTAGGGTGCAGATAGCGGTGGGTTGGCTGCAAGGTTCGTGAATCTGTGGAAAATCATACAGTACTAGTGAAATTTCACTGCTTAAGTAGTACTAAATCATTTTTTATGACAACTCATTGGTATAGTCTAATTGGTGACATATCTCATCAGATGAGTTGTTTCGTGGTACCTAATTAGTGCTGATATTCTGTGACAGGAATTAGGTTCTATGTTTAATACAACCTCCTTCGTGATATCTACTAGCTATAGTTACTGGTGGACCCATTTTGGCAACACCTCATTGGTGGACACATTTTGATGAGACCTCATTGGTGGACCTATTTTGGTGAGACCTCATTGGTGAGACATCATTGGTGGACCCATTTTGGTGAGACCTAATTGGTGGACACAATTTGATGAGACCTCATTGGTGGACCCATTTTGGTGAGATCTCATTGGTGGACCCATTTTGGTGAGACCTCATTGGTGGACCCATTTTGGTGAGACCTCATTGGTGGACCAATTTTGGTGAGACCTCATTGGTGGACCCATTTTGGTGAGACCTCATTGGTGGACCAATTTTGGTGAGACCTTATTGGTGGACCCATTTTGGTGACACTTAATCCCTTTTTACATATGCGCATATGCCTTTTGTCTTCTTCCACTTACATTATCCAACTGCAAATTCATTGACTCAAACACAAACTTCTGAGCTAATGTTGTCTTTAATTCCTAAATCAATGGGACTAGCTTTTTGCTTAAACCTATTGGAAGACCTACCTTGATAGTTTTGTCAGTTGAACATGTGTAAAGCCCTCCTAGCGTGTAGTGGACACCGGTCACTTTGTTACCATGGGCCTCTATGGTCTGGAAGTAAAACAAATGTTATTACTATGATAATAGACATTTCAAATTGGAAGCATCCATGCGTATGAACCAAGGCTGTCTCCAGGACCAATACCACTGTCTTGGGATGGAAATTTTATTGTTGAGATAAACAGAAATTTCATCCTATTCATCCAAAAAATCTGAACTTCATGACATGAAATTGATGAAAATATATTTTTGTAAGCTTAATTTAAAGAGACAGATTTAACAACAGCAATTATCAACATGGTCTCCTAAATAATGAGCAAAATATTAAAACTGGAGGTAGCTAAGTTATGAACCAAATACTTACCTCAATTTCTTCGAACTTCAATTTCTTCGAAGCCACAATCCCCAGTACTGTACAAAGAATTGTTTGCAGCCCATGTTTGTGATTTTCATTGTTAAATCTGTCATTGTAAACTTAGGTCTAGGAAGATATATTTTCATTGATTTCACATCATGAAGTGCAGATTTTATGGACGGATGGGGTGCATCTTTTTTTAAGTCCTAAGAAGCAACTTTCTGTCAATGGATAGAAGGACGGGTCCTGGAGACAGCCCTGGCCCAGCATGAAATAATTCGGATTTCAGACACCCTAGAAATTCAAAGTGTCCATTTTCGTTTTCGTTTCAAGGCATCCTCATTTGGGGTGAAGCATGAAGCTTTTTTCAAGTAGCTAGTGGTAGTGCAATGCGGCTTCGCTATGGCTCGCGTTTTTGGCCAAGCACACCGGGTCACCCATACTCTTCTCGATAAGTGTGTTGGGTTCTTTTACGTGCAGAGGTTTGACGCTTGATGAGGCTAATGCCTGAAGCTCCCTCATACACGGGGCCGCCGGCTTTATGTCACCATCTAAAATGACGAATGCAATCCCTTACAACATGTCCGAGCTAGAGTTGACCCCGAGGATCGAACGCGGGCCCTAGGATCCACGGAATTTGATCCAGATGGCGAAGCAGCGGGGTTGCGTTACCGCTTGAACTGAATACTTAAGCTCATACCTCGATTTCTTCGAAGCCACCGTCCTCAGTGCTGTACATGTGTACCTGTCCTCTTCTGTCCCCCAGTAGAAGCATGCCCTGTCCATACCACATGGACATACAGAACTTCTCCAACTAAGGACAACAAACAGAATGATACAATACATAATACATTGTATTGTTCATTTTCTATTTACACATAAAAACAAGTACATTTTGCTTCAAACAGTAAGGAAAAACAGGCAGGGAAACCTGAAACCTCCAAGGTTTTCGAGGGTTTCCCCTAACTGCTGATTATCTTAACATATATTCATAAGCAAATAAGGTCAAACGAAAAACTAATCATCATAGATAGATAGATGAATAAGGAAAACCAACAGACTAAAGAAATTTTGCGGTAGGGAGAAAATGGAGTGTTTACGGTGGTTTTGAGTTCGCATTTGCAACAATAGTAGACAAAGGGGTAGGAATGCTAAAAATGTCGCGGTGGTTTTAAGTTCGCGGCAAAGAATTTACCGCGAACATAAAACCACTACAAACATTTCTGCATTTACAGTAAGTTAAAGCTGCCAGCTTAGCATACGAATGTACCTGTATGGTCTTGTAGATCTGACACGCCCGCCGGTCCCAAACCTTCACGGTCCTGTCCTCGCTACAGCTGACGATGTAGTCTTCATCCGCCGCGACGCACAGGACCGGCTTCTGGTGCTGACGGAGAGTCGTGATTGGCTGGTAGTCCGCTAAAAAAGACACAGTAGATCTACTGTAAATTCAGTTATGTTTCTGTGATCTAATTTCGTGGTAGTAAGAAAATTGATTGATTGTCAGATGGCTGGAAGTAGAAGTCCACTGGAGAAGACACAAAACAGAGTAAACAGAAAATGACCTTCTTGGATTTTAAAAGATATAACACTGAACTGGAAGATGAACATTGAAAATAGAATCAGGCAAAAAAGGTTAAACTTTGGTACCCTCAGATTTTTTTTCAGCCCTTTGTTTTCATATTGTCTCAGGGTGCGAAATACTTTTTTGAGCCAGGCTACCCATGTTGCAACCTAGGGCAAATGCTAGGTTACACATCCAAATTTCAGGTTGCTCCAGCAACATTCACTGATTTCTTCAAATTAAGCTCGTATGTAGCGTATAATACTACTAATATTTCAAAATATAAATTAGATAGTATTTTGTTCCCATTGACCTAATAAAATCTTGTTTAGCCGAGGTCAGTGTGTTCAAGGAGGTTTTATATAGAAGGAGAGCGGACGAGCTAAGTCTCTATTGTACTATGCGTGTAACGGGTGTGAAAAGTCAATGTCGCGTCAAGGTGCGAATTACCCCGATATGCATACACCCCACGCCCAGCTTGGCGACTTAGCTTTGTTTTCACGGGTGCAACCAAGGAGGCATAATGACTCTGTAGAGCAACTTCGATCTTTTTTTCAGCAGTTACTTTTGAGGAGGACTTTGAAACATTTGAGTTACAAGAATGCAACGTGGAAGATGATCTCTCTAACGGCGAGAATCAAAGCACTATGTGGCAACCAACGCTGCCGCCGGCAGCCGCGGTACATTTGATTGCGAAGCCTGTGAGAATGTATACAAAACCGCCGGATGGCTTGAAAAACACAAGTCTTAGAGAACAGTATTTTTTTAATGTGCATATATGCCGGCTGAGGAGAAATTACAAACTTAGCTTGACTTGGCTCGCATTACCCTGGAGCCCAGACTAGTACCGGGTCGCTAGCGATTTCCTTCGGCGGCGGTCCAAGAACTCAGCCCGACCGGACTAGACTCCCCCGATGCGCTAATTATGGCATCGGCGGGCTTGGAGCTTTCGGTCGCCGAAGGGATTGGGGGGAAGGAACCGGCTAAAGAAACCAGCTAAAAGGCCCGATATACAGTCTGCATCCCAGGGTAGGCTCGCATACACCTTCTTGAAGTTCTTCTGTAAACATGCCAATCGGGAGCCGAAATAAATCGGCCTAAAAGTCTCCTAAGGAAACACATAGCTATCCAAAACATGACCGAAGAATCCATGGATACGAACCTCCATGCACGAAAATCATACAAAAAGTCACTCCCAGGTGCCGGAAAATCTACCCAGGGTCCGTTGACCAAAACAACAAATTTGGAACGAGGACCCCTTCAGCTACTCAGAAAAAACCAAAACTTACCAAAGAAAAACGATACAAATTTTTTGTGGCAACATGAAATATAGGTATGAATCTATATTTTTGACGCTAAAAAACAGAGACTTGTCAACAAAAATGACCAAAAACTCGCCCTAGTTCGTCGCACGGTAAAAATTCAAGTATCCAGATGACCGCCATTTTGTCCTCGATCGAATGATGACGTCAGCCGAACCCTACCGGGTGTTCCAAATAAGGAAATCGTCGGAAACCCGAGGCATCTCGGCTGCCGGTCGGCTCAAGCTCGGCACGTGTGACGTCATGCCGAAGCTCCTTTGCATAGAAAACCGCGATTCACGCATCGGTTCAAAGACGGCGCCGCGCCAGCTATACACAATGGGTCGCAGCGGGGAAACAAAAGGACCCAGCGGGGCGCTAGCTCGTCCGCTCTCCTTCTATATAAAACCTCCTTGGTGTGTTTTAGTCTTTTTCAGCTCAAATTCCACGATCTATGAAGGGTTTTGGATGGTTTAAAACGAAGAAGTGTTGATTTTTTTATTTCAATTGAAGATTTACCGAATTTTATGAGAGTGACACTGTGTTTTTGTGAGCTTCCAGGGCTCTGATTGAGATCTTTGGCTCAAAATATAAGGTTGCACACTGTGCTACCTGGGTTTGGAATTAACTTGCACCAACCGAAATCTTGTTGCACTGTGCAACGTGCAACCAGGTATTTCGCACCCTGTGTCCTCCTGCTTAGTACATCATTTTGTAATTCTTACTTTAAAATCAAAGACGATAAATAATAGAGCACAATTTGCCTCTCAAAACGCAGGAAATAGTGTTTCAGCTGGTCAAGATATCAAAATTTTCTCCGACGTTAGCATACTCCGGGAACGTCCTAGGATTGTCGCGCCGCCGGCATATATGTCGGGACGGTGTGGCCTCCAAAGCTCAAGCTGAAACTCTTCTGCATTTGTTCAATCATCCGCAAAACTTGCCCCTCAACATTCAGAGAAAAGCGTTTCAGGTGGTCAATATTTCAAAATTTTCTCTGACGAGAATGTTGCCGCCGGCGAAAAATATTTCAGAAGGGTTCGAGGGCGTTGCACCCCAAAACTCAAGCTGAAACCCGTCTGTATTTTTTCACATAATTTTATACAGATGTCATTAAACTTAGCTTTCTTTGTAAGCAGAATTTGCCCCTCAAAATTCAGGAAACAGCGTTTAAATGGGTCAGAATTTTGGTGATCACTTGTACTGGTTTGACTGTAACAATAACACCTACCCCTGACGTCATAGATAGATATGCGCTTGTCGTAGCTTCCTGCCACAAGAATGTCCGGCAGGATCTGGGTACACAAGACGGCGGAGCGCTCCTTGATTGACGTGATGAGCTGACAGTTGGCGTTCAGGTCCCACAGTTTGATGGCGGTATCCCATGATCCTGTGCACAGGGTGTTGTCCAATGAGGACAGGCACCACACCCAGCCCTAAATGTGACAAAAGTATTAGAATGAAAGTTCAAGAATAACAATTTAATTTTTTTGTTTTATTCTATTTTATCTCGTTTCATTTCATTTCATTTCATTTTTATTTTGTTAGAATAATTATTGTAACAGTGCATTATACGTGGGACACAGGCAGCTATTGCTGGTGTCGTGACCCACACAAATAATATACCTGTTTTTATACTTGGGTGGAGTGAGGAAGGTCGTATAAAGTGCTTTTTCCCATGGGCACAAGGTCGGTGGCGTCAGGGGATTTGAACCCGGGACCGCTGGGTTCTGGGCCGAAAACCCTGCCGTTAGGCCACACGACCCAACAACAATTACTGTTGTACATATATGTGGATGTGTACTTATGATGATGTGTAATCATAGACTAGAGACATTTAGCTTAAAATTATCTGATTCTATTATTGTAATTGTGTCGTGTTAAGATTAAGGTGTTTGGCCAAAAACCCAGACTCTGAGAGGCCCTGGGTTGGAATCCCCTGACATGCCACTGATGTTGTGCCCTTGGGAAATGCAGCTTGAATATAACACTTTATAGGACTTTCCTCACTCCACCAGTACTCAGGTGTAAAATTGGTCCCTGACTTTGGTTGGGGAGGTAAAAGGTGTTTAAAGGAGAGGGTTGGGCTCAGCTTCCACTAACAGTTGCCATTATAGACACAGTGAATAAACAATTACCCACTGCCCCTCTAGCCTCAAAATAAACCCCAAATGAACAACGTGCGAAATACCCGCTTGCGCAGTTGTGCAGCACAACAATGTTTTGATTGGTGCAAGTTATTTGTAAACCCAGGTTACGCAGTGCACTACCTAAATTTTGGGCCTGAGAACTCGATTTGCGGTAATTATTTGAACAAAGTAGAAAATTTGGACAAAGGAAGCTCTACTCTTCTACTACTCTACGTATACGTCACAGACAAGTATACACACACACTCTCACTTTCGTACATTTTCAATCAAAACACAGACATCGACCCCCAACCAAACAAGTTAATAAAGTTACCGATACTTTGTGAGGCCAACAGTCAGTGCATTGATGTCACCGGTAAAAAAAGGAAAAAAAAAGTGAATCCCTACCTACCGACCCTATTTTTTTCAGGACCGTAACAGGAAACACAACATTTTCTTTCCTAAGCCTAACCCAATTTTCCTCTCCACTTACCCTGTGCTGCTCCAGTGACTTGACAACGGCATCGTTAGGTACAGGCTCCCCCGGGGTCAACTTGGACAGGTCCCAGATCTTAGCAGTCCTATCTCTGGAGCCAGACACGCACATGGTACCATTCTGTAGGAATACATTACACACAAGTCTCAATATAGCTTGAAAGTTAATAAAAGTCATTCTGGAACAAGTTTGAACTGCAATTTCCAACACAAAAGTTGGACATACCCAAATTTTCGACTGAGCTCCAGTCTTTGTCATTGGGATGAGTAACCCATCGCTATATACATCTGGTTCAAATTATTAATGGAACCAGAAGGCCCAAGTTCGTGCCCGAGTTCGTGTCCGGGTAGGACACCTCTCCAGACAAGAGGCGCATTGAGTCATATCAAAGACTTTATAAAAATGGTACATACTTATGAAACAGTATGGAGCTTAAACACACTCCACTGCCAGTGGACTAGCCCCCTGCTGCAGTGATTGTACCACAGTGTGACCCAGGGCTATGAAACGGAGATGGGCACCACCCTATACACCTTATAGTGTGGGAGGATTTTAACTAACTATTTACCCACTAAGGCTATCGTGCTGGAACTAAAGTCCAATGTTTGAAGTTTACCTGCATGAGATGAACAGCGTCTACAGTAGCGAAGTGTCTGTCCAGAGTGAAGTGGTGAATGTTCTCCTTCGGATCGGACCAGAGTCGGTCTGTCTCCTCCCTCTCCATACAGGCCTGCTGCCAGTTAAAGTCATCTGGAACTGCACAACAAACTAGAGTTAAGTATTTGTGCTACATATACAGGTTTTCTATGTTAGTTTTGCGATTTTTAGTTTAGCGATTTTTATAAATATGAATTGGTATTGAATTTTCCTTTTTATTTGAGTTGAATGTGTGATAGTTGTGTGCCGATTTGTTAAAAATAGTGAGAACGCTAGCGACCCCAAAGAACACCCCTCCAAATGAAATGATATGGCGACCCTGTGACATCACAATTCAAGATGGCGGCCACCGCACATGCCAACGGATCCAACAAAGGTTTTGCTGCACACTAAAGCTGTAATTTCATATTGCTGTATGGTGTATCTCAGACTGCAATGTTTCCTACCTTCCATGGGTGGGTACTGTTGTCCTCGCGGCCATCGCTTCCCCATCCGGATTTTCCACGTGATGGGTTCCGACACCAACGCGTGGAAGAACTTGCTGACACGTCCGAGCGTACACACGATGAACTTTGGCTCCAGATACCACAGAATATGCAGCAGTAGTTCTGGGGGGAGGTTCTCTAACGTTAGGGGTAGTCCGCACGGGGAGGGGGGTGGGCTAAGACTTGCATTTAGTGACCCATGTAGGGAAGAGATAGAGCTTGCAGTGTTATTCAAAGCTAGTGCTTCAAGTGGGGAAGTGAGAGATTGGTTGAGACGAGAGGGGGAGGGGGGCGGACTGTGACTATCGCTTACAGCCCAACATGGGGTTAGCGGGAGGGTTAGGTCCGCTGCGTCGCGGTCGAAATCCACCTCCGGACTAGAGTCTGGCGAACCGTTGTCGTTGGAGTTTGCGGTCATTGGGGAGGGGGGTTCCGGTGTTGCTGTGCTCTGATTAGGCTCCATGACTGCGAGGTTTTGGGTGTGTGTTGGTTGTAGGTTATTGGTAGTTTAGGAAGTAAAATGTCATCATCCTGTGAAAACAGAAAGTATATTGAAAAAACAAAAGCAAAAAAAGCAAATTAGTTAAATGGTGGCATCTTGTTTGCTTCAAACACCTGGTAACACAAGAAAATATGAGGTCATAGTTAAAATCATCTGTCAGACCCCCGAATAGCTTATAATGACTCACCAAGAGGTTTTTAGTTTTACATTATCGGCCCCCCGCTCATCTTATAAACCTACATACTAGCATATCATCGATGACATATCTTAGCTACCACCTCCATTTTTATGGGCTATAAAATGTCTCTAATTCTAAAACCAAGAAACGACGACAAGTTCTGGAAAACCTCATGCATACTTACGCACTTGTTTATAAAGGCACAAACAAACATAAACACTGGCTCGCAAGTAAACTTTGCCCCCCCCCCCATTTCTCGCTATTTTTCCAACATACCTAATCAATACGCATATCCCTTCTATTGACAACGGTGCATTTGAAATATACTAGCTAGAAAAAACACAATTAGTAGCTGACTTACCACAAAATTTAGCGTACAGCTGCTTTTTTACAGAGGATCTGAGAAACTGGAGACCGCCCAACATTCAAATTCAGTTGGAGTAATGTAACCTTTGACCTGCTGGATTGCATCATTGTATGACGTCAGCAGCCGTGAATATCTGTCGCCTCATCTCCAAGCAGATGTATAGAGGTGTATTTTCTGCGAGTATGTTTATGTTGGTTTGTTTGTGTGTGTGTGTGTGCGTGTGTGTGTGTGTGTTTGTTTGTTTGTGCGTGCGCGCGTTTGTGTACATGCCATAGAAAAATGTTGATAAGAGGCCTAATGTCTATTAAATTGTGTGTCATTGCTAAATAAGTAAAAAAAAGTTACTTACAAATCGAATATCATAAAGTTAGCACACATACGGACCTGAAAACTCAACATTCTTTCTACTGTAAAGGTAGATATATGTCACAGTACAGATTGGAATCCAGTACAATCTGGAACTGTCCTAGGACAGATTGGAATTCTAATCTGTCCTAGGACAGATTGGAATTCCAATCTATCCTAGGACAGATTGGAATTCCAATCTATCCTAGGACAGTTCCAGGACAGATTAGAATTCCAATCTGTCCTAGGACAGTTCCAGATTGTACTGGATTCCAATCTGTACTGTGACATATACAAGTACTTTGTTCGCTTGAAAATAATTGTAACATTATAGACTAATAGAGGATCATAGAGTAGTTTTGGCACGTTTCCGTAAACTCAAAGATCCTAAAACTGTGTGAAAGAATCAAAGCGTCATCTTGCAAAGTCTTAATAATGCACAGAATAAGTCTTGAAACACATTTACTGTATCAGAAACGTTTGAAAACAAAGGTATTTCACACACATGTATTACCAAGGACCTTGGTATTACCAATAGTATGTATTACCAGTAGTCAATGAATGCACGCCACCTTACGTAATTTCTATACACTGCAGTGATAAGGTGTACCCTGCCTTTAGTGAAGTTGCACTTGGCAAGCATCCCATAACTAGAGCGGAACTACAAAAATTGGGCTCGGAGCGCGCAGTTCAAAGCGGTATCGGCATTCTTCTCAATCCATCACAACATCTCTACCCTGAATACCAATGTTACAACGCATTATTCGGATTCACAGAGTGCCGCAAGCAACTCGTTTTCTAACGAGACTTTGAGTCAGGAATTTTCAGGAAATCCGGAGCCGCCTGTCAGAAGGCACCTATCAGAAGGCAATGCTATTAATTTTCTTTGGGTGGTATGGCCTAATCTGGGGGAAAATCAGTAATTATTTGTGGTGGTGGAGGTAGAAAAGGAGGTTAAATAAATATCTATTTTTCATTTATCGACTTTTGATGTTAAGTTAAACGTGTCGTTTACACTATTGGTTCTAAGGTCTAAGCATTATTTGATGCATTTACATATTTGTACACAGTATAAGTTGTTTCCTAGAATGTAAGTGAACTTATCTACAAAATTAATGGAAAGTTCTTTTCAGCAAGCGGAAAGAAAGGTGAATAGCTCTGAGCGTTTATCATCATACTGTGAACAATCCATACTAAGGTGATGTTATACTGCAAAAAAAGGAAATGTTCGTGGTGGTTTTATGTTCACGATTTTCGTGGTAGCTTCTTCAACCATCCTGACCCCACCCACCCCCGTAGTGAAGTGGCACGTCCCTGCTCCTGACCTACTCACCCCCGTAGTAAAGTGGCACGTCCTTGCTCCTGACCCTACCCACTCCTGTTGTAAAGTGGCACGTCCCTGCTCCTGACCCTACCCACCCCCGTAGTGAAGTGGCACGTCCCTGCTCCTAACCTACCCACCCCCGTAGTGAAGTGGCACGTCCCTATAGCACCCTCCACCCCCATAGTAAAGTGGCAAGTCCCTACTACACCCTCCTCCCCGTAGTGAAGTGGCACGTCCCTGCTCCCGACCCTACCCACCCCCGTAGTGAAGTGGCACGTACCTGCTCATGACCCTACCCACCCCCGTAGTGAAGTGGCACGTCCCTGCTCCTGACCCTCCCCTCCTCCGTAGTGAAGTGGCACGTCCCTGCTCATGACCCTACCCACCCCCGTAGTGAAGTGGCACGTCCCTGCTCCTGACCCTCCCCTCCCCCGTAGTGAAGTGGCACGTCCCTGCTCCTGACCCTACCCACCCCCGTAGTGAAGTGGCACGTCCCTGCTCCTGACCCTACCGCCGCTCCAAAGCGTGAATCACACACGGCCGCAGTACCGCTAGCAGCCGCCCGCTCTCCAAACAAACCGCGCTAGCTCCACAAACTTCTCCTCACGGGAATCATTCTCCTCAGGATTTACTCGGCGAGGAAGAAAAACATGTTGTACAGACGGCTGTGAGCTGTGAAGAGTTTCCCGCGGGATTTAATACTGAGGAAAGATTTCTCTCCAAAGTGTCGTCTGATAAAACATGGCGGGAGAAACTCCACAGAACGTGGAAGTGGTGAGTTACTCATTGTGATTGTAGAGTCAGTTTCTAGAGATAACGGTCCACTTTATCTCACAGATAACGCAAGGATTCCGTTATTCAAGAACTTCTTTAGCTAAGGAACTCAAAATCATTGGTATTCTGAGGGAAAAGGTGGATTTTCTGAGGTAAATCTTTTTGCAAAAAGCGAGCGGGTTTTTGATGTGGCTGTAATCGGGATGTTACGGTGGAGGGCCGCCTTGTTGAATCGTTCTTGATTGTCGTGGACCACCGTCCCTATAGACCCATCTGTCAACTCTTTGACCTCCTTCCCTACATATTGAACAACAGAAAAAGGATTAGAAGCTCCTTTTTATCATCCTCCACCTCTTTTATACAAAATCCTGAGGAAAGTTTAAGATGTAACGTTAGCTATCTGTGTAGTACGTGCGACTTTTTGACAGCACTTTTGTTTTATCGCCGGTTTTTAAGAAGTTGTCAGTAGGACTTATCCAAGACCTTGTGCCTGGCATACGTCTTGACTTAGCCGCTGACAGGATTGTTTTGATGCTTCAAGGATGTTTACTTCTTGTCACCTTTGAGACGCCGGTGTTTCTGTTTTTTCTTTTCTTTTTATAGACTGAGTCGCCCCCCTCCCCAAAATTTGTGTGCACCTGTCATGTTGGCCACGCCCACTAAACAACAACTGCTCTACCGTAAACATAAACATTTTTACTGTATTTTTGTGGGCTGTGTCTTAAGTTTTCTGATTTTACTGCTTGAGCCAAGTAGTGGTACAAAATCTAATAAAGTTGACTGATTTGCAGTTATTCTTACAATGTGTTTATATTATAAACATTCTTAACGACTTTAAAATCACAGGTATTCAATTACAAACACCATGCTTTTCAAGACAATAAGATTCATTTTTTACTATTTTACAATGCACAGGTAAATACAATATTTGTGATAGCCTGTATTTCTATGCTAGACATAAGAAGTATTTGCTTTGATTTCTGGTTTCTTTATCTTTTTGCTTGAAAACAAATTTTGATAGGTAGAAATACTAGACTCTAAAGAGGGGTTAATCCACAAAGCTTTGTGAAATAGGTCAACCCTAATCAAAGCGTACATGTTGAAATTGGAAGAAAGACCAGGTATTCTTTTAAATATTTCCCCTTTTGCTTGTTGATGATTATCATTTTATAAGCAATTTCTAAGCAAAACCCTGTACATATATACTTGTGATGTACTTCAAAGAACATGCTTCATGCAGACTTTGCGTTATTGTCTATTGTAGTCAGGTTTCAAAGAAATGCAATGGACGTAGGTAGCTCTGATGGTGAAATCTATATACAAGTACCTTCAGGCCAGCCTTTTATGTTTTCTTGATCAATGATTTTTCTTCAGTAAATGTTACACAGCTGGCTCTAACAAGGAAAAAGAGCACATCAAAAGAATGTCCTATAGCCGATAAAATGTACCAAAGTTAATTTAAATATAATCTTACAGCTTGGTACATCAAGGAGTACTCTTTCAACTCAATATTGAATCAAAGACTTTTAAATTCATCTAGAAAAAGCCATAGCCGATGCCGTAGGGCTGATGTGAATTAGGATTTTACCATGTCAATATTGACCGACGGGGGCCATATAGCGAGAAAAAATGGAGCACCCTTCATTGAGAATTGATTTAGATAAATGTAGAGTGTACCTAGCAGGTGTGTTGAGGCATGGCGAGAGTAATGGATAGATAGTAGTGAGTTGATAGCTGTATGGGAGAGCCGCAATTACCTAAATTGGATTTATTGAATTCTGCCAGGCTGGGCTCTGTCTATTTTCGATCTATCTTGAGTGTGCTGATTTAGTTGGAGATTTTTCACCAGCCTTCAGAGAGATATAGTATTTGTGTTTGAAATAGCCCGAGTACTTTTCTGGTTAGGTTATACAAACTGTGCTTCCAACTGTTATAACAATTAGATTTAGAGTTGTTGTAGCCTGGATGCCAGACTGTTTCAAGGGCTAACACAGACCAAGTCTTCGGCTCTAGGTCCAACATTTGCCAATGAAATTCTACAACAGGCCCCCCTGAGGTAGATTCATAGCAATATGATAGATACACATGTAGATAGATATTAAAGAGATTGGGGGTCTGGCATCTAGGCTAGAGTTATTGTTGACCTTATGAGGATGGTAGCCAGGCTATGGAATTCAATGCTGTTGCAAGATACTGTAAATGGAGAAATGTTAGCGGTGGTTTTATGTTCGCGGTTTTCGCGGCGATTGTTTCACCGCGAACTTAAAACCACCGCAAACATTTTTGTCCAATACTGTAGCAGTATGTCACTATAGCGCTGCAGCGAACTTAAAACGACCGCGAATACTCTATTTTCACGAAATAAAAACCACGCAAACTTAAATGCATTTACAGTATCTCAGCCCTAAAGGCAGAATTTAATGGAAATCAGGGAAAAGGGCTTTGAAATATTTTGCTGGGTGGCTCCTGCTCTCTTTGATAACATCTTGTTGTGGAATTGGATCCAGACTTCCTGGCTAGAATTACATGTCAGAAAATATAGCTTTTGTACTCAATCTTAGTGGGTTAACAAGATGCAGTATGTTTTTTCAGGGCAGTTCTAAGAAAATTGCTGAGTTCGTGTACATGTATGTGTTTTTTATAGAGGCGGGGGATGTTAAAAGCTAGTGACAAATTGTCATGACCAACTTAAGTGGGATCAGTCGTCTTCCACTGTCTTGGAAAAAGAAGCCGAACCCAATAAGTCGAATTTAGTGTCAGTAGTTAGAGAAGTCACATGCTATACTGTTACTCATTGTTGTCTGCCAATGTTACATGTACTTGCAATTAGCTACGGGCCAGAATTTGCAATAAACTTTCGATTGAATAATAGACTTTCCTATTTTGAAGAGTTTTCATTCCAAACTACTTCTGCTGAAAAATGAAACTGACAAAATTGTATTTTCTCAGATTATTCAGTATAATTTTTGTCTTCTACTGTAATTCTGGAAATGTTTGCAGTGGTTTTATTTATTTATTTTTTAATACTGATCTCTGTACTCCAAATTCAGGACAACGAAAATAAAGTATGCATTTCCTATGAATTACTAGTACTGAATTACTGTACTGTACTACAGAATTGTTTCAATCACAAACTTAAAACACATAGAACAATTCCTCCCCCCTTCTAGTTCTAGTACTTCTACCACGGAAATACGTGCCTGCGACAATAGATTGATTTCAGAGTAGTTTTGCCTAATTGTTAATGGCATTTTCTAATGGATTGACCCACATATAGCTTTAAAACCTTTCTTCTCTATTTTCAGTAATACAATTACCTTATGTTATATTCAGTTGGAATCGATGTAGAGTATGGTGGAGTATAGCTAAAGTTAAATGATTGGCCGTGTGTTCGGCCCCCTAGTGCTGACCCCTTCCACCCCTTTAGGAACATTGTTTGTAGTTTCTCCGCAAATGAGATACCATGGGAATTCTACATACAATCTAGGGCCCTGACATCTAGCAGTATATAAACTCAAGAAGCTATGAATGGATTGTCATGAAAATTGGTATGTGGTCAGGTCCTGTCCTGTCAAAGAAAATAATGATTAGATTTTGGGCCCCCTGGCAACTTTATTGGTACTGCAGCAGAACTTCCGGTGTTCTATGCAAGCTATGGTCACAATGTTTGGGTGGTAGATAGCTCTTAAGCTCGGGAAGAAGGGACATAAGTCTGGGCTCCCTAGCAGCGTACTTTTGAACTGCAGTTGCAGACTTTAAAACAGGATAAGTTGAGAAGAGATGAATGGATTTTAATGATTTTTGAACTGTAGGAACTTTGATGAAGACCAAAGTGATGGTATGCTAATTATGCAACTTAAGATCTGTTTCCCATTTGTTTTTTCTAGAAGTTCAAGTTAAGCAGGCCTTTGATAATTGACACTCAAAGTCAGCTACTTGCCCCCACTTCATTTTTGTTATCTTGCAGTTCTGCCTAGGGGGCCAAGACTTTACCCTGCTTATCTAGTTTCATTGTTAGCTTAAGCTAATTGGATGTACTGTCAACTTTGGATCCTTTACTTGCCTTCTCTGCCAAGTGGGAGGTAAAGGGAAAAGGATCTGTACAATTTTAGAGTGTACTGTAGATAGTAAAATTTTTTGCGTTGGTTTTATGCCCACGGTTTTTGCTGTGACCTGTCAACATAAACTAAGTTTGTCATACCCTGAACAAATGCTTTGTCTTCCATTGAGTTACATTGAACAGCACTATGTTCTCATTTTTTTGTAGAGAGCTCTGTTTTGCGTTGCGTCGAAATGGTTGCTTCAAGTTCAACTAGCTATAGGAGTCCCTGCAAATTTAGAAATCAATTAACAGAATCTTGACCACAGAGATTTTGCCTTTAGTTAGTTAATAACACTTATTAACAGTCATAGATACTTATGAAGATACAATAATCCATCTTATGAATAGGTTCATGAATTGTAGGAAATTGCATTTTTCTCATTCAACAGTAGAGTTGTGTGGTTGCTATTTGCCATCAAGTGGTTGAAGTCGACGGATTGAAGAGTTTGTTTAAGTCATTCCAGGGTGACCTACTAACAATGGAAGGGCATGTATAACTCTCCAACTCCAAGCAGAGGTTATATCGGCTCCGTCTGGTTTTTGACGTGTTTTAAGCATTTTTGTCTGGCTTTCTATTTTGTCCCGTTTTCTTTATATCCGTTGGTTGACAGAAGGAAAACAGGACAAAATAGAAAACCTAACAAAAACGCCTTAAACGCGTGAAGAAAGAGCTGGAGCCGAACATCTGCTTGGAGAGTAGGGCATGTATAGTGGAATTGATGTGCTGTTTGAGGTATGCATACTTCCTAGTGACCCATGGGTGGCCAGGCAGGAATGCTTGCATTAGCCTCAGATGACCTGAATAAGGTAAACCCAAAATTAAACAAAACCCTGCATTTATTACCCTCACCTGTAGTTCTGGTCTGATGTCTAAATAGAACACTGTATTTCCTATTCCTTTATATTGGATATGGGAACAGAAATATGAGTTTCGGATAGATTTTCATTATTCTTTTTTGATGGACATATTTTGACCTTTTAATGAAGTAGATACTGTAAATTTTGAAATGTTTGTGGGGGTTTATTTCCGCGATTTTGGCATTGCCCTCGTCTGACATCACAAACGTACACATGTATGACACGGCGAATATGTGTTTCCAAATTTGCACTACTACTGTATTACAGATTTGTTTCAACAATGAACTTAATACACTGTGAAAACTCCTTTCCCTTGACCCTTGTGCTGTGAAATTAAGTCCCCATGAAAATAGCTGAATCTACAGTAAGTTTATCAGCCTCAACAGCCTTTTTCTACTATAGCATCCAGTTTTTTTTTAGTCGTTTGTAATCTACCATTTCATTTTCAACAAAAAAATCCAAGAAGCTAAACATTTTGAGTTACTTTTGGACTGGCCCTAGTGTAAAGAATTGTCCTGTTTTGCAATACTTAGTGAAGTCGAACATGCATTTCTACCATTTCATTTTCAGCAAGAAAATGCAAGAAACGAAACATTTTGAGTTACTTTTGGACTGGCCTTAGTGTAGTGAATTTTCCAGTTTTGAAGAAGAGATTAGAACTGGTACCAATAGTTACCGAAATAGAACTTGCATTTCTACCATTTCATTTTCGAAAATCCAAGAAACTGAACATTTACAATTTTTGTTGAACTGGCCCTAGGGTATAGAATTGCCCTGTAGAAGAGATTATCATTAGAACTACGTAGTTACTGAAGTGGAACTCGTAACTAGCGCGGTTCCCTGTGGCTACACAGTGGCTATTAAACGTTACACTGTAACTGTTCGACCACAGACATCCAATTTCCGCCTGCCCACACACCTCTCAATATATCATCTTCCAGATAGCAAGAGGGGTTTTGCTAGCTAGAAACCACTTTGAATTTTTGCCGAGTACTCTGTGTTTTTGTCACTCACTCGTGTAATCGATCTTCCCATCATTGCGTGGTGTGGTAACGGCCTAAAAGTTAAACTTGATGCTTTCTAGGGATGGAAATTCAATTTTTGGAATACATTCACCACAAAAAATTGCATTCTTGTTTTTCTTTGTTGAAGAAAAGTTATTTTCCAGAAAGAAAACTATTCTGTGTGCACTGCAAGGATAAAAAAAGTCTGTGAGGACGTTATTTTTTCTTAGAATATCTTTCTCTGACCAAGTTGTTTTTTTCTCACACTCATGTGACTAGAATTAGTAGAAACCTCTAGATATAAATTTTCTTCTTGTTATAATTTTTCTGTGGTACAGAATTTATATCTACATGTACATGTAGGTGTGCTGGTGCACCTAACGTAAAAATTTAGGTGCACAGAAATTTATTTAGGTGCACAACATTTATGTAAAGTATGTCAGCAAAACCTGCCCACACAGTTTCGATCTTTGAAAATTTTTAACTTCAAAATCTAAATAAGTAATATTTGCATAGAAGTTTTTATTATTTTTCTTTGAATATCTTTACGTTTGTACCCTACTCAGTACAAATATCTAGGTGCACCGGTGCACAGTGAAAAATTAGGTGCATACATGTAGCTTCAATTTTGGGTATACAAAAGTGCAACATTTTGAGCCCTGCAATCTGTAAGTGTAACTACTTTATTTGCAGAGCGGTGTATCATGGCGTAGGATCGATGGGGAGTGCTGGCAGTAATTGTTGTGGACAATTCATTTCCAATCTCCTATTTTAAAGTACGTTTCTTGACCTCTGCCTGCTTATTACAGTATAACAGCTAGTTCAAGACCAGAATGTTAAGTTTAATGGCCAACTTTTGCTTCAGTCACAAAAGAGGTAATATAGTACTGTTTATAAGAAAGTTTTTTGAAGCCTGTAGTATTTTTGACACCCAGTTTCCTCATTGGTTTTTCTTCTTACATGTCTCAAAATGATGAAAATCTAAGATCAGTTTGAGCTCATGAAGACTCTAGGTTAAAATTTGTAATCTAGTCACATCAAGCCTCTTTACTTTAGTCTAGACATTTGATTATAACGAATTAAATTTGACACACAGCAGAATAGTATTGAATCAAAAAGAAATCGTTTTTGTTTGGAAAAACGTAAGATTTGTGCAATTATATCTCTCTTCTGTCTTGGCTGCGGAATACTTCTATAAATATTCTTTTGGAAATAAGTTAGATTTATTGTCATCGTATGGCAATATTTCCAAATCTTCCTACCTAGCGTCAGGTTCTATCGTAAAAGCGTGCGGTTTTAGGATGCTCCAGAGGGCCACTACGCCGTATGTGCGCATAAATCTTAGCTATCATCTCCTCCCAGAATGGTTTCTGCTCTGTTCGCTTTTCTTCCCCATTTATCAGTGCACGCCGAGCAGAAAAGCCATCCATTCATCTTGCACGGAGATTCCGCCACATTTGGGTGCCGAACGCATTTACGGTTTCATCAGTTTCGCGGGAGATACTAGCGGAGTAAATGGTTGTTCTGCCATTTTCCGTGACCCCGCTGGCTTCTTGGTGCAGAGCGAGGATGGTATCGTTGATATGTTCCTCATCTTTTAGAGTTTCATAACGGATCCATCATTTTTCCCATCTTCTCCCAAGTGATGACTCGGAATAATACACAAGACAGAGTTATAAACCCTTGATTGAATTGAGGTGTTCATATTTTTCCCTAGAACTAGTAGTGTAGAGGAGAACTCGTTGCCACAGAGTACTGTAGGAACATCCTCATCAGATAGCTTTAAAACAACGCTTACAGTTTAGATGTGTGTTGCAAAGGTTAGGTGTGACAGGTCGTTCAGTGTAATACAACCAGCTGCTGCCGCGCCGCGTGCCTGCAAAGCTGGTGTGTTACACAGAAGGGTGGTTATACCAGCTATATACATGTGTAGAGACAGATATAGATAAACACACTTACAAGGACTGCAATCTTAAAAAAGTATCACAATATGACAGTATGACTATGACAAGGAAAAAACATTAACCAGAAGCCATTTAGTCTACTCCCAAATTCCGTCTGTCTTAAATACTTCAACATGTAGTTAGACCTGCAAAGTAGCAGGAATGAAATGTAAGCAAACCAGTGGGAATTGTGCCGGGGGAATTCCAAAGAGCACTGGAATTTTCCCAGGGGTTTTGTGTTGTTTGATGTTTGTTTAGGGGACAGGTGTTTGAAGCTCAAGTGCGATGGTCTGTGTCAATGCTAAGGTGGTTGGAAAGGACCCATCTGTGCTACTTGACCCTCAAGTAGGCATTTCAACAACAGGTACTAACCGGTGAACACTTTAGCAGACCCATGGAAGGAACCCTCTTTGATCACAGATCACATGCAAACTTGTGCAAACAACCATAGATCAAAATATCCCACCACCAAACCATAACAAAACGTTGTAGTGTTGAAAGCTAGAACTAGAAAGAAGCTATATGGCTGCCCATGTCTAGCTAATATATTTGTGCATAGGATTCAAAACTAAAGCAATGTTTTTTCAGTGTATAGTTGGTAATCTTTAAACTTTTGCTGTGGTTTTATTTTTGCGTTTTTTACTGTTACAAGTACCTATCTACTGCGAATTCACTGCAAATATGCATTCCAATTGTATTACTACTAAACTACAGAATTGTTTCAACCACAAATTTAAAACACTGCCAAAATCTCCTTTTCCCTACCACCGTGAAATAAAACTATCGTGAAAGTAAATAAACTTACAGTATCTACTAATAAATAAGTAAATTTGTTGTTAATCATTTCTAACAAGTAGCTCACTGTCGTCAAATTTGTCTTGGTTTCATATTAAATACCATAATGTTGATTAACAGGAATATCATGAATGTATGCATCTACATAGTTTTACTTGAACTAATTATAGTGTATGTCAAAGTCAGAAATAATTTCAATGCCAACGGTAATCACAACAACTGGTATTCATTTGAACTTGGAATAAGGTCATGTCATACATGCGCTACTCTAGTTATATGTATGTAGGAGAGATGAAGATTTTGACGTAAATTTTTTATGTGCCAATGCTGGCGCCATCTGGTTGTAATGTACTTTTATGTCTCTAGATTTAGTCTGAAGATTTTTCATATCAAAATATAGCCTTGGCCCTAATGTGAACATGTAATAGTTACTAATACAGGGCTTGAAAGTAATTTTTGGGAGCAGGACTGGTGCATTATTGCACCTTACCTAAAAATTTAGGTGATAGATACAGTTTAGATTAGATAAAGTAGAAGGTGAGGGTAAAACTAAAGTGGTCGAACCTCAGACTGAGGATGAACTACATGTATGACGTTTTTTCGTTAGCTGGAGGTGCAATGTAGCTTTGCTACGGCCCTTGTACTTTGGCCAAGCACACCGGGTCACCCCTACTCTTCTCGACATGTGTGTTGGGTTCTTTTGTGTGCAGAGGTTTGACGCCCTCATACACGGAGCTGCCGTCTTTAAGTCCAAGTGCACAGCTACCATTTTAGGTGCACAAAAGTGCATTATGAAAATTCTGTAGTACGCACCCAGTATTTCCGTATATTGAAATTGAATAGCACCCAAAGTTGTGGTATACACATACACATATCCTTGAACTGTTACAAAATGGTGCACAGTTTATCTTATATTTTAACAGTTCAGACAATAAGGTCATCATAAGTTCAATTCCATTATTTACCATCTGTGCCTTTTTGAGTCGTATTTTCCCTCCTCTCTGAATAATATCAGTTTCATTATGCCAATATAACCGTCAACTGTCTGTATTTTATTGAGATGGATTATGAGGAGATGGCATGTTTTTTCACCTTGATAATCAGATTGTAGCTGGTAATAACATTAATTGCCGTGTCATATATTCTCCGTTATCAACAACTCCAGTTGCCTTGTAAAATAGACGACTCCCTAAATGTCAAAGATGGTGTCCCTTATTCTGGGACAAAAGTAGATATGGGTGAGAACTGTGTAATTGTCTGTTGCTGTAAGTTATATCTTGGCGATAAAAAGTAGATAGACTGATGATATTATGTAACATATTGTTTCCAACAATTAAGTTTATTCCACATCACTAAAAAGTAGATAGACTGATGATATTATGTAACATATTGTTTGTAACAATTAAGTTTATTCCACATCACTATATACAGAATTTGGAGGAAAATTTGCAGGATGATTTGGTACGGGGTTTCTCTTTCTTTCTCTTTTATTTCTATGTCATCAAATCTATATTGGGGACTTATTGCTTCAGATTGATATTTCCCAAAATTGTGCTATTTAGGTTCAATACATGTAAATTGAACTATCAATCAATTTGATAGCTATAGCCCATCCATCCTTCCATCCATCCATCCATCCATCCATCCATCCATCCATCCATCCATCCATCCATCCATCCATCCATCCACCATACCTATCGCAAAGAGTAAGGGTCCTTCCCGGTGTGAGTGGATCAAATAAATCTGTCAAGATATGCAGCTTGTACTCTTCAGTACAAACCTAGTGTGTGTAACGCCATGAGGCGGTTTACTGGGTATGCAACAGAGGCAGGAACCATTAAAACTTCAGCAAAGCTATTAGCAGACCTAGACTGTGGAGCTGTGGCCTGTTTTTCAGCTCCCCTGTGCCTTCATGTTGTAGCATGACATGTTTGTTGACTCTTCCGTGATCCCCATGCCACTTTGGCTTGGCGTGACCACCTCTGTAAACTTCCCCCCTCTCCTCTGGTGTCCATTGACATCTGACCCCTACAGGAAATACCTGGTTCTTTAGAGGGACCGCCATGTTTCCTACTGTGGCTGTCTTCTTTACTTTTCTTACAGAAAACCAGACATGTGTGGTCAAGGACACTGAAGACTTTTAAAATGCCTCTTATGTTTGATGGCTCTACCGTAGTTAAATTTGCCAAGAAGGTTATGTTTTTGGGTGCGTGTGTGTCTGTGTGTTAGTGTGAACATGTTCAAAAATGCCTGGAAGGATTGTCTTGATCGGGATTTGGATAGGTGTTGACGAGACCTCGAAATGACTAGATTTTGGGCCCCCTACCAAATTTTTAATGTACTGCAGCAGAACATTCGGTTTTGATTTGATTTGCGAAGATTTGAGTCATCTAGAATTGCTGTGAAACAATACACATTTATGGTGGCCTCCACGTCCTTTTTTGTTGAGCGTAATCAGCCATTTTAATTATACGTAATTCGTAGCCAGAGTTCAATATAGCGTAAGCTGCCCGTTCGAATTTAATGTAATACATATACGTAGCCGTTGTAAAACGTTGTCCTGAATTTAGCGTAAACCTTTAACCAACCCCACCATAAAAGAACACATACTTACTTACTATTTAAACTTACTTACTTTACTCCATAAATACATGCCAAACATTAAGCCAGGTTTCTAGAAATGGGAGGTATGCCTTAAATGCATTTGATCTGTATACATTAACTGTGCAGGTCAAGTGTCAAGAGTGCCTGTAGAGATTTTTATCATGTTTCCTTGCTGTGCTCTGGACTTAATTATGCCTGGTGGTACAGTAATGTTTTCTCTAAAGGGTTTAAACAGTTCTAGTATAAGCTATGTGTAACAGGAAGGTCTGTTGAACAGCATGGTTCAGTGTTAATGAGGATATACATGGTAACATGTGTTAACACTTGCCAAACCTTTTTCAACAAATTAAGCGCAGTCTGGAAGGAGTAACTTTATACTGTTTGAATGGGTGTGATCCTATTAGGTTACTTTTCAAGGGAAAATACTGTAAATTGGCAAATTGTTTGCGGTGCTTTATTTTTACCTCAGTGTGTGTCATAGTTGTTTGAATATTGTAGAGTGACAGGATATGAGGAAGAAGATGGTGTAATGGGAGACTGGCGGGATTTGGTCCTGCAAGCTGCAGCTGGTAGCAAAATGTATAGACAGAATTAGCAAAAAATTCACAAAAACTGTCTAATTTTTAATTCATTGCGGTCTGAGCTTTTTCGATTTCTTGTTCTAGATCTGATATGTTGCTACTATATGTACTCTTTATTGATTTTATTTAGAAAAAAGAAAGGTTTGAAGAAACTTGAAATCAGTTTGTGCCATCTAAATAGGTCTTTTGGTTGCCCTAGCAGAATTGCCCAAATCAGGCTTTACTAAATTAAAGCATTTTACAGTAAGTGGGTTAAACTCAAATGGTAAATCACCCCAGTCCTTATATAGAACAGTCTAAAGTGAGCAAGTGGAAAATGAGTTAAATGTGACCACCTGTCGTTCCACTTCCAAGTGCTTCCCCCCAAGGAACTTTTAAATTCAAGTAGAAACACTTGAGAGACAATAAAACATTTTACAGTAAATGAGTTAAACTAAAGGTAATTCACCCCAGTCCTTGAAACAGTCTAAAGTGAGCAAGTGGAAAATAAGACCACCCGTGGTTCCACTTCCAAGTGCTTCCACCCACGTCTTCAAGTTCAAGCAGAAACACTTGAGAGACAATAAAGCATTTTACAGTAAATGAGTTAAACTAAAGGTAATTAACCCCAGTCCTTAAAAACAGTCTAAAGTGGGCAAGTGGAAAATGAGTTAAATGAGACCGCCCGTCGTTCTACTTCCAAGTGTTTTCACCCACGTCTTCAAGTTCAAGAAGAAACACTTGAGAGACAATAAATGAATAAAACAAATTTTATTTTTACGGTAAATGAGTTAAAGGATAATTCACCCCAGTCTAGAACAGTCTGAAGTGAGCAAGTGGAAAATAAGACCACCCGTGGTTCCACTTCCAAGTGTTTCCACCCACGTCTTCAAGTTCAAGCAAAAAGTCTACAAGACTTGAGAGACAATGAAGCATTTTACAGTAAATGAGTTAAACTAAAGGTAATTCACCCCAGTCCTTGAAACAGTCTAAAGTGAACAAGTGGAAAATCACTTAAATGAGACCACCTGCCGTTCCACTTCCAAGTGTTTCCACCTAGGTCTTCAAGTTCAAGCAGAAACACTTGAAGACGACTTGAAGACGGATGAAGGAGTACAACATGTGAGGACTTTAGATACCCGACTGTATCCGCCACGTGTGTGCCACAGATAAACCGCCTGGCGTGCAGTAAATTACAAACCAAAGCCGCCCTTTAGGCGCGTGCCATTGATCGTGATCCTAGCAGCCGAGCTTCGCCATAAATTGAAGTAGCTGCAGGGGGTAAAAAGTGATGAATCATCGAGAGAAGTTTTCCTTCTCTTTGGCTGTTTACGGTGATGAGGTTTTAGTAACATGCTGATATCTAAAACTTCTACAGGTTATTTTCATAAAGCATTTTAGAACTGAGGCTTGACTATGGTGTGGCTTACCATAAGTTCTACAGACAGCAAGTGATGAAACACATGTGAACTGATCAGGAAAAAATGTGGAAAATAGGAGACCAGGGAAAAAAGGACAATGTAGGTACGCTGTGTCTTGTATATTTGATCACCGCCCAATTTTTGCAAGGTCGAAACCAAACCCTTTTAAAATTGTCTAACGCTATGCTTGTTGAATATAGGAATATTTGACATAGGAATGTAGGAATTGCTTCAAACAGTATATAAATCAAGGAAAAGACAACATATTTCCTAGCGGCTGTAGTTTCTTTTCTCCAATTCATCTGGTACAAAATATACATTTTTGTGTGTTTCATTTATTAAAATGATGCCCTGATTAGACCAAAAGTGTATACCATGATGAAGATACAAGGAACTAGAAAGCACTTTGCATACACCACTAACCAACCACATTTCTTTGGCAACATTAGCTAGAAACCCATCTTTTAACCAATTAGGCTTCAGCCAAGAAAACAATTGAAGTGCAACCAACTAGAGGGAAACACATATCTATCATCTAACTCCCTCTGGGTTTGTGTTAAGGAAGGCATGTCAGTAACAACACGCACAGGGAATATCATGTGTAGAACATGGCTAGCTGTCTCCAGCTTTAATATAAAAATAAAGGTGCCCTAAGCGATTTCAGGGGGTAAAACTGGAAATATTCTGGATAAGGCAATCTGTATGAGATGGTTGATATGCAATGGGATAGTGTTATCTAAACTAGAAATAACAAAAAAATTATTTTGAAAATATGACTTTCAACGCCCTAATATTGCTTAGGTTGCTTTTAATTTTTTTCCATCCCACCCATTGTTTTGAACTTTTGGAACCTATGCTTTTGATGTCCTTTGTTAAATCTGTCATTGAATGTCATGGAGTTAAGATTTTTTGGACAGGCGGGGTGACATTTTTGTCCGTCCCAACAAGCAAATTTCCATCCCAGGATGGAGGGACAAGTCCTGGTATAGAGTTTCAATGAAATACTGTAAATGCAGAAATGTTAGCGGTGGTTTATGTTCGCGTTTTTCGCGGTGAACTCTTTACCGCGAACTTAAAACAATTCCGAAAAGCCGTTCCACTGTGTGACTGTAGCGCTGCTATTGTTTCAAACGTGAACTCAAACTCACTGCAAACACTCTATTTTCTCCCTACTGCGATATTAAATCCCTGCAAACATTTCTGCATTTACAGTATATAGGTAGCACTTCTATTTAGAGAAGTTATAAATTTTGGCTGATTTTTTGCTGGTGACATCTTCATTCAAGCCAGTGGGAATAGAATTGTCTACACCTGAATATCAAACCCCTTGAAATAGGTGCTACTCAGATAAGTCACTGACACATGGATTGGCCCCAGAGAATATCATTAAGACTTAAGTAATGCTGGTACTACTGGTAGGTGAGATTTTGAACCCTCCAGTGCATTTCAATGCCTTCATACATAGTCAAAATACACACAGGGAGCAATCACAGGAAAAGGAATCTCACCCCTCAAGGCATTATAACTAATGTATAAATGAATGCCTAGTTGACTTGATGTGTTATTATGTTTCGCCAACGAAACATATTGTTTTTGTAAGGTTTCTTCTTCTTCTTCTCCTTCTTCTCCTTCTCCTTCTTCTTCTCCTGTCAAATCTTCAAATCGCTTCTTCTCGGTCGTCCGTCGACCAAATTAGCTGAAATTTGGTATGCAGGTAGAGTACGTGTATACCCCCAGACCCTTTTAAAAAATTTTTGATATAAGTTTTTAAAATGATTTTATGGAGGTTTTTTGGTCATTTTCAGACAAAAGTCGCACATGATGGCCTCCAGTGCCGTGGTGTTGAAACCTGAGGACCTGAAATTTGGTTTAGTTGTGCATTGGATATTTACCCAAAGGACCCCATTATTTTTTTTGGCATACACTACTTCAAAATGATTTATTTTGCACATTTTGGATGCAATTTTTGGTTATTTTCTGTCGGGGCCAGCAAGAACTAGGTCATACTGTAACATAAGCCCTCCTACACGTCCCCTGATCTGGGACTTAAAACCAAGCAGATGTCAGGGTAATGGTATTACAGAAAGTTATATGTACCTTATGTTACATGGTACGGATGTTATATTTGAGATGTAGGTACCTATAGGAAAGGTGACTACACCTGACAATTACTTATGCTAATGAGGACCTAATTCGCATAATGTATGCATAAAGTTGTATGTCCCTTACCGTAAATGCTGCGGATGTCATCTTTGAGATGTAGGTACCTTTAGGAAAGGCGAACACACCAGGCCATAAATTATGCTAATGAGGACCCAATTTGCATAATCGATGCATGAAATTGTATGTCCCTTACCGTAAAAGCTGCGGATGTCATCTTTGAGATGTAGGTATCTTTAGGACAGGCGAACACACCTGGCCATAAATTATGCTAATGAGGACCTCATTTGCATTATTTATGCTTAAACTTGTAATTCCCTTACCGGAAAAGCTGCAGATGTCAGATTTGACATGTACGTACCGTTAGGAAAGGTGATCACACCTGCCCATGAATTATGCTAATGAGGACCTCATTTGCATAATTCTTGCATTAACTTGTATTTCCCTTACCGTGACAGCTGCGGATGTCATCCTTAAGATGTAGGTACCATTAGGAAAGGTGAATGCACCTGGCCAAAAATTATGCTAATGGGGACCTCACTTGCATAATTTTTGCATCATGTTGTATTCCCCTTACTGTAAAAGCTGCGGATGTCATCTTGAACATGTAGGTACATGTAGGAAAGGTGAAAGCACCTGGACATAACTTCTGGTCATGAGGACCTCATTTGCATAAATTATGCAGAAACTTGGATTTGCCCAGGAGTTATTTTGGGACAGCCCACTTCTTGCATGAGGAATATGGGCGAAACATCCTGAATTTGCTCTTAAAGCAAATGACGGCCAGTCTAGTCTGTTTTTCTATCTGTACTTTGCTACACTGATAACAGTGAATAAACTGTCTGTCCTTGTCAAATATAACCAACAAAGAGGTAAACATGCTTCTGGTTGACTTTGTAAATAGGTAAACAATGTAAGTAAATCGACCACCTGTTTTGGACAAACATCGGTAATGGAACAAGCAAATAAGATCATCCTGGGATTCTAATACATTGGGAATGGGGATAGCCCAGGTAGTCTGCACGACTCTAGTCTAACTTCTGAAGGGTCAATGAAAAAATTAACAGCTGCATGAACGTGTGTTTATATCGGTGGGAAATTTCCTTTTAGCCAGCCCAACTGATCTCAAGCGTCAAACTGATGAAAGCTTGTTTGTATCTGAAGAAATTAGCAGGTACATTTTGGCAGCCGCGCGCGAGGTCGGACGTACACAGGCCGGGCATTGTCGGTGATGAGGCCGTGCGCTTTCAGCTGGAAAGTGCCTTTCTTGGGGGTGTAACTTAGTGCAGTTTGTGATTACCATAAAAAGGAATTGTATGCCAACTGGTAGTTGGCAATTTTTTCACATGATCTAGGGTAAATGTGCTCAACAGAGAATGAATGACCTTGGTGCATTTCCTATAGCTTCATTACAAACGCGTCCATGTAAAACACATATTAATATAACATGTAAAACAAGAGCTTTTAAAAAAAGCTGGCGTTTCGGCTACGTTTATAAGTGTGAATTGTCTTTTCCCTTTACTTGAAGTAAAATCTGCCAGAGGAAGTCACTCAAGGGCTGTTCAGTCTATAAGAAAAATTGTCATTTTGGGAAATGAGTACTGTTTTAATAGAGAAAGGCAGATTGGGGAAAGCAATTTTGAAGTTACGTCACTTAACTTAAGTGCTTTTGAAAAAGCTGGTCTTGGCCTACAACTTGTGCTTATTTGTAAAATGTATAATAGGCTCATTATAAAAGCTATCAATGTAATTATGTACATGGCACGCAATAAAACATAAAATTTGAAAAAGCACCATTGAATCATCAGCACTATGGTAATTAAGTGAAATAGAAGTTCATAACAGCTAAGGTTCTATCTAAAATGACTACCAAATGTCAAACAAATCAACAGCTACCGTATTTCTTCTAATAAAGGACGCACCCCAAATAAAGTGCGCACCCCCGATTTGGGCTTCACCGCAACCCCAATCACGCCAGCTGAGATACTTCACAGAAAAACCTTAATAAAGTGCGCACCCCCCATCTGCCGCTGTCGCTCGGCGCGTCTCCAAGATGTGACCACGCCCCGGTATTCGGCACGCTATGAAGTCCTGGTGTCTTTCTTAATCGTTCCATTTTCAAGGAATTTTCGGGAAAACATTACCATTATTTGGGGTCAACACTTAACCCTCTACTCCGCTCAAATTTTGAGTAAAACGTTTTGAAGTTTAAACGTCACGCTGCTGAGAACCTCGCGCCAGGATATCTGACAAACTCCCTTGATATTGAAGGACCAGACGACGATCCGCTTGATTTCTACCGGGCTAGTCAAAGACAAACGTGTAAAACGCATTTTGAGATAAAAATAAAAGTTCGTCTCTCGGCATTTATGCCGCAAAATACAGCGTTGCATTGACGAAATCATTTCATTTTCGATCACCCGCCGCCATATTGTTCAAATCCTGCTGCCCCAAGATGCATTTCGCGTGTTACGTAATCATCATCACATGATCGCATTACGCGTCTCTGATTGGTTATTGCTGCAGCTGAAGGCGGGAATATTGCAGACGAAGTGCATCATGGGGCAGCAGAATCGCGGTCTAAGTTTTTTCTTTGTCTGAAATGTTACACATGAAAACGCAATAAAAACGCGGTTTTATCGACTACATAGCAACATTATGGTGAAGAAAATGTAAAACCAAAAGATGTTTTCGGGAAAGCATACATTTATTTGCCGATTGATGGTGGCTTTTGCGTAATTTTAGCGATCAATGAACCCGGAAGTGTGCCGAAAGCGGCGTGGGTTTTCGCGTTTTATCCGTCAAAACAAAAACAAAACTCCCGCTGAAGCGAACTCCCATATGAAAATTCCCATAGTTTTGTGCCGAGGGGCGCCACTTTCCACGTCCGTGTTGTCTGAATGAAGTCGATACTGAACAATGGAGCATTTGCTACTGTAACAAAGAATCGCTGTTTTGCAAACAACATCAAGAGCCTCTGTTTACATCGGGGATAGAAGTTTAGTGGCGAGTGTTTTGCAAGAATCATCTTACCGCGCATAGGAGCCGCTGCACGGTATTTTCCATTACAATGAACAGAAAAATTCGAATGCCGGGTTTGGAATCTATGAAGTCCTGTTCATAAGACAAAGGCCTTGTATATATTAAATGAATATTTAAAAATAACAAATATAAAATATTTCTTTATTTATTAATGAAAAAAATGATATTCATAAATATGATATTGATAGATTAATATAATATCAATATATATTTTTGATATTCAATATCTAAAAAGAAAAAAAAAATCCATGCACGGAGACGAACCCGGATCTTCTGGGTCCGAAGTGCTTGGCGTTGCCAGATCGGCCAAGCTGCGGTACATAACTATTTACTCTGGACGTAATGCTATAACCTCACTATATGGTATCATTTATGCCGATTTTTGCTCGTTTTCTTGACGAAATCATTTTTTTTCTTCTGCAATCTTGTGGAATAGATGTAATATGGTCATTTTTCAGGATACTAGTATTAAAGTCCGAAACCACAATGCAATGATATTTCCGAACAGTTGTAGCATTTACATGCGGTCGCCGTCCTGTGTCACATGCAAATCTGGCGTGCCTGCCTTTTCCTGCTCTCTTGCCATATAAGGCAACGGCTATACAAGGATTTGAGAACGTATTGCCATATAAGGTCTTATTGTGTGCGACACAGTGTTGAACCAAGCATGCATGCTTGAAGGTAAAAGCCAGGACATTGCGTTTCGGTGCGAAAGCACCGAAACGCAAAAACTCATGAATGAGACCTTAAAGAAGAAGAAAAAACTGGTTTTATTCTTGCCATGTTAGGCCTTGTACAAATGTACAATGCTCAGACAACTTATGCTACACCCAAGTCCGTACATGTAGTTTCATTTTTATGGGTGATATAAACTACAGGATTTGGGGCTATTTCGTATGCATAATTTTATGTGCGCATCTTGCGTTATTATCCTCTTCTACAGCTACGTATACACTGAGACTATCTTAAACAGCTTTATCCTGTTAAGGTTACAGATTATTACTTGTGAAGATATCTTTGGTTTGTAGCCATATACAAAATTTAAGAGAGCCCAAGTACAGGACATGATCTCAACAAGTTCTCAACAAGCCTTTTTCTGAAACAGTCATGTCTTTTTCGGTGGACTTTTAAAGTGAGTCCAGGGAGTGATGGCGATACCTCTTGTAGGTCAAAGGTCGTCTTTACACGTGGTGTTTTACGACTCGAGAATGTGCGGTAACAGTCGAACCGCAGGTCACCGTAGAACGCTTTATTTTCTTTTTTACGGCGTTTGCCGCGGCACGATTTGACCCCGTTGCATGGGTGTAAACAACCGCCTGTCGGCAGCAAAAGGACCTCCGACCTACATAATGTTTATATTTTTTCGCATCTACAGGATCTGCCCAACATAACCATGTAGTTATTTCGTGCACAGCAAATTGTCAGCGAGCGCTGTGGATTTCGAAACATTGACCATTTTTTGGTCAGTATATTTGTGCGTGTATCATTGACGGTTCACCTGGAACCAAATAGATATTTACATCACCTGATAGCCCATTTCCTCACCTTTAAATTGATACCAAAGTCCCTTGGATAATTTTATGGGAACCGGTTTTGCCCCCAAAAAAACTAACAAGAGGTCAATTTGCAGGGCGTCTTATTCTGAAGAAGAAGACAAACACAATGTCCTTTTACCATGCTTTACAGAACTCAAAGCTTATCTAATGGCATTGGTCAATTTGCATATGAATCTCACTTTTCCTGGCTTCAAGATGATATTAGTCTTATTTGGAAATGTTTCAGAATATTAATTTTAGACGGCAAAACTTGAGCCGTAAGTTTCATCAACGTTCCCAACACCGGCTGAAAGTTGCAACACTGCACCTGACCTCGCCTGACCCCCGCGGCAGGAAAATGGAACGTACTGGCTGGGTTCGGTCGTTCGAACGCAGGAGTTCGAAGTGATTGACTTCAAATTTGACTATTTTGTAAATATCAGGTACCTTGTACTAAAACCTCTGTCTGTCTGTACTTGACTGTTATCATGTCAATTATCATATTGCATGTGGTAGCCGCGTTCATACAGCTTCTAATACAAAAAAATGGGCTTTGTTATGCCACGCGAAATGTATCGAAATGTATCCAAAGCGCAGGAGTGCACGCATCGGTAGCTAGAACTAGGCAGAAATTTTACCACCGCAAGGTAGACATTGTCGCAGTTTTTTTGGGGGCAAAACCGGTTCCCATTAAATTATCCTAGGAACTTTGGTATCAATTTAAAGATGAGGAAATGGGCTATCACGCGATGTAAATATCTAGTTGGTTCCAGGTGAACTGTAAATAAGACAAACACAAATAAACTGACCAAATATTCTTAATGTTTCGAAGGCCACAGCGTTCGATGTCTTTTTACAATGCACGAAATATCTACATGGTTATACCAGGCAAGTCCTGTAGATGTGAAAAAGTGTAAACATTATATAGGTCTGAGGTCTTTTTGTTGCACCACAGGTAGTTGTTCACACCCATGCAACAGGGTCCAACCCGGGTGCGGCCGTGACCCGGAAAAAGCCGTCTTAGAGAAGGCTGCGCAGAACCGATGCGCATAGAGCTCTGCGGTTCGACTGGTAATGGCTGTATGGCCGGCTTTATGGGCGATACGGCTGACAGCTGACCCTCTTATCAATCATTTATTAATGGTGCCCAAGCGAAATACTTGCTTGTCGCCTTGAGCTCGCATTCTTCTTCATTGTAGAGGCTATTGGGACCTCTAGGAGTAGTACAAAGTTTGACATAAAGTATGTTCTCGAAGAGTGTGCATCAAGGGAAAAGACTGGAGTTTAAAAGTGCAAGTCAGAGCTTATTTTGTACTCGTCGATCTTGCAAAAATCTAATAAAGTATGTGTTTTAAGGAGATCAATTATAATACATGCTTAGAGGTACAAATTCAAATCCTCAGTTCCCATATTTTGGGAAAGAAATACATTTATAATTGGATAATGGATCAAATATCTTGAAAACATAATTCTTTTGGAAACAAGAGTTCGTAGATCTCACACCACCTTGAGTTGAAATATCTAGAGCCTCTGGTGCATATACACATACTTATGACCTCAAAAAAACTGCAGTGGTTCGGGCATGTGTCCAGGGCAAAAGGCACTCTTGCACATACAATCCTTCAGGGAAAAGCGGAGGGTGCGCGGCCGCGGGGACGTCCCCGTCGGTCGTGGATCTCAGATCTACAGGAGTGGACTGGTCACTCAGCCAACCAGATGACCAGACTGGCGGAAAACCGCCAGCAGTGGAAAGCTTTCACAGAGAACTATGCTGCCCCGACGGCTGATTAAGCTATGGGAGAGAATGAAATGAATGAATGACCTCATTGGCCTAAAGTTGTAAGAATCTAACAGTTGCACTTGAAATTGAAGGCATTAAATACCGTAACAATGGCGAGGCATCATAGATATATTTCAATTATAAAATTTCCGGAAAGATGAATACGGTATTAAAACAGGTAACAAGGATATTAAAATTGTTACAACATTCTACAATCTAATATTATGTTCTGTTTGTCAATAATTATTTGATTTTTCAGTTACAAACAGTAAGTGTTAGCTTGGGCTCCATTCTTGATCTATTTAGTTTACCGGGGCTCGCATATGATATACTGGCTCTCAACTGTAACTGAAACACTTAATATGTCTAAAACCATTTTCCATGTTGCCCTTAATGTGCTAGCCATTTTCCTGATGGATACAAGGTTAGATTTCGTGTGTGTAGGTCAACCGATAAGCTGAAGTGCCTTTAGTCATCATATCTATTGCACAGAAAGCAATTTTCTGGATGTAGGGAACACATTTTGTATGTCACTACTATATTGGAATGTAATGTAGATAGATAGCTATGCTAGTGTTTCCCCGACCATTCACTTTGACACAGTGGCAGTGATGTACCAGAAAAGTCCTAAACATGGAATTTTTGCATCAAAACTGTCAAAATAATATCACAGGGCCGGATGATCGTGAGGCTGACCGAAAATTAGGAATTTGGGATTTTAATTTTAACAGTATCTACATGTACAAAGATATTTTTGAAAATTGACATTAACAATGTCTTACTTTGATCAATTTTACTTATTTCTTAAACTTTAAAGAAAGAAAATGAAATGGGAAATCTCACAAATCTGTGAAACTATCTAGTTTTTGTGAATGTTAAAATTTGCATCATTCTTTCAGAAGACTCTAATGCATTGTCCCCACAGGGCCTCATTTTTTTCATATATCGAAGACATGAAATGTATGATTGTATTCTTGGACCTTTCAGGGAACTTTGACCTAACTTTCTGTCAGTGTCTCCGCACACACAAGGAAACAAACAGACAAACAGACGCACAGAATAAAGATGCTATCAATAATTATCTCAAACCTCACAGCCTTTATTAATGTTCCTTCCGGCAGAAAAATCAGGTAATGTATTTTTGGCTGAGGTAAGCGAACCTTAAATGTGCAGGGTAGAAAGTAATTAAGGCCATTATAGTGAGAGGGTATCATATTTCTTCCTTCACTCAAGGTAAAAATACTGTAAAAGGGGAAACGTTCACGGTGGTTTTAGATTTTTTTATTAATCTTCTGCCCGCCTTGTTTAAACCACGAACCTAAAGCTACCACGAACACTCCATTTTCTCCCTAAGGTGAAAATACATCTCCACACAACAGTTACTGTATAGCATTTTAATTAAGCTAGAACAATCTGACAAAGAGTCCTAACAAAGAAGATGACATAGATATATACACGTTGCCATTAAAGATGCAACCCTTTTATTAATTGCCTTTCTTATGTTTCTTCTCTGGAGCCTGTGTGTGTGATTTACGAGTGAGCGGTTTCTCTTGTCAAAAAGACAAATGTGATCCACCACTCCCTTCTCCTGCCCTTTATACATACTAATAGGACAAAGCAAACTTCCTCTGTATGATTGATCAGTTAGAGATAGAAGTGAGTAGAGCATCTGTCATAACTCAGTTACCTGCGTCATTCTGCTTTTGCTTTGAACGTCAAGGGCTGTTTCACTAATACTGCATCTGTGTATGTACATAGGTGGTATAACCGCCCTATGGCGCAACACACCAACTTCGCAGGCTTTAGGCCACACCTATTTAATTTCTTGGTTAACGGAATTTTAAAAAAATGCTAGATTGGAAAATCAACATGAAAACAGGATCTCACAGGAAAGTTTGTACTTAGTTTGGTGCACACAGTTTCAGGGAGTGAACAGGGTCAGGTGCAAGTTTTCACCCCAGCCTTCTGTTATATAATGATATCCTCATGCTAAGATTTGAAAAAAAAAATCTGTTAACCAAGAAATTAAATTGGTGTGGCCTAATGATGATGCTCCTACTTAGATAGTACTTGGTGGCAACGAGTTATACTAGAGATACATGTATGACAGTTCTAGGGAAAAACAGATTTTTGAACACTTCAATTCTGGGTTGATAACTCTGGTACTTGAAGGCATGACAATTTCTTGACTTCTTTTCTGAGCTGGTGCGAAATACTTAGTTGTCGATAAATCTGACAATTTAATGACTGTTATGAGTGATTTTTCGTACAATGATGTGGTGGGGGTTGGAAACAATTTGATAAAAATAGACATAGATGTCTGATAAAAGAATAGATATTCAGAGGTCATTGAATAAATGAATTTACAATTACAGTAATCCAAGTCATGTACTACTGTTTCTGCCCAATATGTTTTCGATGGCAGTCAAGGTTTAAACTGTCTTTTACTGTAATTTTTGTTTCTTTCACTGTAACTTTATGTTCACTGTTTTCACGGTCACCTCAGTCTATACTGTGAACCTATCATCATTGTGAAAAAAGTTAAATTATTATTATTATTCATGATTCCTTCACACATCCGTTCTGTAAATCACTTGCCACCACCGTGAAGTTAAAGTTCAGTGAAAATGTCCATTTTCCTTATAACACTGTGAAATATTGCTACTGTGAACATAAAGTGAATTACAGTATCCTGGGCATTTTTATGCGACAGCACGTTTCAATTAACCTTATTCTGGCCGTCCTCTAAAGTCGGTCAACTGTCTCTTCTATCTGATTTATTTCTGATCATTCTATTGACTTTTCAACTGCCTAGATTGATTTCTCTATAGCGGGTTATTAATCTGATCGAAATAAGGTAAAGAAGCTAAGATAAAACCGTCGTAACTCATTACATTGATATACCTTTCACTTTGACTTCATATTATTTGTTTATCTAGGAATCTTATCAAACAGTAACTGTTGCAATGTTTATCTATCATTGCAACTGTTTTCGATGCAGCTAGGGAATCGTACTTTAAAAAATTTCAAGGGGAATTCATAACAATATTAATGACTGGTTTCTGTCTATCGTTTTGTATTTGAATTGATGACACATTTGTATACCTCAACCACCATCTTTATGATTAACATTTTGTAATAAAAGATAGTTATTACGCTACATATTAACATATCATGATGTGTAATTGCAATTAGACATTACCGGTAGTCAAAGAGATTTTGTTTTCTTCAGCCATGCTATTAAATGCTGCTTATAGGTACTTAATTGGTCTTTGAGCTTTTAAAGAAAGGAGTCAAGTAGCCAAGCATAAAAAAGCAATTTATATCTAATGAGCTGTGCATATCTCTGAACATAGTGTAATTAATCTTTAGGGTATGCCTGATGCCTATTTCTGGCTTAGAAGTACAATTTAGCTCTTTTGCATTACTTCAGTGACTGTTAAACTTTTGGATAGAATAAAATCATAATTATACTGTAAAAGGGAAAATGTTCACTGTGGTTTTATGTTTGCCTTTTTCACAATCACATCAACCTCTTCACTGCAAACTTGAAACCACAACAAACTTTTCTTCTTTTACAGTAAACCCTGCGTGGTAGTTTTCTACCTACCCCGAAATTGAATCCCTGCAAATATTTCTCCTTTTACAGTACATTAATGTCTTATCCTTCATGTTGATATGGTTAGTTATTTTTCATTTCCTTCCAGACATGTATTTTCTCTGGATGTTTCGAGATCCATTAAAGGCATCCAGAGCATTTTATGAGGCTTGAATAAAAGAATTCCAATTTCTAGTCATTCCTACACATACAATGTAGTAAGTTTCAATAGCACTTACCATTACATAGGAGCAATGTTGTTGTGTGTTGAGAACCAATCGGAAATCCAAGTCCTAATAATCCTGACTGCCAATCACAATTAGCGGTTCGACCAATGAGAGAGTGACTGCATGGCCGTCAAATATTTGCATTTTTATGTTTTAATTTTGCATTTCTACATTTTGACGGAGGTGGGCGGGGCTATGGTATCGGTCTATTAATTTACACTAGGCGTGTGAAATTAAAAGATCACCATGTAGCTTGTATTTGTGCCGCTTTTGAGCACTTTTGATCAAAAATCTGCAGGCAAACACTGTGGTAAACAGTGGCGTTATCAATTTCATAAAGATTACAGCAACTAGAAGATTTCCAGTTTTCAAGCCTCATAAAAATTGCTCTGGGTGCCTTTAAAACTGCACAATCTTTCTTGAATCAGTTTTCCTTCATTCCACCCTACCTTTCATTTTTGCACTGCTTTCTCTTATAACCTCGACCATTTGTCCGTCTCTTGACGTTTCAGCTTCAGAAATTGCTTTAGAAAAAATTGTGGTTCCCAGTATATAACTCTCTCAAGATTCTAGCCATGCGTTTCAAATGCCACTATTGTGCAAGTTGTTAGAAAGTCCATCTACATCAATCACGGCTTCTGCCTTTCGCTACTCCCTTGGTATTAGCGACGCACTTGAGATTGCGTTCTTTCATGGAACAACGTTGCATGCACCACGCGTAGATGCCACCTGCCATTTCTCAGTACTGTATTGGGCATTAAAGCCAAGAGCTTGATAGTTATTCCATTACAAATTGATGTTTGTGGTTTGAGTTGGGTTTAAATCTTTCTGACGTGGCATGAATAAGAAATATGTGACTGTATGCACTGTATAGCAACTGTAGAAACGATTTAAAATGGTCTGTTATTATATTTGAATCAGTAATTCAAACTTCTTCCATTGATATTTGTGGTCTGAGTTGGGTTTAAATTTCAACGTGGGATGAATAAGAAAAACATACATGTTCACTATATATTATGTAGGGTACAGAATGTATAATATACATTATAGCAACAGTAGAAACCATCTGAAATTGTTTATTTTGAATCAGCAATTTATGCTTTATCAAAATTGATTATGATAGAAAAATTTAAAAAAACATAACAATTAGCATGTATGTCATGTTTTTAGAAAATTGTCACTTCATACCATAGAAATATGCTCTGAGGGAAATAATGTTTAATCGTTTTATCTAACATTTTTTTCTTCTTCTTCTGCCATTTGGTTAAACAGATTCAACTTTGTTCAACACAATAATCAAGTTTCAGGAAAATTGGGACCTATAGAATCTAGATTTATAATTTTAGCATCTGTCAATTCCTCCTAGAACTAAATGATGATTATGATCATGTGCTAATGGCAAAAAAGCAATAAAATTTTGACTTTTTATATCCAGGCTGTTCAAATGCTACTATTTGTATGTAGCATTCATCGATAAATCATACAATAAAGCTACTATAATTAGTGAAAACTGCTTTATAAACAATCGCTTTATGTCAAACAAAATGTTGATAATCTTTGCTCAGGTATTGTATAAAAAGATTGTAATACCATCATGTCCTTATATGGTCAATGTAAGGTGTACCTCCAAAAGACAGAAATGATTTACAGGTGGGCATTAAACAGAAATGTCGCCAGGTGATTTTCAAGGTCTTTACGACAACTGATTTACGACTACTTTTGTTTTCGCAATAAAAGTTGCTATGAGACCTTGCAGGATGGATTTTATGATACCAGGCTTTCCACTTGTTGAAAAAAAAATTTGACAAGCTTTGTTCAGTGGCCGGCCATACTCCAAATGCTAAGTGCTAAGCAGAGAAAGCGTTATGTACCGATCTTGAAAAAGTCTTTGGGAATCAAACTCACTTGGCCATTGTACCGGTCATACATACTGTATACCTGGGAGGTCTATAATCAAATCATTTATCTTCCTTTGTTTTGTGTGTTTATGAACAAGTGGTTCAAGGCGCCACCTTATCATGTTTATTTTGTAACCATTGTCTCCCCACCCCTATTTTGTTATCATGTGGAACTGGCTTATTACTGTATTTTCTCCGATAACTGCACTACATACTAAGGTTCAAAATCTCCTAAATACTCTTAGATCTGGATTGAAATTTTAAGGTTTTTCACTTCAGAAATTACTGGTTATTACCTTCATGAACAGATGTTGTCTGTCTGTCTGTGTGTTTGTTTGTCCTGGTGTGTGTCCGAAGTTATTTGAATATTGTAGAGCGATGGGGTGTGAGGTACACACAATCATGTAGAAGATGGTGTAATTGGAGACTAGCAGGATTGGAAGGGGGCTAGGCCCAGGTCCAAAGTTGGTCCTGCATGAAAATGCATAGACAGAATTAGAGAGAAATTAAAGAATACAGGGTGCGAAATACCTGGTTGCACGTTGCACAGTGCAACAAGATTTCGGTTGGTGCAAGTTAATTCCAAGCCCAGGTAGCGCAGTATGCAACCTTATATTTTGAGCCAAAGATTTCAATCGGAGCCCTGGAAGCTCACAAAAACACAGTGTCACTCTCATAAAATTCTGTAAATCTTCAATTGAAATAAAGAAATCAACACTTTTTCGTTTTAAACCATCCAAAACCCTTCATAGATCGTGGAATTTGACCTGAAAAAGACAAAAACACACTGCCCTCAGCTAAACAAGATGTTGTTAGGTCAATGGGAACACAATACTATCTAATATATATTTTGAAATGTTAGTAGTATTATACGCTACATACGAGCTTGATTTGAAGAAATCGATGACTGTTGCTGGAGCAACCTGAAATTTGGATGTGCAACCTAGCATTTGCCCTTGGTTGCAACATGGGCTACCTGGCTCAAAAAAGTATTTCGCACCCTGGAATGAAGCAAGAAATTCTCAAAAATTTTGTATGAGATCTTTGATTTCTCTTTTTATTCTGCTAAACCTCTTCAAGGACCTGAGTAGATAACTTAAAAGCATTGTCACTACTTTGGTAAACATAGAATAAACAAGTAACTGATTTGGGTGTGCCCTATATTGGTTTGGTTTATCTTGATGGTAATCTCCCTTATTTATAGACCACTTATGTGGCCATTAGTAGGATCACACCTCCCACATACATCAAGTGTGCACATAATCTCCATCTGTAACATGAGCTGTACTTCAAACATACTCTAAATCTTAACACGGTGGTTTTATTTCTGCGGTTGCCTCCACACGTCGAATTCACGCTTTCACGAAGATGCGTTTTCAATTACTGTATTTATATGGAATTGTTTCAAGCATAAATTTAAAACAGTGAAAGCCTCCTTTTCCAGCCTACTGCGAAATAAATCCACCGCAAAAATAAATGAATTTACGGTACCTTGGTAGTAGAAAACTGTATAGATTTTTTTCGGTACTGTATTGGAAATTCCATAGAGAAGCAATAAAATTTCTGTTTCATTTTATTTTCTAAAGGTTTATACAATATACGTATAACACCAGAACCTCTATTGACCTCTTGAAAACCAGTAAGCTGGGTATGATGTATCACAATGCCCAGTTGCAACCTGTACAATGTTATTACCTTCGCCAAAATAGGTTATGTTTTCAGTAGTGTCCGTGGCTTTGTTTGTAGTTTAACAGCATAACTCAAGAAGCTATTGTTGGATTGTTACGGAATCTGGTATGTGGGTAGGCATCAACAAAACAACGGACAAGATCAAGTAGGGCCTCGTTGTGGCTTTCTATGGTACTGCAGCGGAGCTTCCAGTTTTGGTATCCTTGTTCTGAACATTATATTATGGTCATGATTTTTAATTTACTTCTTGTGACATGCTTATGTGTGTGAAGGGAGATACAAGTTATGAGCTTACATTCTTTTTTTTCTGGAACAACCCTTTGGAAACACTGTAGGACTCACAAATTCACCCCCAAGGTGATTCAGAGTAGATACAACATCGTAAAGAAAAGACAAAATACACCGAGTAACCATAACCTTGACTTCTTACATCGCACTCTTGCCGTAATAGCTGTTCCGAGTCCCGTTTGTTATCTTCTTAGTTGCCCCTGCAAGACTCTCTCCCCGTTTCATTCAGAGATAAAACCCAACTTTATATACAGATTGAACCATTTGTACCAACTGTGAGGGAAAGAGCAGGCAGATTGGATGTGTTTTACACTCTTTTGATATAGCTGTGAGAGGGTCTGCATGGGGGGATCCCGGCAACGCTTAACGGAAAATTTAGGATGCTGGGAACGTTTAACGGTAGATAAACTTGCTCTTTCAAAAAGTTTTTTTTTTTTTATTGTATTCATCTCTCCCCGTTTCATCCAGAGATAAAACCCAGCTTTATATACAGATAGAACCATTTGTACCAACTGTGAGGGAAAGGGCAGGCAGATTGGAAGTGTTTTACACTCTTTTGATACAGCTGTGAGAGGGTATGCATGGGGGGATCCTGACAACCTTCAGCGGAAAATTTAAGATGCCGGCAACGTTTAACGGTAGATAAAACTTGTTATTGCAAAAAGTTTTTTGTTTTTCCTAACTGTATTCATCTGGTGTCTGACAAAACTAGTCTGTGGAAATCAACATGACTGGACGTTCCGTTTTGACTTTTGAACTTGTCAAGAATGCTTGAACGATGAATTCAGGATGACAAATATTGTGCAACGACCAAATACGCTTCACGAATGATTTACTGACAACGCTTGATGATTAATTATAGAGAGGGCCTGGCTAAGATTAACAGCGAATTAAAATAGCTTGATACGCCTCAGGGAAAAAGGCATGTACAAAATGTAGGCCCTCCTGCCAACATAAAACGTCTATGACACGTGAATGGGAATGGGGTGGGGGGCTACATAACTGTTTTCCTTAACGAATAGGAATTTTCTATTTTGATTTCCCGTATGTTGTAGGGAAAGTTTTTTTATCCCAAGCCTTCAATTCGTAGCAAGATGGCCATTGTCGGGATCTCACCCCCCCTTTTATCCCTTTGATTCGCTTCAGTTAGTAGCAAGATGGACGTAGCAAGATGGACCCCTGCATACCCTCTTCAAAGATGAAAAGCAAATGCAGGGATCAAGTAAGCCCCATCAACCCCTTTAAAATCCCTGTGCACTTGTGTTCACGTTGTGTGCAACATTATTACTTCCTTTCAATCATGCATCCATGACTATGTATGGGTCTTTCGGGTGCCATTATCAAGGCCAAAAACACTCCCGACCTCTTGACTCGGATTCCCGCGCGCCGCGCCACATATCACTCGCACAATAAACACGGAAAGAATTACAAAGTTGTTTCTGTACTTGATTGGCAGTGTGCAATGATCTGAGCCCTAGAGGCCGTTAGCGGTGTAGGGTCGATTGTACGTACAAGGTGTTCATTGCCACCTTGTCAATGAGGCCGCGATCTCCTAAATCTCGTCAGAGATTGACGGATAAGAGTCGACAAGGAGGTGACATTGGCTTTCAGGTTGAAGGTGAAATTGGAAGAACGAAACTGAAAAAAGTAAGTTGAAGAAAGTGACATGTTTCGGTCTCAAAACCTTTTGATTGATTTGATTAATATATGGATGACATCCGAGCACGCATCAGTTTTTGTCCATAGTGTTGGGGGCGAGAAAACGAAAGTTTGATAAAGGCCCTCCTTGCAGTTTTCTACAATACTGCAGAAGAACATAGGGTTTTGTTATCTTGTGCTCATGAACCTGCTATCGTCATGATTTTTTAGTGGTCACTAGCTCTTGTTCAAATTCAATCCATAATGTGTAACCTAATTCATGACCATTTGACACAGTTTTTTGCCTATCTGTACGGGTCATCATAAAAGGGGTTATAGATAAAGGTGTAAAAAGAACCTTAGTAGCAATCTAAGAACCATCTACACTAAATCGTCCACATATGAAGTATGTCAGGCCATGCTTCTGATGTCTCAATTTAGGTCAACTTGACTGTGGTTCACTGAAACTTTGACAAGACCCGGAAGACTGTGGCTTGGTTTCATACATGTGCATCCAGCAATAAGTGTGCTACATAAGAATTGTCTAGGTAGCCAAGTCCTATCGATTGATATCGGGAAAGCTACATTTGTACATGCATGAGGGGACTTTGTTTCTCTTGTTTTATTCATCTTTAGTGCTTGTCCTGTTAAAGCCAAGGGCTGGTCTTTATTTGACCTGCTATTACTTGGGCCCCTTTTCCACTAGAGAATGCATAGACCAAGGAAGTTAAAATAACTTATTTTAACTTCCTTGCATATATACAGAAGATACTTGATGATGATCTTGATGATGATTAAAATGATGATGGTGATGATGATGATGATAATGATGGTGATGATGATCTTGATGATGATGGTGATGATGACGGTGATGATGATGATGGTGATGATGATGGTGATGACGATGATGATGATGTTGATGATCTTGATGATGATGGTGATGAGGATCTTGATGATGATGATGATGATGATGATGATGATGATGACGATGACGATGATGATGATGATGATGATGACCACGATGTATTGATTGGAAAGAAAATATGACAAAGAGGGCAAAATATTGGTATAACTATTGTAGAAAATTTCTTCTTTATCGATTTGTTACTCTAATCCTAACTTTCACTTTTGCAGGTGAAAGTGGGCTTCCTTGGTCTGAGTGACGGGAAACGTGAGCCTGAGATTGTGCGTGTGCAGCTGACGGCAGACAGCCTGGTGCTTCAGCGAGAAGAGACAGTGTATGGGAACTCACTGGCTGCTATCAGCTCACAGGTTTGTTGGATTAGACGTTTGTTGTATAAATGTTACTATTGTTGGCAAGGTGGTAGGTTGTAAGACTTATCATATTAGAATCTAAACTTCTCTAGGAACATGTATGAATCCCTAGAGCAAGCCCAATGTTGTGTCATAGCGGGAAAGCTTCTGCTTTGGAACCCGGACGCAAAGAGAAGGATTGGTCAACCAATCACAACACTCAAGAAACTCATAGAAACCCAAACTAATTTGGAAGGACAAAAACTCCTCTCTGTAATGAACGACAAGAAGTTCTGGAGAGCAAACTTTACTTGGTACACCTCGTAAGAGGAGGACCGATGATGATGACGATGATGATGGGAAAGGCCTATTACACCTCTTCCCTCTCTTACTTTACTTCTGGAAAAGAGTACTAGTAGGGATCCATCCCTTTGTGACTGTGTGAGTGAATCAAACCTAACATTCTTAGACTAGTTTTATGCAGCTTGTACCAACATGTGTACTGTACAAATACATGTGCATGAATATATACTGTACACAACATATGCCTAAAGGCAGTTCACTGTTTGTGCAACAAACAGACAAAAACAACGTCTTTCCCGACTTTTAATGATTAAAACAAGGAAATGTTAGAATTATATCCTTTTTTATATGCCATAAACTTTGTTTCAGAAAAGCTTTGCTGATGTAACAAAAAGCACAGGGACTTTCGTATGGTCAAAGAGATTCAATGCAGCTGCAAAAACTGTTATTGAATGATGTGTGGAAAAGCCAGCTGAAAATTTCAAACCACCCCCTTTTCAAGTCATGAATGAACTAGTCCTTAATTTCAAGCCCTGTATTAGATGCTCATGAGGACAAATGATTACCACAGTTGGGTAGTCATCACTATGTGATAAAGTGGGAAGGACTGTGGTATGTAGGAACACACAAGAACAGGGTAAATGAGGACAGGCAAGTACAGAAAGGATGAGGAGGGGTGTGATTAACTGTGTCACTATAATGATGATAGAACTTAATTCTGGGAGGTCTCCTGACTTTATAAAAGTTGAGAGGTTGCAGAAAGTGTGATGCATAATGAGATCAGAGCATCGTCATTCTACAAGGCTCTAGGGGGGTACCTGTCTTTTAATTTCAAGCTCCAAAAAACAGCTCTAGCCAACTTACTACTGTCATATAACAAAAATTTCCCATCTTCCACAATTGCAAAGTTCCAGCTATCAGGACAATGTGATCATGATCACTTGGCGTACACAAAAAAATGTATATTGTAGCTTATTTTCGGAAAATGGAAGAAGCACTAATTTATTGTTTTTCCCTCCCCATTGCTGAGAAAAATATTAAATTGTACATGGTTTATCTAGACATCAGATATCTTATGGAGAGAACCCATGCTTTTCAGAGGATCATAAATCAAAGATGGTGCTGATTTCAATGTTTATATCTTTTTCCAATGCTGAATTACTCATTTATTAATTATCTGACAGGAATAACATGTTTTATATAAGAAGGTAATTAACTCAAATAGTTATATACTTGTCTGTAAGTCTATTCAGGTACAGTAGTGTACTGGTACATGCACATTGATGTTACAATATTTTGGACCTGAAGCTAAATGATTTCCGCGGTACTGTCCTGGTACTGTAAATGCAGAAATGCTTGCATGGTTTTGTGTTCGCAGTTTTCGCAGTAAGCTCTTGGCCCCATACTTAAAGCCACCGCGAACATTTTTTGCCTTCCTACCACCTTGTCTACTTATTTTTTGTCTCAAACGCGAACTTAAAACGACTGCGAATACTCCACTTTCTTCCTACGGCGAAATTAAAGCCACATGAAATTAAATGCATTTTACAGTTGTACCATCAACCCTACTTGCATTAATTGCTACATGTACCTTTACTACTAATCAAAATGTCAATGAAGCCTGTGAATACCTAGTAAAAATGCCAATTTTGCACCCAGGACTGCTTTGGAAGTCATCAGATTTGTATCTATTGTGCTGCTTGCTCCATCATCAAGTCAAAGTGATAGGGTTTTTGACAGCTGTAATTGTTCAATAAGCTTGATGAACGACCCTGTAAAAACCCTCTGTCAGCCTCAAGCATGATTTGATACTTGGATATGCCGTTAATAGAGCCATTTGTCGGTTAAACTGTCAACATGTCCTTTCTAGTCAAGCACATTTCTAAAAGACTTTTTTTTCTCTTACAGGTTAACAACTTTGATATAGACAGCAACAGAGTAAGTGGAATTTGGTAACGTTTTAGGCCACACCAATTTAATTTCTTGGTTAACAGATTTTTCTTGTAAAATTTTAAGCACGAGGACATCAACAAAACAGAAGGCTGGGGTGAAAACTTGCAATTGCACCTGACCCTGTTCACTCCCTTAAACTGTGTGCACCAAAGTACAAACTTTCCTAGCTTTTTTTCAAAAATTCTGTTAACCAAGAAATCAAATTGGTGTGGCCTTAAGCTTAGTGAGAAGTAAAGTTTTACTTACTAATAGTGATAGTGAGAAGTAAAATACTTAAGATTTAATGTGTCCATCAAATTGTGATTCTTAAAGGACTAGTATTTCTGCCTTTGAACACCAAATATTATTCAATTTATATATTTTATTGTTCTCATTGTTTTTTTCCTTTCTAGGAACGATCGGTCATCCTTAGAAGACAAAAATCAGGAGGTCTTGGACTGAGCATTAAGGTAATGTATAGTACACTATTTGCACCGGTACCTGATTCCTGTTTTAATCATTTGTAAATGTTCTTTCCAAACACAGTGGACAATTTCTTTCTTTTACAAGCTGTGGTGCAACAAGCGGTAATGCAACCCTGCTGCTTCACTATCTGGATCAAATTCCGTGGATCCTGGGGCCCGAGTTCGATCTTAGGGTCGACTCCAGCTCGGACATGTTTTGCATTGGGATTGCATTTGTCATTTCGGATGGTGACATAAAGCTGGCGGCCCCACGTATGAGAGAGCTTTGGGCATCAGCCTCAAGCGTCAAACCTCTGCATGTAAAAGAACCCAACACACTTATCGAGAAGAGTAGGGGTGACCCGGTGTTCTTGGCCAAAAATGCGAGCCGTGGCGAAGCCGCATTGCACTAACCACTAGCTACTTGAAAAAGCAGCATTCTTCACCTCAATTGAGGATGACTGCTTTGCCTTTTACCTAGTAAAGAAGCCACAACATCTGAACGAATGAAGCCGGCAAGTCTGAAAACCAAGAAATTTGATTAAACTGGCCTGCCGTCTGGCTCCTTTCTTTACCTCCTGGATGTGGAAATCTGGTCGTTTCCATGTCCGCCTTCCGAAGCGCTGCTCCATTACTCTGATAATCCTCCCCGCAATGGACACCAGGAGCTGTAACTGTTTTATGATCGACTTTGTAAGGGACTCGTAACTTGGTGCACACGTCAGTAAAATGTCATAAGGGGGAAGAGGTCTCAGTCTTGTATGAATTTCTAACCTCAAAATTGTTAGCATTTAATTCCCAGAAATTTAGTGTTGTATAGAATACACTCACACACAGAAAAAATATCTGATCCTAGGTATTAGGAATTTGATTTTTACTGTTGATGGCCTTCATGTCCTCGTAATTTGGTGCACATGTCAGTGCAATGCTGTATTTAGGGGAAGGGGTCTCAGGCTTGTGTGAATGTCAAATCTCAAAACCTTAAATGTTTACATTTATTTCACAGATTGTCAATGGAAATATAGTATTGTACAAGAAACACAATATGTACTTGAAGAAAATTTGGTGATCCTTGGTGCCAGGAAATTGATTTTTTGTTATACAGTTATTGATGGATTTTCCTCCTAATTTGGCACACATGTTATTAATTAGTATAACAACACAAGGGGAAGGGGTTAGGATAATGTGTGAATTTGAAACCACAAATGTAAATATATTTACTTGTGGATGGAATGTAGTGTGGACTAGCCCCCTACCCTGTGGCCATAAGGCTATGCAAACGGAGATGGGCACCGCCCCTATACACCAAAAGGTGTGGAAAGGATTTTAACTAACTAACTAACAAGACACACATCTATATGCTTGAAGATACCATATTATGCATGGATTTGAATTTATGAGTGGCTACTCATACATGTATTTGTACTAAATGTAGAATGTGGGAAGCAAAATTTATAAGGATATTTGGTTCAAACCTACCAATAGTAGAATGCGTTCACACTCTCAAGGTTAATTAGCACAGCCTCGTTATTACGAACCTCTAGGTCATAATTACTGATGTACCAAGTGGTCAGAATTGCTGAATATAGATTATGCGGATTATTTCTTTACTGTAATAAAGGCAATGATAAGCAGATTTTCTCTTAATTCTTGAAATCTATTAAGACATGATCCTAAATATTATCTGTATGAGAAATAGCTTAGAAGAATAGAAAATTTGAACTTGAAGGTCTCATTATAGCTCATATAGTTTTTTTAGTATCAAAGTGTCGTGCATTCTTCAAGGAAAAGCCATGGAATTTTAAAGTACAAAAAGTCATCAAAATGGGGGGAAAATCCTCAAAGTATTAAAAATGCAAGATGGACCATGATTAATCTCCTTTATGTCATTTCTTTTAGATGTATGTACATGATTTTATGTCATTAGTAGCCATATATAATATTAGGTAACAACCCTATATTTGCTATGTATTACTGCAGTATTGAGCATTTCACTCACCAAATAGCCATAAATCTACAGCCAATTTGGATGCCATCACCGCATAGCTTTTATTTGACAGCAAATAAAAATGTTATTACATATGATGTAAATTGTAAATTTAATGTATTTTCGACACATACATGTATGCGCTCTTGAATCCAGAGCTGGTCCCGTTCTTACATGAAGGTCCCGGGATGGAAATTTCCTTCTTGGTATGGAAAAAAATGTCACCCCGCCCATAAAAAATCTGAACTTCATGGCATATGAAACTGATGAAAATGTATTTTCCTAAGCGTGAAATGACAGATTTAAGAACAAAATGTAACAACACAACCTCGAAACAGTGAGTAGGACAGAAGAAAATTTAAAGCTGGAGACAGCCTTGTTTTAGTCACTTTCATAAACATTGTGCACTGCCTAACTTTTAACCCGACACATATAGATGAGCCAGACAATTCTCAGTTGGCCTTCCTTTGCTGACTCGGTCCCTAAGCCCTGCTGTCACACCATGATCTGTTACTTACTCCTCACCACACTCCCACTAGAAAGAGCCGCGGCTACGCAGACTGCGTGATCTCTACCGTAAGCGACAGGGGGCTTTTCTCTGGAAATGAGGAATAAATCCTTGCCGGCGTGCGGATCAGATGACAGGAGTGAACGCGGCACCGAGGGTGCATCGGGTAATCCCTCAAGCCGATGTGGTCTGAAGTCTGTCAATACTCGAGGGTCAAAGTTAAGGACACAGTATGGGGCATGAAAATGTAGCAAAGACAATGATGTTTAAGACTAAGAATGGACGAATGAATGAATAAATGAATGACACCAAGGGTACATTGGGTAATCCCTCAAGCCAATGTGGTCTGAAGTCTGTCAATACTTGAGGGTCAAAGTTAAGGACACAGTAGTATGGGACATGAAAATGTAGCAAAGGCAATGTTGTTAAAGACTAAGAATGGATGAATGAATGAATAAATGAATGACACCAAGGGTACATTGTGTAATCCCTCAAGCTGATGTGGTCTGAATTCTGTCAATACTTAAGGTCAAAGTTAAGGACACAGTATGGGACATGAAAATGTAGCAAAGGCAATGATGTTAAACACTAAGAATGAATGAATGAATGAATGAATAAATGAATGACACCAAGGGTACATTGGGTAATCCCTCAAGCCGATGTGGTCTGAAGTCTGTCAATACTTGAGGGTCAAAGTTAAGGACACAGTATGGGGCATGAAAATGTAGCAAAGGCAATGATGTTAAACACTAAGAATGAATGAATGAATGAATGAATGAATGAATGAATGAATGAATGAATGAATGAATGAATGAATGAATGAATGAATGAATAAATAAATGAATGATACCAAGGGTACATTGGGTAATCCCTCAAGCCGATGTGGTCTGAAGTCTGTCAATACTTAAGGTCAAAGTTAAGGACACAGTATGGGGCATAAAAAATGGATGTCCCTGTGGCTCAACTGGTAGCAGCCTCACAGTTGAGCTCCTGGTTCCAACTGGTTGGTAACTGGGAGACCCTCTGGTTCAAGTCCTGGGGTCAGGACATCTTGGTTGAGGCTGCACCATCTATCGGAAGGGATGCTAATGGGGGTCCTGTGTTCAAAGGGTCCTGGATCCTGCTGCAGAAAGAGCAAGGAAATATGATTATAATGGATGACATTTTCTGGCCACCCCAAAACTGAAGACTGAAACAAAAAAGTTTGGAATAAAAAGAGGTGCTTACGTGATCAGGGAGGTTGAGCAAATTATTATCAAACACTCACAGTATGGCATTGCAAATTATACATTCTTCATTTTCGTTTCTTCACATCCATCCTTGGAATTGATTTTGGCATTCTACTACATTGGTATCATTTTCCAATATCTTTTCTTTTTGCAATTTATGGCATATATTTTGCAACTGTTTTGTACGATTTAAAGTATGGCCGAAAACCTTTTTTTGGAATCGGATGAAAATGCCCACAGATGTCATCCATATAATCAAATCAACAAGGCCTTAACATCCATCAACACAGTGATTAATTCAAGCAAAGTATTGTCCATATTACAAATTTCACCTTTGGGATATCATGTTACCAAACCAGACATCCCATTACCCCTGTGACGCCCTCGGCAAACTGTCCGCGGCGCGGCCATCCCTCTTTTGTCCACTTATTTGGGCGACCGCGTCCCTCACGATACGGATCACGACAGATGTTATTTAACGTCGACTGGCGGTGACTTTGAAGCGTTCACGTGGCAAGTATCCCGTTATCGAAAATCCTCAGGCGATGACGGCTGTGTGTTCCTTGGCTAGCGGTGCCCTCAGGAGTATAGAAGGGGTCATCCAGCAAGGGGGCTTATCAAAACGGATTAGAAATCACCAGGAAATCGATACGGAATGCTTGATAGAGTGCTAGGAGCTGTCATGTTGGGTACATAATAGTCCCAAAGTCACACTTGAAATGTTTATGTGATATACATGTCGCAGTAAGTATTCAGGAGTCAATTTGGACACAGTAAGGAGTTAAATGTACATCAATTGCAAGTTGCCAGTCTGTTACGGCTACTCCTAAAAATCCATTTTTAGAGAAAAAAAAGTACCCAAAGTGTTAGTGCAAATCAATTTTCACATGATACATATCCCAGTTTTGAAAATACATAATGTATAATTATACAAATTGTGAACACAAATACATTTTGCTGTAAAGCTTGGGTGTCCAGAGATCTTAAACAAAAGAAGGCAAAGGTAGTCCCATAGCCTTTGAGGCCGTAGGGACAGTGGGTTGTTATCCACTGTGTCTAGAGCACGGTATTGGAAGGCAGAGCCCATCCCTCTCCTTTCATTGCCTTTTACCTCCCCAACCAAAGTCAGGTACCCCATTTGCACACCTGGGTGCAGTGAGGAAAGTTGTATAAAGTGCCTTTCCCTAGGACACAACATCTGTCCAGGAATGCCAGGAATCAAACTCCCGACCACCAGATCTCTTGTCCGCTAGCCTTGCCTAGCCATTCAACGCCGCATGTTCCAAAACTGTCACCAATATTTCTGTTAGACTATCTATATTTTTTTGTACATGTAGTTGAGTGAAGCAGCCTTAAGGTGTGCTGCAACCTTCAGAAAGATTACAGGGAGAACTTCCACTGCTGCCCAAGAGCAAGACGGGGAATTAAAATCTTCCCTTTACGTGTCAATCCGGTAATCTACAGTCACACAGTCTGGCTTTATTTTCAGTTTCTCACCTTAATCGGACTACTGGGAATTCCCCTTAATTGAGAACTAGCCCGTTATCGTATTTAGGTCCCGGGAGCAGTAATTTGCTGAAGTCTTATCTCACTTGATTTGCATCGTTTGAATCTGGCCCAGGAGTAATGATGGACAGGACAGTTTTGATCCGTGGAAAAATATGCCAAGTTACTATAAATGCACTTTGTTCACATGGTTTTTATTTCACGCTAAGGGGAAAATGGAGTGTTCGCGGTGGTTTTTGATTTCGCGGCAGTGCTACAGTCACATACTGCTACAGTATTGGACAAAAACGTTCAAAATGCAGAAATGTTCGCGTTTGTTTTAAGTTCACTGTGAAAACCATGAACATAAAACAACCGTGAACATTTCTGCATTATATGCAGGATAGAACACATGGCTTCTTAGCCCTGGATCACAAGTTTCAGAAAATTTATGGTCCCACTAGTCACATGCTCTATCTGCACAACGTGACGTCACGGTAGCAGTGGATTGCTTGTGCGTTGACATAGACCGGAGTTGAACAATAGAAAACTTGGGTTTGCAATGTCTAAATTTTGAGTCAGAAATACTGTAAATGTAGAAATGTTCGCGGGGATTTGATTTCGGGGTAGGGAGATAATGGAGTGTTTGCAGTGATTTTGAGTTTGCGTTTGAAATAATGCAGTCACACAATGGAACGGCTTTTCGCAGTCCAACAGGTTTCTCAGGTTAAATTGATGAGCTATTTGTGATTCTCTACTGGCATTTTTCTTTGAGAAGGTTGACTTGCTTTGGCTGATCAGCCTGATCCCAATCCGTCATCCAGTCTTATAACTTGCCAAGCTCAGTGATCTGCTTTGTTCCAGGCTAGATGGATTAATGAGACAATACCGATTCCTTGGACATTTGATGTACTCCTTGAGAAGTCTTTTAAGCTTGGAACTTCTAATATGGATATGCGGGGTACAGATATAGGTTGTACACTCTGAGTCTGCATTTGGAGAGTGCATTTAAGTGCAACCTTTTGCATCTTGACACAGTGTTCAAACTTCTCCATTTGAATATCTTGTAAGTTGTTTGCATGCAGGGCTTCCTCTGCTATCCTGTATTCCAATATTTAATGGAATTTTCCAGATAATGATAGGCTTGATATAAAAAAAAATAATTGTTATGATAATATTCCAATCAGCAGATTCCAATATTCTCCACAAAAATCTGTGCATTTCAATATGGAAAAATATCAATCTTTCTTTTCAAAACTTATTCAATTTGTTGTGAATTTTCAGCAATGCCAAATGTACATGCATACAGCAACCAGCAATCAAAGGTGCAACAATATTCAATTCGTGTTGTTCTTATTTTGAGGTTAGCGTCATATCAGCAGACAAAAATTAATAGAATTTTCTGAAAAAAATTTTTGATGAAATCTCTGACAGTAGACTGATACCTGGTTGTAATAGTTCAACCAATGACGGCATGGCAATTAATAGTTCAACCAATGACGGCATTGCAATTAATAGTTCGACCAATGACGGCATTGCAATTAACAGTTCGACCAATGACGGTATGGCAATTAACAGTTCGACCAGTTTGAGTGGCTGCATGTCACTTTGCTTTTCTACTTTTGACGCAGGTGGGCGGGGCTATGGGATCGGTCTATTGATATTTTTGGAAGTTTCAGACGTTTTCCGATAAACAGATTATTTCCCTCTGCCAGCCTAATACATTGAGTGAGGTGTCAGCCGACAGATTGGAAGATTGTTGTGTTATGGGAACCTTTCACCTTGAAAGGTATTTGACCTCTGCCAGCGAACAAAAGGGCAGCCAAGGTGACATGAACACATATTGAATTTTTTTTTCAAGAAATTGGCTCTCAAGAGAGTTGGATGATGGGTTTTCCTGTGTTTGCAGAACGTAGCATTTAGCCGTGACCCCCAATGCCTCAAATTGTTAAGGTATGAAATAGTGCTTTGGCCATACATGTATAACCTTCTCCCTACCTGCTGCCTAACACTGTAACCAATAGGGAATTGGGTACAAACAGCAACTTCAGAATACTAAAGGTTAGAATTGATAACATGTTAACGTTAGATTTTGTTGGTCCATTGAGTTGATGTGGAAAAAGTTGTGTTCAATGTACATTTCAGATAAACTTATTGCCTTGACAATTTTTTCACTCGTACAATGTACTTGTACTGTTAAGATATTTATCACAATATTTAGAAGGGTCTTTGGAATAGAATTCTGATTATTTGGATATGAATGATACCGACTTTGTTAAATGTTATAGCCCTGGGACTACGGCTGTTTGAAATTTTTTTGGGTTGTTTCAAATTTGCGGTTGAAACAATATATTCTATACAATGAAGTACATTTAGTAATTCAACACAAATTGTGATGGATAGGTCACCACGAAAATAAAACCGCCTCAAATATTTCTATATTTACAGTATAAAACATTCAGGAAATCAACAGTCAAACCTGCCAAAAGAACCCACAGAGGACTATATAGTATATACTGTAAATGAAGAAATGTTCACGGTGGTTTTATGTTCTCGGTGACCGTTTCACCGCGAACTTAAAACCAGCGCGAACATTTTTGTCCAATGTTGTAGCAGTATGTAACTATAGCACTGCCACAAACTTAAAAACACTGCAAACACCCCATTTTTGCCTTAGCGCGAAATAAAAGCCACGCAAACTCAAATGCATTTACAGTATGTGGACAGGTGGTCACTATAGACAGGATTCTTAATCGTTAATCTTTGTGTCAACGGGAAAAATTATGTAAGGGACCAGCAAAAAGTGGCCACATTGGCCAGGTGGTCCCTATGTACATGTAGACTGAGGTAGTCACTTGTACAGGTTTGAGTCAACAACAGTACAGTTTAAACCACATTTTTATCTAACACATGATCTACCCATGAGACGCATATAATTACCGTAGAGACTGAGTAGTGTGTTGACAAGGGGATAGACTGACTATGGCGGCCGCCATCCAAAACCTGAATCATTTCGAGTAATTTGGTTCCCGATGTCTCAATAATCCTGGGTAAATGGGTGATTTGTCAAGTGACAAAGTGGGACCGACATTCCCGCGGAAGGGCGGGTAATTTACGCGCACGTAAATATCGTGGCCCAGTGGAGTGTCGCATTAACGAAGTACATATTATGATCATAACGTGCGCTGTAAAGTTCAAAGAACATTATTGTAAATCTTAAGACTGTCTATAATAACAGTATTGCTTACTTGATATGTAGGAGAAAACTACATGCATGTTTGGCTGTATATTGTATTTGCCGAAACTTTTGAATGCCAAATTCTCAAAGTCGATCTCATTGAGTATGTTATTTAGGTAAAACCCCCACCTCAGATTTTTTAGGGGCTGTGTGTCATTTTTTAGGACCTATATTTGTAGTTTGTCCATGAATTTGCTGAAATATGAGAAAGCTAAATTTGATTTACAGTGTAACTTGCATGATACTTGATAGTGTTTCTTTCCTTGGTGCTGAAGTTCAGCTGCTTTACATACAACTATTTTTTGAATCCATTAGACTTTACACAACTCTAGACTTACCAATAAGCAATGACTTAGCAATATTGCATATCAGATATGAACTGAAATACTCATAAACTTCAAACATGATCTTTGGTAGGAAGATATTATCATACCTTAAAATTGGGTGAGCACGTTTTACACCGTGCCACCGTGCATGCTAATAGACAATGGTTAATGCATGGTCTTCTTACGGCCTTCTTGACTTTTAAAGCACTCACTGTGCTAAGACGCAGTCTAGTCTGTGAACTTTCCTTGGCATTCTAAAGCATGATGGTAATTACATACCCCTGCACTGACTTATCGATTACCCTTTCAATTGGGGAAGCAGTTTTTGTGCCTCGAAATTAGGTATTGAGTACCTAGTTATAGTACATGTAGTAGGGCACTGGCAATATTTTAGAACTATCTTACTTATGAATATCAACAAACCTCAAGCTGCACAGCACACCTGTATTTTAAGGGCATACTGTAAATGCAGAAATGTTCGTGGTGGTTTGATGTTCATGGTGGTTTTATGTTCACTGTTTTCGCGGTAAGCTCTTCGCTGCAAACTTAAAACCACCACGAAAATTTTTTGCCCTCATACCCCCTTGTACACTATTGTCTCAAATGCAAGCTTAAAACCACCGCAAACACTCCATTTTCTCCCTATCCCGAAATTAAAACCAGCGAACTTGAATGCATTTACGGTATCTTCATCAACAGAGGTTCAGCACCAAGGACAAAACCTACACATAGTCAGTTGTGAACATTCATTGTTTTTACCACAATCATCTCTTTATGATTATTGCTAAGATGAAGGCTTTTCTTTGTGATGTCAGGCATATGTATATGCCTTGTGACCATTTCATTCATTGTTGAATTTTTAAAGACCAATTATAGATTTGAACCCCATTTTTTTGTTTGACAGTCTTCTTGCAAATGGATTTGGGTACCTAGAATATGCCATCCATAAAATGGTGTTAGTGTCCTAAGACTGGATTCCTGATAATGGAAAGTGAGCACTCTGCCTACCAGGCTATTTCACCAGACATATACATTTTGTACATGTACATGTGCATTTGGTTCTAAAGTTTGTATCGTCTAACCGGTGAAACTAGTTTTGTACTTTTGTACAGTACGGTACAAGCTGTATAAGGCCACACCATTTTAATTTCTGGGTTAACGGAATTTTAAAAAAGATATGCTGGATTGGAAAATCAACAGGAAAACAGAATCTCAGAGGAAAGTTTGTACTTTGGTGCCCACAATTTCAGGGAGTGAACAGGGTCAGGTGCAAGTTTTCACCCCAGCCTTCTGTTTTAATGATTTTTTTGGGCTAGAATTAAAAACAAATTTGTTAACCAAGAAATTAAACTGGTGTGGCCTAAGGTTTGATCCATTCACATGGGGTAGACACCTAATCTTTTCAAAAAGTGTTGTGGGTTCTTTAATGTGCTTGAGGTGTGGCTCTCCTCAAACATGCATGGGATTTCTGTCTGTATGTTATAGAATGTCCCTAACTGGAGTTAGGTACTCATTTTCAAATGTGAAATTTCTTTCCCAAAGGCACAACATTGAGACCTGCTTGGGATTCAAACCCAGAACCTTCAGATTTTAAGACGAGTTTGCCACCTTATAGAATGTTCTAAAAATGTCTTATCTCTTCTTCACAGGGTGGTGCTGAACACAACATCCCGGTCCTCATATCAAGAATATTCAAGGACCAAGCTGGTGAGTATTAATCATTCTGTACTCAGTCTCACCGTAAAGGCAACAGGCTATAAATTTTGGGTAATATTTCCATAGGCGATAGCTGCAAGAACATTACTTTTCCCTAAAAACGAAAAAAACATTTACTGTAATTCTTGTTTCTTTCACTAATGTCCACTGTTTTCATAGTCTTCTCTGTACCATGAACTTATCATCACTGTGAAAAAAAACTGTTGTTATTATACAAAAAATGTAAATGATTCCTTCACACATCTGTTCTGTAAATCACTTGCCGCCACCGTGAAGTTAAAGTTTAAAGTGAAAGCTGTCCATTTTCCTTACACCGTGAAGTTTTGCTACCGTGAAGATGAAGTGAATTACAGTACTATATTAATGACAAATAGCACTTTTAGATTAATTTGTATGTATACCTGTAAATAACATGTTTTGATAATGTAACAGCTATCATTGTATGCTCGCCATATATTGTAGGCAACTTGTAATAGATATCGTGGCTGTATTTCTATAAGCAATATCTGCAAGAGTAGTAATTTTCCCTTGCACCAAAAGACATAACCATATACATGCTTTTTCAGTGACAAATAACATTCGTATGTATACCTGCAAATGACATGTTTTAATACAGTTACCATTATACACTCACCATAAAGGTAATATGCAATAAATTTCATGGCTGTATTTTCATAACTGATAGCTTCAAGAACATTAATTTTCCTTCTATATACAATAAGACATTGCAACATCATGACTTTTTCCCTGACTAATGTGTTTTCCTGCAAATGACATGTTTCAATACAGTTGCCATATACCTTAAAGTTCATGATATATTCTAGTACACACTTACAATTCTATTTGCCTGTAAGGCCACACCAATATAATTTTTTTGGTTAGCTGACTTTTATTTCTAATTTTAACGACAACAAAAAAGTCATGAAAACAGAAGGCTGGGGTAAAAACTTGCACCTGACCCTGTTCACTCCCTGAAACTGTGTGCACCAAAGTAAAAACATTTCTCTGAGATTCTGTTGTTGTGTTGTTTTTCCAATCTAGCATTTTTTAATTTTTTTTTAATTCTGTTAACCAAGGAAAAAATTGGTGTGGCCTAATGATAGTACAAATGTGCAATGTTTTATAGATATCCTTTTTTAAGAAAATAACGATTGTCTTATTTTTCCAATGCAGCCGATCAGACTGGCCAACTTTTCGTTGGTGACGCAATAATCAAGGTATGGTGGCTGCTCACGACATTTTGCCTGTGGGTTCTCTTAAAGGTGCCCTAAGCAATTTCAGGGGGTAAAACTGGAAATATTCTGGGGAAAGCAATCTATATGAAATTGACATTTACTTCCCCATATTAGCACATTTGCATCATTATTTCATACTTCGGGTGTTGAAAAAGAGCACAGAAATAAGCCGCAAAAGGAGTATTTTATTTATTGGTACCACCCAATAATCAGCCCAGAATCTAGCCAAAACCGTTTTCTTTCGACAATTTTCGGTAACTTCCGGCTGCGTGACGTCACAATGTCTGAGTACATTGAGCCATGACCACGTGATTAATTCTCCGGAAGCATTCGGGACTTATCGGTCAGAATCGCTTATGTTCGGAAGATTTGAAAAAATGGCTGGCCTCCAAATGTTCATATTTTCAATGAGTCCCCACCACACAACGACATTGCATCTTTGCTCCATTATGGTCGATACGCAATGGGATAGTGTTATCTTAACTTACTATGGATAGAAATCACTAAAAAATTACTTTTGAAAATACGACTTTCAACGCCCTAATGTTGCTTAGGTTGCCTTTAAATTAAATCGTAACAACCTATTAGAACAAATTATTACAATATGTTCAAATGGCAATGCATCCTCACATTTTCTTATCAGCAAAGGAAAAGTAAAATCCATCCCTTCCGAAATGGTTTATCCCTTCCCTGCTTAAACTACTTTTCAGTAATCCTACCTGTTGCTATCAGTGTCAAGATAAGCGTTGTAAATTTGGAGGATTCAGATTTGTAGGAATGCAGTTTGGATAGATAGTAATCATAGTTATTTCCCTTGAGCGTTGTGACTCGGTAATATATGTGGACGCTCACTCGTACAAAAACTGAAGTGGATGCACTTGGTTAGAGATGGTACTTTGTCAACCAAGTTGCTCTTTACTGTAAATGCAGAAATGTTTGCGGTGGTTTATGTTCGCAGTTTCCGCGGTGCACTAAAAAAAAACACTGCAAAAAGCTACTGCAAAAATGGTGCTTTGTCAACCAAGTTGCTCTATACTGCAAATGCAGAAATGTTTGCGGTGGTTTTATGTTCGCAGTTTTTGCTGTGAAGTAAAAAAAACACTGCAAAAAGTGACAGTCACTGCAAAAAGCCGTTCCATTGTGTGAATGTAGCGCTACTATTGTTTCAAACGTGATCTCAAAACCACCATGAACACTCCATTTTCTCCCTGCTGTGAAATTAAGCCCCTGCAAAGATTTCTGCATTTACAGTAAGTGTGAATCTTAAGATATTTGAGTTGCTTTATTTGAACTGTCTCCTCAACATAAATTTATTTCTTTGAGAATTAACTTATGCCTAAGCCTACATTATTGTTTTGTGACATTAAAACACTGTGAAAACCTCCTTTTTACTTACTTACAGCAAAATTAAATATCTGTGAAAATTAGAGGACTTACAGTACATTATGAATAAAGGGGTGCCCATGTATGTCTTCAAGACTGCGATGATGAATTTCATGAGCATTTCAAGCAGATGCAAGGGGTGAGAAAGGTCAGGATGTAAAGAGTGGTTGGTGATGTATATGTAAACATGTAATAAGTTAATTTCATCTCCCCTATTCAGGTTAATGGTGTCAACGTAGAACATTCGACGCATGATGATGTGGTAAGTTTGGTTCTCTTTAGATGTGCAAATCGCTGTATTTCTTACGCATACATGTATGTATATGCCTCAGTCAATAATTTAAATAGCTATCATGAAAGTTTATGTCTTTGTACATAATTGTGTAGAAATTGTATTACACAAAATTTTTAAAATTTCAACACTTCCGCTTGTAGTTCTACATTGGAATTTTTTCTTCTATTTGTTAGAAAATAAATCACATTTATCTATCTTGTACTATTATTTTTTCAAACTTGCACTGGTATAAAATCACATTTTTTGGCCATGAATATGACAAGAAATGTATCCCTTGGCTGGAAGTTGATTTTAGTCAATCATTTGATATATTAACAAGATAGATGCTTTTTGCAATAATTCTTATGAAATGAGATGTTAACCTAGCCAACTGTTATAAGCAATGTCTAGAATTTGAAAGTTCCATATAATCTAAGGAATCTTGTGTATGTTATTCGATTATTGCAATGTACATTAAATATACATGTACAAACATCGCTCCATTTGAAAGTAGGCTTCCATCAGTTTTAATCCGATGAATAATACAAACTGAAATCAAAAGCTTTTTATTTGTTTGCGGTATCCGTACATAAGACTAAGAGCCAAGACTAAAAGGTTTACTTAAACCTCCCTCTTATTTTTATGTAGGTTGAAAAGTAAACCTAATTGCTCCAAATCCACCATGCAAAATAAATTACTGCCCTATTTTACGAGGACATAGAATGGAGATTACCCCATTAAATCCATTAAAAAGCTTGTCAACATGACCAAAATAAGTGTTTTTTTTAATGTATTCCTTCTTAGTTTTCCTGTTTAGATTGCCATTAGCAAGGTTTTGCTTAATTGACCATCTTCCATTAAAAATGGATAAAGAGGACATTTATTAAGGGCCCCAAGGGCATTTTATAAAAAGAGTACACATGTGAGGCATGTCTTAGATAAATGAGTTTCCACCTTCCCTAATACTAAGAAGGCCCCAATGTACATACATTGCATGCTTAGTTTTAAAAGCATTAACAGTTGTAATTGACTCCATGTATAAAGTGTCTCAAGTTTCTTAAATAGTTGTCTGTCTGTTTGTTGGTGTTGTTGTTATTTGAACACACTGTTAGTAGAGTGGCACGAAGTGAGTAGGAAGATGCCTGCAAAGGTCAGACTTGATGGAGTGGCAGGGAGTATAGTTCAGAGGTGGTAGAACTACATTTTGTATTAGTCAATCAGACATGACAGTTCAGGTCATAAGGTCAATGGAAGAGTCTACTGATTCATGGGAGGTATTGTTTTTGGTCTGTCTGTGCTTTCACAGGACTGATATATGTTTTCCATATGCTTGTCACATTTAATTAATGAACTATAATTTAACAAGACAAACAAGAAACTCTAGATGGAGTCTTGAGATCTTTTAACTGATGTTTTATAAAAGAGTCAATACGGTGTTTATTTCAGCATTCAATCGTGTTGTTGATGATTCATGTAGAATTTGTTTTAATTTGTAATTTTAACTCAGGTACAACATCTGAAGAATTCTCCTGACGATGTGAAGTTAACTGTTAGATACTACAGAGCTGCAACTCCATACCTAAGAGCACCAGGTTAGTCGTATTCTTTTTCTTCCGAGATTAATTTCATCAGGTTGGTAGAACATATTACTCATTAATACGATATTGTAGTTTTCTTTTACACAACCAGTAATGTCTCTCACCTGGTAACATTTTGATGTCTGTAAGACACCGTTATTCTTTATTAAAGATTGCAACAAGACAATACATAGTGGAGCGCCAGGCATCCAAGCTATAGAGCTTCTGACTGGACTTCTGCTTCTTGTCGCTATAAGTAGCCAAAGTAGGTGGCGCTTTTGCAGTGAAAACACATGTGAAGTAAGAAGCTCTGAAGAAGGTGTCTGATAGACATCAAAATAATGTAAGGTGAGGGACATTTAATGGTTGACAATGTGTAAAAGAAAACTCCAATATCCTTCTTTTTCTGTTTCAAAGTTTTACCCTAAGGTATGAATTATGATGATTTTTATAATAGTATCACACTATATAATCATAGTATTACAAGCCTGTGTGACCCAACCTAAAACCAGGCTGCCATGCTAGCGCTGCCATGCCAGATCCTTTTCAAATTTAATGATTGACTTAATCAATAATAAGTTATTAAAATTTTGGAGCAGACTAACTCCTTTTTCCCTTGCTGCAGCTAAGCGGTCCAGGTACTCTTCGGAAACATGTAACGGGAACACGACTAGTACTGTACCAGAAAACGACACAAGCAGCTCGGAATGGAAGGTGTGCACGAGATTACTAGTTAACAATCAAGTCTGTTAGCCCATTAACTTTTAGATGATACTATTAATGATTAGCCTTAGTTTAAGTAGCATGCTTAGTCCAGTGGTTAGCAGCCCTGGCTCTGGAACTAGAAGCCCCGGGTTCGATCCCGGCTGTGTCGCTCACCCGACATGCGCGCTACTGGAAAGGGTCGCAGTCCACTGTTCATTGTGCTTGTCGAAAAGAGCTGGGAAATTTCCCCGGTACAATGAACCTGTAAATACGGTATATAGCCTCTGTCTTCTCTGTCACGACCAGACTGGAAGATTAGCTCATCTGTTCATTGAGTTCATTTGAGCTAAACTGGTTTGAGATCACTTTCCTTTCCTTTGTTAATTCTTACATTTTTCCTTCTATTTGGCACCTTTCACTAAATGTAACGAAAGCAAAGTCTATACAATATCATAATATGCAATTACAGTCCAATATCAATTGCGTTGGATACAAGTTACTCTAAAGTGTGCAATGTAATTATTGGACCCTTGATAAACTTTCCCCTAGTTCCTGATACACCTTAAAAGTTAAAGCTCAATTGGGCCGGGGCTTTGCCAATATGGCCATTTGCTTCATCAGACATGTAGCCAGACCAAAATCAGTCTGGCACCTTGGGTATTTGAAGTAATTGTTCATTATGGCAAACAGTCACTTTTGGTTTGTGTCTTGTTTCGTTAAAGCTCTGAATAGGGTGGCAAGCTGTTTTGTCCTTCATGCAGGCCATGGCACCTTGGTCTTGGCATAGTATGATGCCATTCCAGTCCAATAACAACTGTGTTGGCATCACTGTTTATTCAAAAGTCTGCAATCCTTGCTAAGGCTACGCCAATTTAATTTGTCGCTTCTCGGAATAGCCTGTCCTGTTTTTCCCATTTTGAAAAAAAAAATTGGATCGCTGTTCCCATTCACAAATTTTAACTCCCAATTTTGTAAAACTCAATAGCCACAAAATAGATTATAAAGATCTGTACATACCTAAAAAATGTGGTCATATTGATCATAAGTTATATTTTTCATTTATTAGAACTATTTCTCAATATCAATCCATATATTACATGGCAAAAGATAATTTTGTTACTGAAATTACTGTACTACATGTAGATCAAAGAAAGGGGGGCATTTGCATAAAATGATCCATACAAAGCTGAAACTTGAATAATTCTCTTATTCTTGGTTATGTAAACCCTTATCTTCACCCCAGACTGTTTGCAAAATTTTAATTTTAATTTTTTTCGCCGTCGCTCCAATTTTTTCCTGAAAAAATCAGAGAAGCAACAAATTGAATTGATGTGGCCTAAGTAGACCTTGCATAAGTCAGCAATGTTGAGATTTAGTATTGACCTCTATGTACCGTATGCCTCACACTCCATCATATCAGACTCTGCGTTTACTTGTGCGCGGTATTACGAGGAAAAGTATGGCTTTATGATATATAGATCGGATCAATATGCTGGTAATACGGCTTTGCCTGTACACGTATATTACAGCGTTGTACACACAATCACTGATTTGTGATCCGGATTATGCTTGTATATGATAGATGCGTATGCTGCCGTATAACTTTGATTGGCTGTATTTTTTACATCGAATGTATTTTTTTATGCTGTATTTTTACCTTTATACTGACAGAGATGATTGTGTTTTGGAAAGGTTTATAGTTGGTTAGTTTTATTAATAACAGGTTATCCAAAAGCCATGGACTCATTTATGAATAATGATAAATGTCATGATGAAATAGACTTGGATATTCATTAAGAACATTAGATAATATTTGTAATGAAATTTCATCATGATGGTTATTTTGGGAAACAATGAGTGGAAAAAATTCAAAGCTTGAAACAGGCCTGGTGTAACATAACTAGTTATCAATCATGGCTTGCAGCTAACATGTTCATGTCACACTCGGGTCAAGCAAAAGGAATTTAGCATTCGGTGAAATCGTAAATCTTCGTGGATGGGTAGCCAGTCCGCACTGGAGTGTGGTGAGGTTTTATAGCAGCGTGGGCCAGAATGTAGCAAGGGATCTTTCAGGAAAATCAGTTGGAGGTTCTGCATGCTGTATACATGCTGACTACTTTTGTGATGTGATCAAAGTTTTTTTTAGTTGTAGTATACTGTAGAAGCAGAAATGTTCGCGGGATTTAATTTCGCAGTAGGGAGAAAATGGAGTGTTTGCGGTGGTTTTGAGTTCACGTTTAAAACAATGGTATCGCTCAATGGAACAGCTTTTTGACGTGGTTTTAATTTCGTGGTAAAGACTTCACCACAAAAACCGCGAACATAAAACCACCGCAAACATTTCTGCATTTACAGTACATCCAGAATGAAATATTGTTACTGACAGTATATACTAGTAGTGTTATTATAAATAATGATAGATTTGTGATGTGTTTTAAGGATCATGGACTGAAATGTATTAAAAGGAAGTTGTTAATTGTTGAATCAAAATTCGAATTTTATTTATTATACATTAACTACATGTATAAATTGCCACTACATAAGGACCACCTGGCCATTGTGGCCATATTTTAGCCATATTTTGGGGATCACATTTTTCACCATTAACCACTAGGCATTAGGAATCCAGTCTAAAGTGTGACCATTTTCTTAATAAATTATAATTATTGCATTTTGTAATTTTTTCATACTAGTCAACAGGTATTGAATTTGTTTTTCCTGTCCTTTTGCATTTTTGTCAACCCTTCCATAAAATTTTTCCCACTTTGTTTAATTTTTCTTATTCCAACCATCCCAAAATGCCTTTTATGACTGCCCCTAAAACTTGTTTGAGTTAGTGAAATTCATGGATTGTCAAGCAACTACTTAGAAGTAAACTGTTAAGTGTAGTTTGCACCATTCTTGTAATTTTTTAAGCGTGTCTTGCCCTCCAAAGTATAGGTGTCTGGAACAACCTCTCACGCTCATTTTCATGCATGGAACCGATGCCTAATTTCATGGAGTGATTTTGACATTTCAGGTACAAGGGCAGGTGGTTTGGGGACGCCTTCTGAATAAACAATAGGTCCCTGTCAGACTGCATAATGTGTATTCAGACAGATGTGATTTCATATTCTTTTGGCATTTGGAAGTTAAGTAAAGTTAGCCATTATTATATTTTAACCATTCAAATCATGGCCTCATTTACATAATCTATGAGAAAATGCTAAATTAGCCTTCTTTGCTAAGATAAGACTTATGATCACCATCCTTATGATCCAGAAAAGTTCCAGAATATTGATTTTAACTTTTTGTATTGCCTTCTTTCATCTCTCATTTTGATATGATCATCAATTTTTACATATTTTGCAGTCATTTTTACTCAAAAATATGACGTCGGTGTGATGTGAAAATCATTGTGTGGTTTTTGAAGGCTTGCAAAACTAAGGGAATCATTGTGCAGCTTGTTTTTGCGCGATTTTAAAATGCTCAAAGTATGAAGCTATTGCGCAATTATGGTAAACAATGTTAGTACATGTCACTACCATTATTTCCATTTTTTTCCTAAATGTTGCTTTGGTTGCCAAGAATTAAGTTAAAGAAGATCAGACAATGTGATGACAACCAAATGAGCTTGTTTCTTTCGGCTCTGTTGACCATGTTCATTCATTAGAAATGGCACCTTGCTTCTGCTAATGCAATCAGTGTCCGCAGTGATCATGCCGCGCTACTTGAGCTCAGTGTGGGTGTTACTTCTGCATGATGATAACATCAGGCGTTCCAAGTTTGTTAATGACTTTAAGAAAGATAAGGAGCTTAAAGAGGGCAATACCACTTCTCTTCACCATCTGAAATTGTCTTCACTTCATTAACATTATCTAGTATTCAGAGTTTTGGTATAAAACCTTAGAGTTCTGCCAGATCTTTCATTAGTCACTGATGAAAGATAGCGGATGCTGTCTGAAACGTCTGACTGTTTCGAAATCTTATCCAGTTGCTTGAGTAATTATTTTTGGCGTATCTTATTACCTGGATGTCTAACCTTCATCAACGCACTTCTCTTGTATTCTAATTCTTCAGAATTCAACAGTGAAAAAAAAAAAAAAAACGTACATTCAATGATCACAAATTTTCAACAAAAAGACAATTTGGGGCCACAAGAATAACTCTTAGTTACTTCAGTCCGTTAGAATCTAAATGCATAAATAACCGTTCTTGGAATTCTAATTGTTTTCCCTCAATTTGATTTTCTTTGACACTCTTATGTTACCACACAATGTTTTAGGAACTCTAATATTGATACAGTCATAATTACCAACTGATGACTTTTAAAAATGATTTTTAGGATTGTCAGCTTTTCAACAGTGCTGTGACTGAACATAGTCAGCCCGTTTGTAACAAAATACGCCACGAAAATCCATGTATGGCTTATTCACAACACACAGTTTCTCTCTAAGGTATCTCTATCACTATGAGGCTCTCCAATTTGTGAAACTTTCATACCATTAGGATCAGTGTAATAACTGATGATGGAAACTTGCACATACATGCACCTCTTGTATTATAGCAAGTCAGAGATGCGTCTATGTTTCTTACAATATCCTTCTGACAGGGATTTTGGCTTGTCTCTCTAAAGAAAGACAACTGCCTCTTTCCAACATGTCTTGACATCTTGTGTGAAAATGGATTTAGTTATAAATGGCTAAGATTTGGGGCGGATTTGCCCTGTGCGAATGGCAATGTTTTCTCCCTTTTATATCTCGTAATGAATGAGACAGTTATCTTTAACAATCACTCTTTATGTCACGTTTTAAGTCATCAGCAGTTTTAACTGTCTTATTATCGTATGAACTTCAAATGCCGCAATAACCAATGATGAATAAGACAGTTATCTTTTAGAATCACTCTTTATGTCACATTTAGTCATCAGCGACACCTCTACAGGCTTTTAAAACATCAAGGCATCTCAAAAGCACACTTTGTATGTTCGGAATAGATCCTTGAGGTAGACTTTTACTTCTTTAAAGAAAAAAAATGGCTATAGTGATGTACAGTTTGGATGTAGAAAGCCATGTTGGATCCTGGTTATGCTTCAACAGTCTGGGAGATTTTCGGTGATGTGAATATTAGTTTTAGGTTTATAGTCCAAAGCATGAATTTAACATTTAATGGTTTTGACAGTGTTTTTTTCTCTAGCTACGATCTGAAACTGCCATGTTGAAAATTGAGCATCTCATTAAAAGTTGACTGTCTTTCCAAAAGCGCTTCCAATTATGATAGAGTAGACCCAAATCCAAGGGAAATACTAAATTCATTTATTTTTGCATGTACATGATTTTGTGGAAAGGTTTTTTTTGTACTGTTTGCAATTCTTTTATACAATAAATGTACAGCTACATGTAGCAAATTAAATGCAAAAGACATTTCGTAGTGTCATGGTTTTGTGGTACTGCGAAAACTGCGAAAATAAAAACGCAGCTGCAAACATTTAAAGATTAACAGTACAAATTGTAGAATAAAAAAAAAGTTGAGGGCTGTCTGAAAAATTGTTGCTGCAGATTTTTTTGTCAAATTTTAATTGTTTTCAATTGTGTTATGCTCTTTTTTTGGCTGTCAGCTTTCTTGACTGCGCAATTGCCTTTAATATGCAAATACAGCACCACTAAGGCCACACCAATTTAATTTCTTGATTAACAGATTTTGAAAAAAATCTTAGCATGAGGACATCATTATAACAGAAAGATTGGGTGAAAACTTGCACCTGACCTGTTCACTCCCTGAAACTGTGTGCACCAAAGTACAAACTTTCCTGTGAGATCCTGTTTTCATGTTGTTTTCCAATCTAGCATTTTTTCAAAAATTCTGTTAACCAAGAAATAAAGATGGTGTGGCCTTATCTAAAAGATTCTCCAAGTTGTGAAAATGCAAAGTTTTAACGTAGATTACATTCATGTACATCTGTCAGATTTCTAGGCTCTTTGACATTGATGCATTACCATTAAATTGACGATGCAAAGTGGAAATTTAAGACATTCGTGATAATTGATGACTGTGTTACAAGTGAATGTGAATAAGTCCCAGAGTGTCTATCCTTAAAAGCATTGCTGTCTTCAGTTTTCCATTAAACAAAGCCTCAGTCTACATTTCAATAGTCTAAGATTAATATTTACTTTATATTCATACCGGGAAATAGAATTACCTGATCAGTAAGTTATAGCTTAAAAGCAACCTTAAGGAGATTTGCATTGTGCTTAATTGCTGTGTACATTTTGCATGTCACATTATGATATGTTAATCTATTGTCACCTTGCAATTGAAATTACTAACCATGTATCAAGTAAGGACCGGACTATTTTTGGACTGTTATAATTGCCTCTGTGTTTAAATGAGTAGTCTTGTTTTTGGTGTATCTGTCTGTATTTGTTGGTGTGTGTATTTAAACTGTCAGTAGTAGGAAGATGACTGCAAAGATTAGACACTTCGAGTGGCAGGAAGTAGAGTTCGGAGGTTGTAGAGCTAATTGTTAATCAGCTACAATGTACATGTATGACACTCCAGGTCACGGGGTCAATGGAACAGGCTACGTATTCACAGGGAGGTTTTGGTCCGTGTGTTTGTGTTTTCGCAGTTATATATTTTCCTTATGCCACATACATTATAGAGTGACGGGAAGTTATCAATTGAAACATGTTAAGTTGATTAAAACTTCATTTGCATTATCAATGACCTACAATTTGACAAGACATGCAAGAAACTCATATTTAAAGGAGGTGTCAAATCTTCAAATGATCTTGGGCTGTATCTTAAAACTGTGCGCCACATAGCGATATTTATAGATTTGTCTAATATTAGCTGCCTCGAATGCAAGTTGCCCTCTTATTCATAAAACAAGTCCATTGAAAGCTTTACTTAGTCATTACATGTATACAGTAGCAAATGTCAGACCCATAGGATTGCCATGTATTGCCATGAGAGAAACAGCCCTTTAACAGCATATAGTTCACTCGCATTGTACATAGACAGCCTGGCGACACTCTAACATACATCTGTAAGGAGAATGCCATTTTATTTAACATTAATATTCATCTCCTGTTGTATACGAACGGTTAGTATTCTCCATATTATTTTTCAAACAGAAAGTTTGTACTGTTAGAAATGCGAAAGTCTTGTTTATAACATTTAGCACTCTGAAGTAGCCGTTTGCCACCCAATTCCCTACACTACCAAAAATCTTTTTTCTTTTTTTCTTCTTATTTTTCTTGTTTACTTATGTTGAGAAATATTTTCTTATACAAAGAAAAACAAGAAAATTCAAGAAACCTTCTGCGAAATCTTGTCTATGTTGAATTCTTACATAAAGAATTTTTTTTGGTTTAAGAAAGTTCAAGAAAAAATTCTTAGATGTACTTCTTGTTCGTGCTCAAAACAGGGATTCTTGTTAAAATTTGTGCTTAAAACAGGGATTCTTGTAATAAACAGAATAGTTTTCTTACTGACAGAAAAAAATCTTTGTAGAAGGAAAAACAAGAAACATAAGAAAATTGATTTTTGGTAGTGTAATGGTTACAGAGTTAGGCAGCAGGGAGAAGGTTAAGACAAAAGTTGAACATTTTTTAACCTCATAATTCAGAATAATGCAAAGAATTTTGCACAGGATTATTTAATGGCAAGTTCGTCAATGTTCAATTCTATCTGACGAGTGTCTGTTGCATTGTCATCCTAGAGGGCTTTTCTAAAGCTCATTAAGATCATATAAAAGCACAACATTTACTTTGCATGGTCGTTATATCAAAAGCCCTTCGAAGCTATTACTTGAGAAGTGATTAAAGGAGAGGCATTTATCTTCTCTAGCCATCATGTCCCGGTAAAAGTAGCGTGGAAGTACCGTTGCGGATCATATTTGTATGGGTGATGTCAAAGAATTTCCTTTGAATAGTTTTCTTTCAGTTTGGGAGTGTGTGCACTGTGTCATATTGGTCATGGTTGATAGAGTTGGAATATGATAACTGTAAATCATAAAACTTAATAATATGCAGCGGGCATATTTTCACGGTTTTTGAGGCTATATGTATTACTGCAAAATCATAATACTGCAAATAGGTGTTTGCAATTCTACTGTACTACGGAATAGTCTTAACTGTTTTATTATCGTATGAACTTCAAACACCGCAAAAACCTGCTCTTCCATCCTATTGCAAAATATAACCACTGCGAAGTAATTTGTCACAATAGAGTAGATGGTTGATCAGCACAGTCACTTTGAATGAACTTCAAATTTGTCAAATTGGGATTTCTAAACTCTTTGAGAGTTTCACTCTGCCAATTTAGTTTAAGAGTCATTTACAATACAATAGAATATAAAGATACGCAAGGCAACAGTTACTCAAGCAACTGGACAGATTTTTTAAAACATTGAGACGTTTTAGGTAACATCTACTACCTTTTGTCGGGCTGTCACTGACGAAAAGTAGTGGATGCTGTCTGAAACGTCTGACTGTTTCCAAAATCTATTCAGTTGCTTGAGAAACTGTTACCTTGGGGTATCTTATTACCTGGATGTCTAACCTTCATTGATAGAATATAAAGAGCAATTGGACTGTCATGGCCATTCCCTAGAGGATAGCTGAGACTCAGCGCTTCGAATCCTTCAGTCTATTTTAGGCTACAACAAGAAGATCCTCCCTGTATACCCTCTAGTCTAGATTATCTCACCAAGGCCATGTCAATATACATGTAGAAACAAGTCTCTCTCAATCCTTTGAGTCTGTAGTTTCTTTACATGTACCTCTGTGAAAAAAGGAGGTATTGTTTTTGGTCTGTTTGTTTGTCTTGGTGTGGGTCCGTAGTTATTTGAGTATCGCAGAGTGGCAGGATGTGAGAAGGAAGATGGTGTAACGGGAGACTGGCAGGATGGGAAGGTTGGTTTGGCCTGGGTCAAAAGTTGGTCCCGCAGCTGGCAGGAAAATATACAGACAGAATTATTGAGAAATTCACAATACTGTAGTTCTTGTTTCTTTCACTATAACTTTATGTTCACTGTTTTCACGGTCACCTCTGTACTGTAAACTTATCATCACCGTGAAAAAACCTGTTGTTAATATGATTCCTTCACACATCCGTTCTATAAATCACTTGCTGCCATCGTGAAGTTAATAGTTCGGTGAACATGTCCATTTTCCTTACACCGGGAAATTTTGCTACCGTGCAGATAAAGTGAATAAGGTCTTTAATATAATCAGGTCTATTATTTTTCAAAAGTAACTTCACAATGTGTGAAATGTATAAGTCCATGAAAATGAGGAGAACATCTCAATCAGTCTAACAAATGTAAGAAATCTTAAGTGTGAAATGAGTTGTCTTCAAGCCAGTTACTAGAGATAAGCCTTAGGTCCAAGTTCCATGTTCAATTATATCCTGGAAAATAGGTTCAATTTTCTACCTTGTTTCATCTTGTACATGTACCTGTTTTCTACTTGGCCTCGCCAGAAAATGAGGCAATGTATCTCAAAGGCCTTGAGGCACAGAGATTGATATTCAGAGACATTTGGTAAAAGGGGCTAACAACACACAGATATACACACTGTATGTAGTGGTACTGGGCAAAGTCGACATTAAAGTTGTGTCTATTAGTACAGTCAAACCTGTACTATTGACCACCTCTACATAAAGACCACCTGGCAAATGTGACCACTTTTTGGTGGTCCCTTATAGTTAATTTTTCTGTTGGCACAAGCATTAAGAAGCACTGTTGACGTATTGACACAAGCATTAAGACCACCTGTCCACATAGACCAGATTTTATCAGTTCCCCGAGTGATCTTATTTGGCAGGTTGGGCTGTACATGTATTAATCCTGTGAGAGTGTAGATTGTTCTCATTTTTCCCATTAACAAAAGCATTAAAAATCCTGTCTACAAAATGTATACTATCACTAGACTATAGTGACCACCTGTCCACATAGACTAAATTTTCTCCTACCCCTGTAGTGGTCTTCATGGGCTGTAGTTGTGACTGTTCCAGTACCTTAATATGCAGCAATACTACAATCTCACATAGCCCTTACACATATTCTTGACCAACTTTCTACCAAATGATGGTGTTCAAATCCCACCCAGTATGAGAATACCTTGGAACTGTTTTATGCTTCCTGAAATAAAAGGAATTAGATGTAGAATGATAAACTGTAGATACACATAACACATACATGTAGGTCTTGTCACCAGTTATCCCATCAAGCTTAAACCCTGCTTGGCCTTGTGCAAAATGTATACGTACATGAAGTCTTGTCATAATTCAAATCCCGTTAAGCTTAAACCCTGTCTGGCCTATAAGAGGTGGAAGGGCAAACGTTAGTATGGTTTTCCAATATTTGCTCGAGTGCAATACTGTCAGCAGATTATGGCTTTGTCACATACTGTCTAATGGTTTACTGCATAAGATATTGATCTCAATGTCGCGACTCGCGGAATTGGTTTATTACTTTTGCCAGAAGGGCTCAGCAGGGAGGTTTTATTTTCATTTACCTCTGTGAAAACGGAGGTATTGTTTTTGGTTTATTTCTTTGTTTGGTTTCACGTACTGTCTAATGGTTTACTGGGAAGATATTGATCTCAATGTCGCGACTCGCGGAATTGGTTTATTACTTTTGCCAGAAGGGCTCAGCAGGGAGGTTTTATTTTCATTTACCTCTGTGAAAACGGAGGTATTGTTTTTGGTTTATTTCTTTGTTTGGTTTCACGTACTGTCTAATGGTTTACTGGGAAGATATTGATCTCAATGTCGCGACTCGCGGAATTGGTTTATTACTTTTGCCAGAAGGGCTCAGCAGGGAGGTTTTATTTTCATTTACCTCTGTGAAAACGGAGGTATTGTTTTTGGTTTATTTCTTTGTTTGGTTTCACGTACTGTCTAATGGTTTACTGGGAAGATATTGATCTCAATGTCGCGACTCGCGGAATTGGTTTATTACTTTTGCCAGAAGGGCTCAGCAGGGAGGTTTTATTTTCATTTACCTCTGTGAAAACGGAGGTATTGTTTTTGGTTTATTTCTTTGTTTGGTTTCACGTACTGTCTAATGGTTTACTGGGAAGATATTGATCTCAATGTCGCGACTCGCGGAATTGGTTTATTACTTTTGCCAGAAGGGCTCAGCAGGGAGGTTTTATTTTCATTTACCTCTGTGAAAACGGAGGTATTGTTTTTGGTAGATGTTTGTTTGTTTGTCTTGGTGTGTGTTCAAGTTTGTTCCCACTGACACTTACTGGGAACGGTTTATAACATTTGCCAGCAGGGCTCGGCAGGGAGGTTGTATTTTCATTACCTCCGTGAGAATGGAGGTATTGTTATTGGTTTGTTTGTTTGCTTTGTTGTGTGCTCAAGTTTGTTCCCACTCACTTACACTTACTGGGAATGGTTTATTACTTTTGCCAGAAGGGCTCGGCAGGGAGGTTGTATTTTTATAACCTTTGTTGCTAGATTGGAAAATCACCATGAAAACAGAATCTCAGAGGAAAGTTTGTACTTTGGTGCACACCATTTCAGGAAGTGAACAGGGTCAGGTGCAAGTTTTCACCCCAGCCTTCTGTTTTCATGATTTTTTTTTGTTGCTAAAAATGTAAAAAAAAAGGCGTTAACCAAGAAATTAAATTGGTGTGGCCTAACAGAATTTAAAAAAAAAATGCTAGATTGGAAAATCAACAGGAAAACAGAATCTCAGAGGAAAGTTTGTACTTTGGTGCACACCATTTCAGGAAGTGAACAACAGGATCAGGTGCAAGTTTTCACCCCAGCCTTCTGTTTTCATGATTTTTTTTTGTTGCTAAAAATGTAAAAAAAAAAGGCGTTAACCAAGAAATTAAATTGGTGTGGCCTAACAGAATTTTAAAAAAAAATGCTAGATTGGAAAATCAACAGGAAAACAGAATCTCAGAGGAAAGTTTGTACTTTGGTGCACACAGTTTCAGGGAGTGAACAGGGTCAGGTGCAAGTTTTCACCCCAGCCTTCTGTTTTAATAATGTCTTTGTGCAAAAATTTAATAAAAAAAAGATCTGTTAACCAAGAAATCAAATTGGTGTGGCCTAAGCAACATCTTTGAGTGTCAACTGAATGAATCATATAATCATATGTATGTACCCTGATAAGGAACAGAATTTCTGATATGTATATCCAGACATTCCTTCATAATTTAAGTGCCGATACAGGTAAACTGAGATTTTATCAAACTTGTAAATCTGTATACACTAGAGAGAGGTACCTAGAACTTGCTGATTTTGAGTCGCGCTCGGCCATCAGCAAATTAAGAATTAGTGCTCACTCCCTAGAAGTAGAGAGAGGACGATATAAGAGTTTACCAGTGTGCCAAAGAATTTGTAAATACTGTACGTCCAAGGCGGTGGAAGACGAAACACATTTTATTTCCAAGTGTCTATTTAACAGTGACGAAAGAACCGAATTATTTAAACAAGTTACCACGAAGTGCCCCTACTTTTACACACTCACGGATGAACAAAAAGCTACCTTTCTCTTGAAATCACAGAACCCACAAATCCTAGAAAAAGTGGGACTTTTGGTCTTCCACTGCTTCCGAAAAAGAAGTCAAACCCAGCTAGTTTAGATATAGCCAACAATTGTATTTAGTACCAGTAGCCTATTGTTAAAACAAAGTCAGACACAGTTTACTGACGCATGTATGTTTTTACCATGTATTTGCAATTAGCCCACGGGCATGAACTTGCAATAAACTTCTATTATAAAGTTAGTTGTATTTCATCACCAGAAAAAATGTATTCATTTCCTAAGTAATAGAGTGAACTTGAACTCCTTCAGATTATCATTCTGAGTTAAACATTGATTTCCTAAATCTACATTTTGATTATAAGAATTCTGAAAGCTGTTATATAAATAGACTTAGTACCAACATGGGAAATCATTGACCAAGTCAAAAGCCTATTTGGCCGATTTCCAGTCATTGATTTTTTCGATTGATGATGTAATATTATTTTCTAATTCCATAAATACATTTGTAGCATTGTGTGGCGCAATCGGTAAGGTGTTACGCCCAGAACCGAGAGGTCCCGGGTTCGAAACCCCGATATGCCCCGATGTTGTGCCCTTGGGAGAGGCACTTTACACGACTTGACTCACTCCACCCAGGTGTAAATGGGTACCTGACTTCGGTTGGGGAAGGTTGTATTTAGGTCAACTGCTGGCGCCGAATGGCAGCCACCCAGACCCTTACAACAGTTCCACAAAGTGCAAGTGTGGAACAAATATGTATCTGTTCTGTATTATATGATTGTAAACCCTGCAGCAATTCAGCACTGGCTGCCATTGCACGGGTAATTTCTGACCAATAAACCATTATTATCATTATTATTATCACTACTATTCCAATTTTTTTGGACAAATCTCAAGTGAATTTGGGAAATTAATTTTCACTGGTGACTCGAAAGTGTAATTCATTTCTTCAATTTGGATGATAAAACTTCCCAAGTTGATTGAATAGTCTTTTGGGATCCTGTGTTCGAAGAATCTGTATATAACTACAGTCTAAATTTTACAGTATGATATACTGTAGGAATGGAAATATTGTTTAGACTTTTTGACAAATCTGGAGCGAGTTTTGGAAATTACATTTCCTCAAGAACAATAAATCAAAAGTGTTATTCATCTCTTTGATTTAGAGTCTAAAACCTCTCAACTTGAATGAATGGCCTTGAGGATTTTGTGTTCAAATAAACTGGAGATTCTAAAGTATGATTTAGGAATGAAATACAGTTGAAGGATTTTTTTGGACAAATCTAGAATAAGTTATTACTAGAACAGTAAATCAAAGGTGTTATTCATTTCTTCAATTTAGAGTGTAAAACTCCCAAACTTCAATAAATGGCCTTGGGGATTCTGTTTTCAAATAAACTGGAGATTCTAGTCGCATGATTTAAGAATGAAATATTATTGAAGAATTGTTTTTTTGGACAAATCTAGAATACGTTTTTGAAGATACAGTATGGCATCAATAGAACTGTAAATCAAAAGTGTTAATATTCATTTCTTCAATTTAGAGTCTGAAACTTCCCAACTTGAATGAATATCCTTGGGGATTCTGTGTTCAAATAAACTGGAGATTCTAAAGTATGATTTAGGAATGAAATACCATTGAAGAATTGTTTGCAATGAACTAAATGGTTTTCTCAACTTGGAATAATTTCCCAGAGGTTTCAAGCCTGAACTCACTATTAGAATCAATAAGCAATCTACTATACGCATTGTTTCCTCGCCAAATAACTGCCATGTTTTTGAATTCTTATCAGTTAAAATCTAGAGGGTGAAAGATATTGACTAATTTTTGTATACAGTTTCTCAACCTAGCATAGCCTAGTGCTGTAACAGTTTTTACATGATCATTGTACCAGGGAAATTCCCCTAGCTCTTTTCGACAAGTCCAAAGAACAGCGAACCATGGCTTAACGCCCTGTCCTAAAGCCCCCGTCACAAATAAGAAATTCAGCTCGGCCGACGTGTTGGCGAGCTTCAAATGTGCATTTTCGGCCGAAGTATGGCCGACGTCCTGTCGATAACACGGATTCGGGCGATTTTTAGAAATAAAAATTGATCCAAATATTGGCCTTGTACCAGGTTAGTTGATACTGACTTCATCCATGTGCAAGAGATGGTACCGTCTCATGGGGGATTTTAAGTTTTTAGTGTTCGACAGACGTCGCCCCAGATCTTCATTGGAAAATATGGTCAACGCTCGGGCGATTTTGAAATTCGGCGAGCTTCCGGCGATCTACAAAGTCAGCCGACACTCGCATGAATTGTGACGCCGGCTAAAGGACTGCAAACCTTCCCAGTAGCGTGCATGTTCGGTAAGCGACACGGTCGGGATTTGAACTCACGGCTTCTTGGTCCAGAAGCAGGGTCACTTCAAAAACACTGGACTACGCACGCTACGCTAAGATATAAGAATGAAGGGTTGAAAGCAGTATGGGTTAAGGGGTGAAGTGTGCAATATCTGATTGCCTTGTTCTGTGTTGCTTCCTTATGAAATTTTTTGCAATTTGCAGACGCCCCCGAGGAGTCCGACAGTGCCGCTGACAGGAGGTCGTTACGAGAAACGCTGGACTAACATCCTGACCATCCCCCTAGCCATGGCAGCGCTGACCAAGTACCAAACTGGCACGGACAAGCTCAGGTTAGTTATACTACATGTTTTCATAATTATAGCCCGATGTTCAAACACCCCCCTAACCCTTAGACCCTAACCCTAACATAGAGGTATCAGACCGTAGGGGTGTCAGAACATAGGTCTGTCCTTGGTACTGACCGCCATGACGGTGTCCCTATTTGCATTTCAATAGATAGTAGTGATATCAGACTATAGGGGTTTCAGAACATAGGGGTGTCAGAACATAGTGCTGTCCTTGGTGCTGACCGACATGATGGTGTCCCTATTTGCATTTCAATAGATCATAGCTGTATCCCTAACATAGGGATATCAGACTGTAGGGGTTTCAGAACATGGGGTGTCAAAACATAGGGCTGTCCTTGGTGCTGACCGCCATGACGGTGTCCCTATTTGCATTTCAATAGATCATAGCTGGAGCATACACAATTGTACATGTTTTTAAGCTAATATTTTGGATCCTTTTTTTTTAAAACAGACATCAATAGTGTTTATTTGAAAGGGGTCAAACAATCTTTAAATGTCCCAGCTTAAATGCAAATAGGGACACCAGCATGGCAGCAGTCACAGCGACGACGTCACATGAATTCTGTATTGTGTGAGCACTACATGTACATCCATGCATGTATAAATGACTAAAAGTCTGACTTAATGATAGCAGGATGCAAAAGACTGATAAATTTGAGGCAAACAGTAGTGGACAACCTCAAGTCAACCATACACACCCACGCCACATCTTCAGAAAAGACGCTGTAGGCGGATACATGTAGTTCCCATTTAGAATTTTATTCAAACCCACATCCAGACTACGTGTAGTTTCGCCTTGTATGCGGCTTCCTCATGAATGGTTAGGGCTCGAATCTGATAAACTTGACTTTGAGAGATGGATCCCACTTGACTTTGAGTAGAAATAACAACTGTTTTATTAACTGTCAGTGGATACCAAACTTTTGCAGCCAATGTCAAGGTTGTCAAAGTTGCAGTCAGTCTAACAATTCAGCAAATTGTATGTCGAAAAATTCATACATGTCAAAGCCATTAAAAGAACCCTTGGGTATATATTGCTAAGCACACTTGCCAAAATCTTTCTACAATATAGGAAGGACCCCAGGGGCTCTTATTTATAGAAACTAAACCACAGGGAAATTTGTACAAAGAATTGGCTTCACGTTGCGGAAATGAATTTGTGCACAAATTGAAGGATGTTGAACTTGGTAGATTCAAAGCCAAGGTCATTCTTTGCATGCAGTGGTGTTTTACATGTGCTGGTATTTTGAATGGAATGGAATTTCAACCCTTCAGAAGAGTTTGTTTGTGTTAATCGTCATATTGGTGTTCTTTGTTTAAAAAAGAAAACAGATCTCCTAACTATTTTTTAGTTGATGAATAATGCAACTGTCTATAAATGTACATGTAATACACTAATTTGAATATTTTTGTTCTTGAATCTAAAAAGAAAATGCATCCTAACTGAAAACAGAATGAATTTCAAAACAAACTTAAAGCCTGGTGACCAGCTTTACATCTTGGTACACTTTATATTTTATATACAGTCATATTCAAGTTTTTCTTCCTGCACTCTGCTTTTATGATGTTTTCTTGCTATCTTTTCTGAGTTTGATTTTCTGACAACCAAGGAGATGGACTGGCATAGCCTAGATAATCGGGGATAAAACACACTGTTTTTATCAGAATTTTCTCAATTTCAAAGTAAAATCCACTTTCAGCAACTACTACATGTACTTTCTAATGACTTGCTTTGCCACCACAACTTGTTGAAACTGATCTGGAGTTTGCGTTGCGTACATTTCAGACCGAACTCGTTTGAAGTGTGGGGAGGAGACGGTGTGACGTCGGCCGTGCTTCACTGCAACGACGTCACGGAGGTCACGGACTGGTGCCGGGTCATAACCACCGCCATCGCCGCTGCTAACGCAAATTTCGTAAGTAAATAATTAAGTCATTATACAGTAAATATATTATTTAAGTAAAGAAAAAGTTTTGCAGAGTACAATGTAGATTCAGCTATATGAAAGAAAAGGCAAGTAGTAAAAGTTCTGCATCCTCTCATACAGTCATATAACCACTGCCATCCCAGCAGCTAACGCATATTTTGTAAGTAATGTTTTGGTTTTTTTATTGGTCAGAAATTACCCGCAATGGCAGCCTTTTAGCGCTGAATTGATGCAAGGTATTACAGGTTTCACTCAATACACAACATATATAATATCTTATCCACACTTGCATTTTGTGGAACTGTCGCAAGGGTCTGGGCGGCTGCCATTCGGCGCTACCAGGTGACATCAATACGACCTTCCCCAACCGAAGTCAGGTACCCATTCACACCTGGGCGGAGTGAGGAAAGTCGTGTAAAGTGCCTTTCCCAAGGGCACAACATCAGTGACATGACAGGATTTGAACTCAGGACCTCTTGGTTCTGAGTCGAACGCTCTGCCGTTGCGCCATACGACCCCACAAGTAGATTAAGGTATTACTGTAAATTTAAGTAAATAAAAGGTTTTGCAGAATAGATTCAGCTAAATAGAATTATCTAATGATAAAAGACAAGTTGTAGAAATTCTGCATCCTCTCATACAGCCATAACTACCGTCGCACCTGCTAACGTATATTTTGTAAGTAAATTATGGCCTTACAGTAATTCTATGTATACTAAATAATAAGTAGATTCAGCTAAATGAAAGAAAGACAAGTACGGTAGTAGAAATTCTTCATCCTCTCAATACAGCCATAACCACCGCTGTCTCACCTGCTAAATTAAATGCATATTTCGTATTATAATAAGTAAATTATGGCCTTACAGTTAATTTAAATAAATGAAAACTAGATTCAGCTAAATGAAAGAAAGATATTAAGTAGTAGAAATTCTGCATCCTCTAATACAGCCATAACCACCGTGGTTGCAGCTGCGAAGTTAAAGGCATATTTTGTATTATAATAAGTAAATTATGGCTTTACAGTTAGTTTAAGTAAATGAAAACTTAAAGTAGATTCAGCTAAATAAAAGAAAGATATTAAGTAGTAGAAATTCTGCAACCTCTAATACAGCCATAACCACCGCCGTCGCACCTGCTAACGCAAATTTCGTAAGTACCGTCCTGGGATCAACATAACGTCTCCATAACCATAAATTTTCTCACGCAGTAACATCTGAGAGCCCGTTTTGATAGTATAGAGTGATTATAGTCTTAGAGCAGCTGGGTAATACTTACTTTACACACTGCCAGAAGGCTTAGGAGTCTATCAAAAATGCTGAATCCATTTCCTTAGCCATTAAGGAGAATGTAGAACATGCATAAAGATGTCAGTGGACTGTCTTAATGGTGTCAAACCATTACGTCTATTTTTTACTGTTGCTAACGTTTCAGCATGACTTTAAACATCAATCTGCCTTTAGGCCATGTTGATTTGATTATATGGATGACATCTGCGCCCGCTTCAATTTTCGCCCATTTCCAAAATAAAAACAAGTCTTCTACCATACTGTAAATCGTGCAAAGCAGCTACAAGATGAGCAAATATATGCCGTAAGTTGCAAAAAGAGATTTCGGAAAACGGATACTAATGTCGTAGAATGCCAAAGTCAGAGAAGAAGATGTTAATGAACAAAAATGAAGAATCCATTGTTATTTACCATTCTTTGTGTGTTTAGTCATTAATGAAAATAATGAAACCTCTATTATATCACAGGTTAAGAATTCTGAATTTTAAGCGATAAAACTTGGGTTCATTTATTTTACGTTGTTCACCCAAATTTTTTTCTGTGTACCAAAATGTTTAGGTTACATGTATTCATGCACCAGCATACCTTTTCCCTTTGAATTTCAATCCCTGTGCACTTGATATGTGGGGCACACATGTATGCATGTACACATGTAACAGCATCAAAAGTGCAGAATATCAACACAGGGGATTAAGTAGTGTAATAGAGCCCCAGAATTGTTCGCTTGGCCAAGAAGAGGAGCTATTACGACACCATTTTACGCATCAGGAGACACTTTGATGCCATTACGAGGCTTATGGGAACACTTGCGGTTGACGTCAAGGGCTTTTCACTGAGTTATCATTTCTGTAGTGTTGATTTGTACGGGCCTGGGGTGTACAAATGTCTTTGGAGCACTTCATCATGCAGTGGTAGCAACAGTACAGAGCGTCTGCAAATATGCTCAGACTTTTCTGTAAGGCATATAGGCAGCATATTTTTATTTCCTGTAATTCGTAGGGAAAGCATCTTATTCAATTCATTGGGTGAGACCAAATTTTGGGAAAACGTCTTCCTTGATTTTAGCGTAAAGCGTTGTGGAGACGCCCCATACAGACCCTCAGTACTGTCAAACCTGTGCTAGTGATCACCACATACATGTAAATAAGGACCACCTTTGATATAAAACATTATATTTCCCATTGACACATTAAGAATTCTGTCTACAATAATTATTATATTAGACCAGATTTTATTGGTCCCTTGAATGGTCTTCTTGGACAGTTTTGACAGTAATTATTATTAGTATGGTATGTGCAAGGGCAACAGATTTTTGCCCTTACTTGGATAAAACCATTGGGTCAAACAAAAGTCACGGTTACACATACATGTACATGTACATATAATACTAGACAGTGATGTTCTTAGGGTTTCAGAGTCTACAATGTATGTAACAAAATGATTTTTTAGTACGAGGACAAAAAGTAAATTCTGAATCAGCTGAATGAAAGAACAGACAAGCTCTAGGTATTCTGCATTGTTTCATACACCCTTTAATATTGATAATACTGTCTACAAAATGTTGCCTTTTATATTGTTTAATGATAGCAGACTGAGGCTTCTTCCAAACTTAGGTAGCCCTTCATTCTGTACTAAAATTGATGCTGTCACACACTAGATAGATACACATGTACCAGCTCTTCTCTTCAAAAATACTACACTGACAATGAACTACATCTAAACCCAACATCAAGTTCTGTGAAAACATCTTGCTGTGTTACTCGTTCAAGCCAAGTCAACCTTTAGACCTTCCTTTCCATGAGAAAAAAACTCCACAGCCAATTTATTTGCTGCCAATACTTTTTTTTAATTGTTTCGGGCACAGTTCACAAATAACGTTGGAGAGAGAAAGCGCACCAGGCAATTTGGCAGCCTCACACAAGCGGCGTAAATTGTTCCCTTGCGTGACGTCACAAGCGCGCTGTTGAAGTGTATCCCTCTCAAATACACACTTGTAACTCACTAATGGAACATTGCAAGGGACACGTTGCTGTAAGCCCCAGCATTACTCAAGACTGACCTCAATAGAAAGTCTGCATTTGTCTTGAGAATGGGCCAAGAATTCCGTGCCTTTGAAGTAGAATTGAAAGCAAACTTAAAGCCTGGTTGATCTTTCACTGCGTTGATGGAACCAAAGTTATTGAGTTAAGTTCATATTTTGCTAGAGTCCTTTGTTATTGGAAATTCTTGGAATTGCTTGCATTTTTGTTCTAATTCAAGAATACACTTTTTATTCTTATACTTTTATGTTCACTCGTGAGTGTGTGTCACTGAGTCAGAGTAAATTGTATTACGTCTGGTTTAAAGGACCTGTCAGCCATTTTCCCCAAACTTTAATAGAATTTTCAAGGAACTTACTGAATATAAAATTTTCAGGCTTTTAGAAAAAAACTATCAATCCAATTATACACTGCATTGCGCAAAATGCACATGGATTTTAGAACAATATTTCTGAAGACCAAGACTCAGTGCATCATAGTACATGTACGTGACCGCTGTAATTTACTGTAACCTGCAAAATTATTGCAACATTTACGGTAAACCGTTGCTGCTACTGTAATAGTAACAGACTGTTACTGTACTGTATATTTTGAAACAGTTGCATTGGTTTTGTTTTTGCAGTGCCCTCCCCACCGTTAAAACCTTTTCGCGAAATAAAAGCACTGCGAAAGTAAATGTTTTTACCATACCAATCAAATGCACATTTTCAAACTCGATAGTTACAGTTGTCAATACCACCCCCTTCTACGGTCTGCGCTCTCTCAATCAATAGAGTCAGCATGTATTGATGTCAAGTCAACCCAATTAACACACAGAGAGACCTTAATAGGATGTGGAAGCCACATTTACATGTATGTCAAGGCCCAAGGTATGTAGCATTATGTATATGGCCACACTGATTTGCTAGTTTAGTTCTTGGACTTACACAAAAATAAGGGATGTCCCTGTAGCTCAACTGGTAGCAGCCTCACAGTTGAGCTCCTGGTTCCAATTAGTTGGTAACTGGGAGACCACAGTTCAGTCCTGGGAAGGGCATCTTGGTTGGGGCTACACCTGTCTTTTGGAAGGGACGTAAAATGGGGGTCCCATGTTCGAGGGGGTGCGTTGAGCACGTTTAAAGGGAAGAAAATTAGCAACCCCTCCCTGTGAAAGTATACCCAGCTACAGTTCACTGCATTTAATTTTAACGATGGGAACAAACACCACCGTCTCGAATGTTAGCGATGAAATATTTGTGCTAATGGAATTTTAGCACTTGACTGGTGACCATTAAAGTAGCTAAAAGTTACCATTAAAGGGACGTATTGTAGAATCTGGTGGGCAAAAACTAAAAATATTTAGAATTTGAAAAATCTATACATTCAGATTCACATTTATAACTTATTTGTTACTTATTTCTAACATATTCCTGTCATTTCGTCACATTTCCATCATTGATAAACAACTAAAAACGCAAAACGCGCAAAATCTGGCTTATTGCATATAATGTAGCTGACCCCGTTTTTCAATATGCAAATAAGCCAGCTTAGAAAGGTAAAAAAAAATCTGAATCGACCGTTGTAGTCGGAGATCGAGCGTCATAGGAAAATCACCACAAGTGAACAAACTTCAGAACATCGTGCGTTCTATTGCGTGTTAGGCGATGGTTCGTCGGAATGTTGAACAAAATGGCGGTCAAGCGGCGGTGGGGATTGCGTATTTAGTTTTTTTTCAAGACGTTCGCACGATACTAGTTTTTACTACAAAGTCGCATCCATACGTGATGAATATTGCTGTGCAGTGTAATAAGGTACATATTCTATTAATGATGTAGAAACTTAAGGTAACCAAAAACAGTGGATTTTGTTTTATGTTCATGTTACAATACGTCCCTTTAACAAATTACCAAGTTATCCATCTGGGAAACATAGAAATAAATTTGTGTAGCCTTCCCAACAGCCTGCTGGTATCAGCTCTTGTTCCCAGGGACCATTGTACCAGAATTTGGTCAAGAACACAACAGAATGTAGGCTATCACGGAAAGGTCAAAGGTCGTGCTCCTGGGGGATGAAAGCGTGGACCAGGAGTTTTGCATGTGGTTTGCAAGGTCACCTCTGCCCTTTAGATGATATGTTCTGTTGGAACAATTCTGTAGGCTGATCAGTATGTATGGAAGGGAGGTGGCAGAGAGAATCGACTTGAAGGATGGTGGGTACTGTAAAATGCAGAATTGTTTGTGGTGGTTTAATGCTCTTTACTGTGATCTAAAACCACTGCGAAAAGTATTTCCATTATGCTACTGTAGCGCTCAAATGCGAACTTAAAACCGCCGCAAACGTTCCATTTTCTCCCCACCGCGAAATTAAATCCCCACAAGCATTTCTGCATTTTACAGTACAAAATGTAGTTGGAAAGGGGAAAAATTGCTAAATTTTATACATGTAAAATGATTATAAGGTGTCAAGAAAATGCGAAAGTAGTTCTAAATTATCATGCCAACAGTTTTTCTCTTAGAATATGTTTTTACAAATTCCTTTTCGATTTTCAACATTGTTCATCTTCTTGCTCCTTTGACTATTGTCACATATTATGTTGTTGGAAACCGTTAGATTTTAGTACATTTGCAAGCTACTTTCATCCTAACATTGGCTTTTCCTAGGTTCACATGTAAATCACTGCAGTAGTAAAAGTAAAATAATGACCTAAGTCCTGTAGGGGACATCGTAGGGCACACCGCTAAGAAACTAATGGGCACTCTCCGCTTTTAGAGCAAGAAGCACAACCACTATACTTAATATCGAGGTCACAGTGTCCTCTGAGAGCCGCATTCCCCACCGCTTTATGGATGAAGCAAGTCTTTAATTTCCAGCTCCTAGATTGAAAGACACATGAAGCCCCTTTGGACTTAATTAAGTCGCAATTTGTGGTGGGCTCCGGGAGGTTTCCTGTGGAAGCCCAATTTATACCTGGGTGTTTGATGTGTCTGTGATGATCCGTCGATAACAGCTTGTGGGCATGGGGGACGGGTAACACTCTTTCTCCTAAGGATGCGACTTATTCAAATACATGTATACTGTAAATGGATTTCACGATGTTTGCCGTTTTCTGTGGTTGCGGTTAGCTAACCTCTAAAAATGTTTGCTCTGTCTTCTGCCTGCCTACCACCTTGTTTCAACTGCGAACTAAAACCACCGCAAACACTCCATTTTCTCTCTACCGCAAAATGAAGATTGTGAATTTAGTACTCATTGGCATGCTCATCTTATGGTACCATAAAGATTTTGTGATTGCATAAGAACTGTAAATTTCTCATAATTTTTGGTACTTTCACAAATTCTGATTCAAATTTTGACTCATCCCTGTATAGAGACAAAAATGGGGGAACTATTAATCATATTTCCAATTTTGGTATTAAAACATATCGCTCTATACAAACAGATGCTACATGATGATAATTCCGGCGCATTCCTTTTAAAATATTTTTGCAGTATTTTATCAGAATGATATATTGTCAATCCAACTAGAAATCTTTAACAAAGGAAATTCAATGTATAAATTCCTAGTGCTCCCACTTTCAAATTGTCATTTCTGAATCCTAGCCAGCCAAAAATCTTAGTTACTATGATTCAGATCAGAAATACGTCACACTTTTACTGATCCCACCCAAAGCACTACTGAAAGGTCCCTTAGTTGCATGTACCCTATAGGCAAGGCTTGACTGAAAGCTTGGATGTTACAAGAGGAAAATTGGTTCTCTACCCTGTGAAGCAAACACTTAATCACTGTCCACCCAACCTGCCACTTAAGATTTGTGTGAAGACGTCTTGTAATGTTTCTTGTCCCAGATCCATGTCTTTGATATTCCTTTAGAAGTGTACATGTATGGAGACTGTACCATGTTTGGAGTGGGGGTTGTTGGTGTTTTTTTGTGAAATGCAAGTAGTTTGTGGGAATGAAAGACACTTGAGTCTTACAATTAAAAGCAGTATTCTATTGAACCATCTGAAATTATCTTCACTTCATTAACATATATATTCAGAGTTTTGGTATAAAAAACCTATAGTTCTGCCAGATCTTTCCTTAGTCACTGACGAAAGATAGCGGATGCTGTCTGAAACCTCTGACTGTTTCAAAATTTTATCCAGTTGCTTGAGTAATTATTTTGGGCATAAAAGCAGTATCCTTTTTTAAATTTCATCCAGGGACTTCCATATTGTTTTAGGATTGTCTGTTTGTCAGTCTGTCTGTCTGCTGTCTGGAAAAAAAAGAGAGACTTGGAAAGTTGATACCTTTTTTTTATTAGCCTTACAAGCAGCATTTTTTTGAATATCATCCCAAGGTTACATATTGTTTTGGGCTTGTCTGTGTGTACATGTCTGTCTGTATGTCTCTGTGTGGTGTTTCTATATTTTCCAGCATAATTTTGCCATACATTTGTAAATCTTCAGTAATGCTGTTATTTTTGTCTGTGGTAGTTGTGAAGTGTCACAAAGCATTATGAATAATAAGGGGGTGAAGTCTGCTACCTCTGATGTTTGAGTATGATTGCCCTTCATGTATTCCAATACTCCTAGAAGGAGGTCATCCCTCCTTCCCGGAGTAAAAATACTGAAGTCTTTATGGTAGAGACATTTAAATGTACACATTTTGTAATCTCCGTTACCGTTAGAAGTTCCTGGCATTAAGATATGCCACATATAAGGTACCAAACTGTCGTTTTTATAGGCTAGAAAAGTTTTAAGTCGTCATAAAAACTATGTTTGACATCTTATATGTGGCATATCGGAATGCCAGGAACGTCTTATTTCAATCGGTAACGGAGATTACAAAATGTGTACATTTAAATGAGAACGAGCGATTATGTTTACTAACATTGTTAGGCACATTGCGTAATAACTTCATATACTGTATCCCCTTATAATTAGTTTCACAAGCCTACAAAAACTCCGGCCACAGTTCTCACGTCACAACAACGTCATATTTTTGCATCATGGACGTTGCTATACATTTACATTGTGATTATAGTGACAGTTGATAATCATATAGAAATGACTAAATCAATTGACTTTCAAAAATCCGATTTTCTGGCCCTGGGTTTCCTTTCAGGTTACTCTACATGTAGGTCTAAGACGCGACACATTTGATTGGTGTGACTTGCGGTCGTTGCCCTGTACCATGTTTTCGGAGTATCACACTGTATGGTGGGGATAAACACCCTGGTGACATGTAAGAGATCTGAAGTAACCAGGTCCCTCTCTGTTTGTCTGGAAAAGTTTTCCACTGGGCCAAATATGTCAGTCAAACTGTTAGCACCTAAGTATGGGGCCAAAAACAGCTATAAATCTTTAACCACTTGCTCAAGGTTAGATAGAACATAGAAAAACGATCACACTGGCTGAATTTTCTGGCTGTATGGCTGCCTGTTAACTGTACATAGGCCACACCTGTGTCCAATTTTATTTGTTGATTCTCAGATTTTTCCAGAAAGTGACATGGCGAAAAAAAAATTAAAAAAAAAAAAATTGGCAAGTAACCGGGTGTGAAGATAAGGGTTTACATAACAGAGAATAAGAAGATTATTCAAGTTTCAGCTTTGTTTGGCTCGTTTAAGTGCAATGCACCCCTTTCTTTGATCTAGTACAATAATTTCAGTAACAAAATTACCTTTTGCTATGTAATATATGGATTGATATGGAGAAATAGTTTTAATAAAGGAAAAATTATAACTTATGATCAATGTAACCACACTTTTTAGGTATGTGCAGGCCCTTATAATCTATTTTTCATATTGATGGCTTTTGAGTTTTACAACACTGAACAGATAGTAAAATTAGGAGTTAATATTATTTTTGTGAATGGGAATAGCGACCTAAATTTTTCTTTTTTTTTCAAAATAGGAAAAACAGGACAGGCTATTCCGAGAAGCGACAAAAAGAATTGGCGTGGCCATACAAATGTTGTGTACTATTTACTCACAACAGAAAGATGATGAAAAAAATGTAGTCCACTCTTTCAAATGATTTCAGTCAGTTGCTCAGCTTTGGAGAACAAGAACAATTGCTGTGGATATGCAGTATTTTGAGAGTAGAATATTACTTTGAAGCACAGTGACTTAGAAAATATCAACAAGACAAGCGACATCTTAAGGTGTATTCAGGGCCCTGTACATAACATCTATCATTTTGTAGTCTTGAATACATATTCTAACATGCCAATTTCAGAGTCTCCTGTAATATCAGTCAAAACCATTCGAGTATCTTGAAAACAAATTATGCAGTCTGTCTAGCTTCTTGCCTTGGGTCATTTCCTCAACCCAACCACACTTTGGTAAAATATGCTTTACCTTCCATCACAGATCTGGATAAATATCGACTTAACGCACTCCAGCACTGATACATCAAGCAGTCAGAGGTTCACAAATAAACTACAAGTTACCGTCACCAAATGTGGAAAACAGAAGATAAAACATGCCTTTCCTTTGTAACAGTTTACACCTGAGATCTAGATAAATTTGTGACTTAACAGTTAACACGGCCAGGCACTGATCATGATACATCAAGCAGTGGTTCACAAACCACAAGTCCCAGCCACTAAATTTGGAAAAATTTTAATAAAATACTGTAAATGCAGAAATGTTCGCGGTGGTTTTATGTTCACGGTTTTTGCGGCGACTGTTTCACAGCGAATATAAAACCACCGCAAACATTTTTTCCAATATTGTAGCAGTATGTGACTATATAGCACTGCTGCGAACTAAAAACCACTGCGAACACCCCATTTTCCCCTTAGGCCACACCAATTTAATTTCTTGGTTAACAGATTTTTATTTTCAATCTTAGCAACAACAAAAATCATGAAAACAGAAGGTTGGGGTGAAAACTTGCACCTGACCCTGTTCACTCCCTGAAACTGTGTGCACCAAAGTACAAACTTTCCTCTGAGATTCTGTTTTCATGTTGATTTTCCAATCCAGTATTTTTTGTAAAACTCTGTTAACCAAGAAATTAAATTTGTGTGGCCTTAGCACGAAATAAAAACCATGCAAACTTAAATGCATTTTACAGTATATCCCTTTTATATCTGAGATCTAGATAAATATGTGACTTAACACAACCTAGCACTGATACATCAAGCAGTGGTGCACAAACCACAAGTCCTAGTCACCAAATGTGGAAAATTGGCCCCCATGGGTAGTTGTTATTTCAGACCTGGGATTTTGCCAGGCAGAGACTTGACCTCTGTCATCGTCAGCGGAAACAGGGCAGCCCAAAGGAATTTTACACCTTGGAGGTTTCTTCTTAAAAGAATCGTCTTGAATCCTGGCCGGCAGATGTTTCTGTGATTCTCTTCTTCTTAGTGGAGGTCGGAGTCATCAAAACATTGGCGGTTCCACTCTTAGAGGGATCCCCGAGGGTTTCGTTAAATGTTACGAGCCCGGTTTCAGGCTCCATTTTGTATCACCTGTTGATATTTTCTACCTCTGATAATATTATATAGATAGTGCTTTCTTGTAGTTTGAAATGGAACATTGTACAGCCTAGAACCTAATCATTGTATAACATTGAACCTTCCTGTAGCTTTTAGTAGTTTGATATAAGTAGCCAGTAGCATTTTATCTTTGCCTTACATTGTACCTGTTACAATCGTTGTGCAATAAACTTTGACTTGACTTGACTTGTGTGCAAGCCCTGGCTGAGTCAGGGTGCGGTCGTTTTAAGGATTTCCTAAAGATAATATGCTGTTATGACAGTCTGTATAATTACTCAGAGCGGAATGTGTACATAATACTAGCCCTCCTTTGTTGAAAGTTGAAAGGAGAAATTTGTAAAGATTTTAATTAGTAGACTGTCTTTGGCCATAAAACTGTGTTCCCATGTGCTATATTTACAGGAACAAGCAAAGTACTACACAAGATGGCAAGGACATGTTTAGGACTGTTTGCATATGATATATGGCATTAGAGCAAGCTACTTCGAATCAGTTCCCCCTAGAGCATTTCAATGTTTCTACCATGCAAAAGCTTCAAGGTCTTTTTCTTTGTGGGGTGGTCTTCCATTGTAGCAGCGCCCTCTAGTGTTTAGCTGTATCATTGCACATTTTGTTTGGACCAAGAATTTTTCTCTGCAATTGTTACTCAACTTATTATAATATATATGTGCAGCCAGTTTGTATAACTGTCATATAATATAGGGAAAATTTCTTGGACAAAATTTGTCTTGGTTCTAACATGGATTCATACCAGAATCTTGATGTTCTTACTCTTTCTTTTGTCTTCCTTTCCCTTTTTTTGTTTCTCTCAGCCCTTTTTCTTGATGTCAGCATTAGAATTTGTGGTTTGTTTCCGCATTACTAGGATTCCGTCATGGCTTATGTCCATCGTTGTTCCCATCAAGGCACCAAAACGAGTACATTTTTTCCACAAAAAACAATTCTGTTTACATTTTGCACATTCTTAGTGAACCGCAAACTTCAAACACACCCCATGGCCAAATAAACTTTACATGTACGTCGTATACAATGTAGTGACAAACAGTTGAACATTCTCAAAGACAGTGTTTTGATGATAAATTAAGAGGACAGTAACTGTTACAAATACGGTACTTCCCTTCAAAAAATTCTTGAAATGTGGCTAGTTTTTAATAGGCTACTGAAAACTAGACGACTTTGCACCATGCATGGCTTGCTTTTGCGTAGTTTACCAATGCTGGAAATGTGAAAAAACTAATAGATGTAAATATGTTGAAAATCAGTTGCAAATTTCAATCTGAATGAAGATTTGTTAATTCAGAATTTTAGTGCTGGAAGGGAAAACATTAAGTCTGAATTTGATAATTTCAGATTGAAATTTGTAACAGTGATTTTCAACATATTCACATTTAATTTTTTCACATTTCCAGCATTGTTAAGCTATGCAAAAGCAAGCTGTGCAAAATCCTCTCGTTTTCAGCGATTCACCTTTTCAGTTAGGTTGCAAAAACATGGCTGAAGCCCAAGGAATTAAGGTTACACGACTTGCCTCACAAATTGCTTGTACCAAAATAAATCCTGGCGCAAACCGACATCCACAGTATGTAGCCCACCACTCTTCACTGTTCCACCCAAATCCCTTCATTTATTTTCCCCATCAGATGAACAGTAAGTAATTGGACCCTGTCGGGACGAGTCAATGTTTCCCTCATTCCTCTGTCAGTAGCCAGCTTAAGTAGCTTAAGGCCACAGAACACAGATTAATGGGCAACCCTCAATAGTAGTTCGGGTATGAAGTAGTGCGTCACATTGCTTGAAAAGGCCGTAGTTTTTCTTCTGTGCACGTTAGCGAGGCTGAAACTGTGGTGAATGGTAGAGGAATGCGTCAGTTTTGAGACAGTACGAGTTGGATTACGATGTTTGTTCGGTCAGCTTGGATTCATGCCTGAATATTGTTACCGCCCGACTACTGTGAGTCGGCTGCAGTACGGTGACCATCGCTGGGGGTCATATCAAAGTGGCTTTTAAAAGAGAACGAGCCATCAAATATAAGCTCATTTTCACATATGTTGTAGATTGATCCTTGAAGTCAAACTGGTTAAAATCTGGCACCCTAATTGTGCACCTTACTATAAATTTTCAAGCGTCGAAGCTTCTCACCTTGGGATCCTTAACCATGTAAATCCCTATAGGCAAAATACTGTGGTCTGCAACCTTAATGTCACTATAGCCTGTTTACTGTAAATACATTTAAGTTCGCCGTGGTTTTACGTTCATGGTTTTCACAGCGACCTCTTCGAAATCCCTGCATGATTAAAACCACTGCGAAAATTATTGTTTTGTATTCTGCCCGTCTACACCACATTGTTTCGACCGCAAACTTAAAACTGTACCGGCGACTACTTCATTTTTTCCCTACCATAAAATCAAATCACCTTGAACTAGAAGGCATTTACAGTCAGTATCATGTACTGTAAATCTTACAACTTTTGCCGTGGTTTTATTTTCGTGATTTGGGATGGTACTGCTATACGCGTTTCCAATGTATTAATTACGGTGACGATTGTTTACAGAACTCAGGTCCAACCACAAATTTGAAACACTGCGAAAACCGTTTCCCTTTAACCGTGAATTAAAACCACTGCAAAAATAAGAGAATTTACAGTGATCCATTACAACAAGGGATTCACTCTTTGCACACTTCTTACTGGGCAACAAGCCAAAAGTCTCCTCTGTACATATTCAAACTAAACCTTAGGGCATACTAAAATCTATCTTCTGTGCTGTAGACCCTGTCTTTGTGGCCAAATTTGTAGTGGTATGTAATGTGCTTTTAGAGTCCGACCCTCGAGGCAGACGTCAGTACTTGTAATGCATCGTTTGTTAAGCTAACTCTGGTTACAGGGTACGACACATGGCCAGTAATTTGTGTGGAAATTTCCGTGCTTGCTAGAAGAAATGCAAGGATTTGGTTAAGGTCCAAAATGGCTTTATAATTAGGGAAAGTCTGGACCAATTTTTTTTTCTAGAACAAGTTCTAGTATAGGGTTCAAGTTCATGTATTCTCTTTCATGTTTTTTGTCCTTGACTTGAACTTGACTTTATCTGGATCCACAATTAGCTTGATATTTCTGCTAACTATTCTTCCTCTAAGTCCTTGTTGTAAATATAATTTGATACGTATGATGATGCCATGCATACATGTCTATATGAGGAAACTAGTATCTTCAGTCTTGATACATCTAGATTATACTGTTTAATATATACTAATATAGTCTTGTAATGTCTAGCTTATACTGTTTCTTTAAGGGATAGTGTAATGTCTCAAAGATTAATCAGCAATATCTTAGAATTTCTTGAGACATAATATAGAGATGTCTTATTTCACCTAATAATATTTAATGATGTATTACACAAGATTACGACAGGCAATAATACTTTTAATCTGCAATGTAAAGGAAAGCTGCCAGGGGGATCATCCCATAGATAACCACAAGATACTCGAGCCAGCGTAACTACAGCTAACAAAAGACCCTCAGTTTTTAATGATTATACATGTATTCATTTTGCTGACACTCTAAAAAAAAGACATACTACTTGAACTTAACCGATACTGGTGAATGATGATGCTGATATCTGTCCCTTGCTATGACATCCTTCTTATCATTCTTGCATGAAATCACTGTCTTATAATTGCATGTCTGGAGAATACTCATTCCATTTTCTTCTTCACTCTTACAGATTAAAATCTCAAACGACACAGCATCCCCCTTACACCAGGTGAGACACGTGTGTGTGTGTTGGGTTTCTTCCTTAATACATCTGTCTGTTTTACTGTTATTCACTTTAATGGACAACATTATAGCCCTACACACTCCATGCCAGAAATGTGCAGTGTGGTCTACAAGTCTACAGTGCAAGAGCTCCACCTATTGATAAATGTTTGAAGTGCAGGCTGAATTTCATATAGAATATATTTTTCATTTTATTGACATCCTGGATCAAAGTTGAACTGTAGTTGACAAAACAAAAAAATGGGACCTACCCAAATTTTTATTGATCAACTCCAGTCTGTGACCAAGACTGGAGCTGAAATATCTTTAGATCTAATTTAATTTGAAAGCTACTCCTTTACTATAGATTTTCTAGACTTTAGAAAAAGTTTCCCCTGTCATTGTTGAGGCCATTTTAGGAAGTTACTAGTTTGATATAGCCAGCACAACTAGTACAGATTCCTTCCCTACCTTTTCAATTGGACTGGCCTAAAGTAGACATCCTGTCAACTGGGTGTGACACAACATTTGACTGCCTTGTAAGCTGGGGAAAAATGGCTTCAGTACATGTACGTAGATTCCTTCGGCAAAAGGTATCAAAACATGGAAGCCATGAAATGAGATCTAAAGGGGAGCCTTGGGTGTCATTCGGTGGAAAGGGGCCAGAAACAGGACAGTTTGAGGGTCCATATGGTGTGGCTGTGTCTGCTGAAGGAGAGATTTTTGTCGCAGACTATGGGAACCAGAGAATCCAAGTCTTCACCCTCCAGGGAACGTTTGTCCACCAGTTCCCAACAGTCATCTCAGGCCCCTCTCTCTTTATCAGATGTTTTGTTTGTCTGTCAAGTGAAGAGCAGGAAGAGCTAGTAGAGAGGATGGACCCTTGTGACGTGGCCATGGACGGGGAGGGGAACCTGTGGGTGGTGGGGAAGGCAAAGTCCACGGACGTTGCTGTGCTGTACAACAGACAAGGCAGGGTGCTGAGGAAGTTTAAGCTACTGAAGACAGAGCGACCACAGGACAGAGGAGTTTCTGTGGACACCAGGAGGAACCACATCCTCATCACAGAAGTCATCAACAAACATGGTGAAGTGAACGTGTACAGGCCAAATGGAACATTTTTGAGAACTGTGGGTCTGCGGCAGGGAATGAACTACTCACAGTACATCACTGTGGACGGGGAAGGGAACATTCTTCTGTCCGACAATCAGAACCACCATGTCTATGTGTACAACCAGGATGGACAGTTTCTATTCGCATTCGGAGGTGAGGGAAGTGAAAAGGGTCAACTGTGGCATCCTAAAGGCATCTGTACGGACAAGTCAGGTAACATCATTGTGGCAGACCAGTTTAACAACCGTGTGGAGGTGTTTGACAAGAAAGGCAGATACCTCAAACACATCACTAAGGACATGAAGGGGGCATGGGCTGTTGCAATGGCACCAGAGGGACAAATAGTGGTGACTGGTGATAATTTAGTCTCCGTATTTCACCACCTCTGAATCTGAAATTTAGCAAGTTGTCCACAGTTCTCAAATGTTATGAATTGGACCTTCAATGTGATGATAATGATAATAATAATGATTATATGATATGATATAATATAATATAATAATGATTTATCTAATATAATGTTATGCATTTACTTCTAGATTAAAGTCTTATAGTTCAAATGATTCATTTAAGTTGTCAGACTCTTCAACTTCAAGTTTAAAATCCGAAGTGAAAACACTGCAAACACTACTTTGTGCCTGTTATTATCTTCATGCAATTAATGGACTAATTGATGAATACTTATTTAAGAGAATAATCAAGGACTCAATAAAAGAGCTGGAAAGATAAAAGATCAATATTGTACCAATGGTAATAAAAACAATTCTATTTCATTAGGAATAAGACAAAAGCGCCTACTACTAATTAGTAGTCAGGCCTCGAAATTAACCATGTCCCGTGTCCCGAGGACAGTAGAATTTGGGTTCGGGACAATTCAACTTACGTTTCGGGACTATTTCGGGACAATCAGAAAATTCTGAGTCAGTCCCCGTCATAGAGGAACTCGATTCAGCGGAAGATTTTGCGGTAAAGATGTTCCCATTTCCATTGGGAAATGTTTATCAAATAGTTCCATCCGTAGTCAACCTGTTAAGTTGTGCCTAAAAACACCAAAAAAGCAATAAAAACTCCCGCGATTTCGGCCATTTGGCGAAGAATAGAAATAAACACCGGCCATCTTGAAATTTTTAGCGAACTCTCGCTAAATCTCGCAATAACACGCGAGAACGACACAACGCCCTCTAATGAGAATTTGTGAAACTGCAGTTTCAAATGTCGATAGAGGGCCGATATTGTCCGATAATATGATAGATTAAATCCAGCATCGTGCTTTATTCTTTCTTGGGGCGAAATTAAGTACTTCTTTGTTATTTTTGCCATATTAGAAATTTTACTAAATTAGAAAAAGGTATTGATTTCTTAAAAACTTGTATATTGTATGTTGGAATTCTTCACTGTTTGAGGGCTTTTGTGTTTACTACTGACTGTATATAATTTTGCATGTATTATATTTTGCATGCAAAATGTTTGCCAACATGCAATTTTGTATGCAACTGAAAAAAAAAAAAATATTTCTAACACACATATGCCATGGCTTGAGTTCAGGTTCAGACTTGAGTATAGGTTCTAAACTGAACATGAACCTCTGGAACTTAATCCAGAACCCCCACTAAGTTCACATCTTTGGCCCTGGTTGGGACACTTCGGGACACTTTCGGGACAGTTGAAATCCACTTTCGGGACGATTCAGGGACAATAGGGAAAAAAGTTAATTTCGAGGCCTGGTAGTACTTTGTGACTTCATAATGCCATGTACTTCAGGTGTACTTTAGATCCCCAAGTGGCTTCTTTAAATTTGTGCACAGTACATTCCTAAAGTCAAGACTTACCTGAAATGTTGTCTGAACTTTCATCTAAATGATTCTATTAATTCAGATTGTTGTTTGTTTTTTATGTTTGTATAGTATTAGCTTGTCACTACATTGTACACTGTATGTTAAACTGAACTTAATCTTAAGATCAGTTAGAATCGAAGACAATGAAATTATTATTTCTAATTACCTGTACTTCAGCAGATAACACTAATTGATATTAGATTTATTTTGACAAGTTGTTCTAATCTATAATTTTTAGTTGAGTGTATGAAAGTCACTGAGTATTTTAATTTTTGTTAGTCGTTAATGATTAAAGCTTCTTCCATTATAATTATAATTTGGTGAAAATATTATGAAAGTCGTGTATATATTATTTGTTTACTACACGTTGGTCCATCTTTAATTTGGTACATTTTAAAAGAGAAAGTTAGATATCGTACTGTACATTACCGAATGAATATGCTTCAAATACACTGTAGAACTTGCACAATGTTGATGTATATGTATTACTTTGCATGAAGTTGTCGGGATAATGGGAAAACCAAGATTATTTAGCTTAGATTAGATTAAGTTGTAAATCCATTTAATATTGCAGTTGGTATAACTTAAGCGGTTGGGGGAAAAGGGAATAGTTCACTGCATTTAATTCTAACGGTGGGGACATTAACATCATTGTCTCAAATGTTAGACAGTGATCAAATATGTTTGCGATGATGAAATTTTAGCTGTTGACTGGTGACCGTACCGTTAGATAAGCTAAAATTAAGTTACAGTTAACAAATCAAAAATTACAGCTAATACATGAAACTAGTAAGCAAATTTCAGCCATAATGTACAATGTCATGTATAGAGATTTGTTGCTTCAGATTTCTAAGATTGTTTTATATCTAATCCTGTGTCTGACTCAATAAATTGAGAATAAATGTCAAGCACATTTTGTTTGTGCCTTTATTTATTGTTGTGTGATAATGATGGATAAATATTAAAAAACAAAAGCAAAATGCACATACATGTAAATCTTCCCTACATGTTGGTGTAAAATCAAGAGTAAAGTTTTCGTGCTAATTTTATGATCATTTCAAAACAGTTCAACCAACAGAAAGACAAAAATGCAGCAACTGTAGTGTGCTGATTCATGCACTATGTTGATACAAAACTGGTGTGTTGCCCTCTTATGGTTTTCATGATTAAACTTTTTGATAGTTATCCTGCTTCTAACTAATAGTATTAATGACCAATGCCACTAGATTCAAATGTACTTGATGCAATGCTTACCAATACTTATTTGAAGCTATTATAAGAATGTTTGTGTAATTTCTTGCTACAGATCACCCACATGGGCTGGATGAGTGAGCGGATAGGGACCTCCAAGAACTTCCAGAACTGGAAACCCAGATTTGTGGCACTCAGGGGGGAGGACATGTTCATCATGGACACCCCTCCGGTTAGTAGTGGTACCTTCCTGGCACATATTTCAGATGGAGAGAGAAAATTATACATTTGATTTTATAGGACAAATTAAGACGTTCTGCTATTTGTTTTAAACCATTTGAAACTTTGGAAGTTTATTGAAACCATGTTATCCATTGCATTTTTTGCTATTTAGTAGTAGTACTGTTACAGTTAGTAACTACATGTAGTATCCAGTATCCAGACTATACTGCTGCGAGGGTCCCTGACACAGGGCTGGGCAGCAGCTGGCTAGTCTTCACACCATCTTTCCGTGCTGCACTTTCCAGCAGGTTCACAATAGTGTGGGCACACGATTTGATGTCCCTCTTTACATACTCCATCCAAAAGTTCCTCGGTCTACCACGACCTCTAGATCTGTTGCAATTGCAACTTGGTAATGGCATTTATCTTGTACTTTCATATACAATAATGTTAGAATCAAAATCAAATGTGTGTTTTTTTATGTACCAGGTTAGCCAGAGAGACTGGGTGAGGTGTGACCGGATGTACAAGCTACATGAGCTCATGTGTAAAATGAACAGGGTGAGAATTCAGGATCAGCATTTACCTGTCTGTGCACCATTCAATGCTTTAATTTTCATTGCCATAGGCCAATTATTTTCGCTTTTCATGGTTATTGAGTGTACCTTACCGGAGTAAATCCGGATGAAAGATGATGACGATGATGATACAATATTAAGCAGTAATGTTGCTCTTCCCACGGTACTGAAATGCTATCAACAGAAGAAGAATAAAAGAAAGTATATATAAGATATGAATGAATAAAATAACTTCATTTGAATTTTTATTTGAGTTAAAACTTTGTGTAGGCTGTATTTTTCTGCTGCTCAATTGTATGAAATAATCTAATGTTAAACTATCACAATTACCCCTTTTTCTTGACAGGACCAGGAAGTTTTAGACGACAGGCTGTACTGTCTGGGTGTGCAGCTCTCCACAGGAGAGTCCTGTTACCTCAGTGTGGAGACTAGAGAAGAGTTAACTCTGTGGTTAGGAGCTATACAGACTGCTACACACCACGCAGTCAGGATTATAGGGGTAACTCAATCCGTTTGTGGCTTTAGACTGAGGGTTTTATGGTTAGTGTTCGACCTTTGCACACACGCACACATACACACAGGCACACACACACACAAACACACACACACACACATACACACACACACACACATATACAGACACACACATATAGACACAACACACATATTTATACTCTTTTGTGTTATTCACTATTGTTGTTATGATTTATTTATGATTGTTATGCTGGCGACTTTACAAAGTCGCAGGACACGAAAATAAAATATTAATTAATAATTCATTCATTCATTAACACACACACACACGCAAACACACACACTCTCACACACACACACACGCACACACACAAGTTTTGCCGCAGTACCAAGGTCACACACCAAGGGGCCGAAAATCAACCTTGACCTTTGTCTTGCCAACACCTACCCACATTCCAAATATCATCACAATCCATGCACATGTTCTCGAGTTATTGCTGATCACAAACAATGTGCAAAAACACAGACACACTCACACACAGACAGACAAACCCAAAACAATACCTTCATTTTTCATGGAGGTAATAATACTGATAAAATCAAATCTGTCTGTAGTAACTTGAAAAAAATGTACAGGAGACTTAATGCTGTCAATGGGGAAAATTATCTTACAGACCACCAAAAAGTGACATATAGAGGTGGTCACTAATACTAGTTACATGTCTGACAGTAATACTGTACAAAAATTCACTAGACACATATAGGTTCAGGGCATCATATTATATCTTAGCTCACTATTTGAACTATAAATTTGTGGTTATTTTTTTACAGAGGAAAACTTTTGGAGTGAGCTGGCAGAGAAGACTGTCTGCACTCACACTAGACTTCACTACTGGCTTCACACTGTATGATGGGGAAAATAAGGTAAGAGAGATAGTTTTAAATAATGCTTACAGTTAGATGTGCAAAGGTTAGGTGTGACAGGTCGTTTAGTGTAACATAACCAGCTGCTGCCGTGCTGTGTGCCTGCGAAGCTGGTGTGTTACACTGAAGGGCGGTTATACCGGCTATACAGATGCAAATATATAGTCTAAATCCAACCAAGAGTTTTTATGTTGTTGATATAAGTATCAAAGTAATTTAACAGTTTCAAAGTCAGCAAAGCCAGAGGTGTTCAATTACTGTTGGGTTTTTTGGCTAATGAAAAATGAATTGACATTTTTGTTGTAGATAAGGCTACGCCAATTTTTTTGTCTGTCCTGTTTATCCCACTTTGAAAATGAAAATTGGGTCGCTATTCCCATTCACAAATCCTAACTCCCAATTTTACTCAGTTTGTTCAGTTGTAAAACTCAGTAGCCACTAAAATAGACTATAAAGGCCTGCACACACCTAAAAAGTGTGGTCATATTGATGATAAGTTTTAATTTTTGATGTACTTAAACTATTTCTCAATATCAATCCATAATGGCAAAAGATAGTTTTGTTTCTGAAATTATAGTCTAGATCAAAGAAAGGGGTGTATTGTGTTAAAACAAGCCAAACAAAGCTGAAACTTGAATAATCCTCAGTCTTATTCTTTATGTTATATGTAAACCCTTATCTTCACCCCAGATTTTTTTTTTTCGCCCTGTTGCTCCAATTTTTACTGAAAAAAATCTGAGAATCGACAAATAAAACTGGCGTGGCCTAACAGAAAACAAAAGCATTGTAACTGTCGGTCACTTTACATTTGTAATCTTCAACAAGTGGTATTACAGATGATGATTTCATGATCCTTTTTTCTTGGTTCAACCTTTTTTTTCTTAACTTTTCAGACAGTATTATGGACCTACAAGTTCTCCCAGTTGAAGGGTTCCTCAGACGACAACAAGTCCAAAATTAAGCTCCTGTTCCAGTGTCCCAACCTCAGGCACATAGAGACACAGGTTAGGAATAATTGTCTTTGTGTTAAAAATCTTTGTCTACAGGCGCAAGGCCGTCAAAACATGATATAGTTGAACTACTTTTGTGGCTTTTAAAGCGATCTTTCAAAAATGTTACAATAGTTTGTGTTTGCCTTGCTGACTTGCGGTTGTAATTTGTTACTCGTCTTTTAAATTGCATTATCTTTTTAGCTCGTATGTATTAACAATGGCAATATGATATACGTTAAAGTTTGGTTGACTTTCCTTGGACAATATGAAGAGATGGGTCAATGTCCTAGAGGTCAGAGTTTTGAGTCATTTGGTATGACTTGTGTGTATGTTTGTTGTTTATTTGTTTGTTTGTTTGTTTATTCCCCAGGAGTTGGAGTGTCCAAACCTGCAGGCCCTCCTGTTCAGTATGCACGCCTTTCTGTCCGCCAAACTCGCTGCTGTCGACCCTGGCTTCGTACGCAGTCTCGCCAACATGGCCGTCTAACCGCGTAACCTTATCAGGACTTATAACCAATAGTATCTTTTATGATCATGTATCTTGATTATTTAAATTGAAATTCTCACAAAAGTGGGAAGTTTGGAAATTCCCACAAAAGTTGGAAGACAGTATGGATCAAAACTCCATATCAACGCTTACGCCCCTTTTCCACAGATCACTCAATGATTCTTGAAATATATTGATTTTTATCGTTTCGTGTTGTCTTTTAAATCCTTCTTTAACATCATGGATCATATTCCAATAATGAAGTCAAAGATTTAACGCAAGTCCAAATTCGGTTGCTGTACGCTCGCTCAGCAATCGCCGCCTAGTGGAAAGGGAGTGAAGTGCAGGCTTGATTTTTCCATGCACACATGGCAATTTATTTTGCCACTAGAAAATTTGCAATAGGTGGGTAACAATTATAGAAGAAAAGGCTCAAGATTGTCAAAAAAAATTAATCTTATATATCATAAAGTATGTTGTTCAAAATGAATCAGTCTGAAATTCAAGTTTTGGGGCCCACACAGTGACTGTTGTTCATAAAACCAAACTGAAATCCTGCCATCAAAACAGGTCGTTTTGCCAGGTCTACTAGCTTGTAAGAAGCCGCACTTTTAGCGAGTGTACAGACATGTTTGTACAGACTTTGTACAGGAGACAGTATTTTTGCTATAATCGTCAAAGAAAGAACATAAGGCCACACCAATTTAATTTGATAGTTAACGGATTTTTATTTTCCCCCAAAAAAAATTTTAGAAAAAAAAAAAAATCATGAAATTTTTTTTTTTCTAAAATTTTTTTTTGGGGGAAAATAAAAATCCGTTAACCAAGAAATTAAATTGGTGTGGCCTAACTATCCAAAGTGCACTCTAGTCATGTTGACATTATCCTAGATCCCTTATACAAGATATGACGAATTTCGTTCTGCAAAATTTATTTTAAACATGTACCATGACAATATTTGAGTACTATTGTGATGTTATTCTAGTCCTGTTTTTGTCTTGTCTTATTCAAAAGTTATTTAATATCTGTGGCAGACATATCTAATTGCTCTTAAATAATAATCCAAATCATACTTTTTAACATACATGTAATACTGCTGATATAGTAATAGTTTTAATATATAACATTTTTGTAATTGTTATGCTATAAAATGATGTATTGTATTTTGTGTAATGCTTTTAAATGTGACTAAATTGTCCTTTTATCATACATTGTAACAATGCCAGAATAAGAATTTCAGACAAATACAATTTGTGTGCACAGATTTGTTCTTGAGCCTCAGTCTTTTGGATCTAAGAGTTATTTTGACTCCATAAGCTAATAAAAGCTACAGTTTATATATAGAGGTTGAACTGTGGACCCTTTCTTGAGTCTGGCCAATTCTTGGATTACAGCCGAACGATCTGAAATTTTCTATGGGGTACATAGAACAAATGCTCAAAGAACTTTGTTCGCATTTTTGGCATACACCACTTCAAAATATGATGGGAGGGGGGGATTTGGAAGAGATAATTGGCTCTTTTTCTCATATGACCATATATGGTGTTGCCATATATGGTCACATCTTTATTCCTATGGCCAGGTGGACTCATTCCGTCAGCCAATGAGAGAGCGTCTATCAAATCATCCATTCATTTTCAAAACTGGAGCTGATTGGTTGAAATAGTCAATCCAATTAGGGGCACTAACTGTTACATGTGCAGGGCAGGGTGTGTGTTTTTTGCACAAAACTTACTTTTTAATTCTAACTACTATCAGTGATAGGGAATATTTTTCTCACTTACTTTTACACCTGAATACAAATCAACAAGAAAACAGAACAGCAAATATTTTCATGATTGATATTTATTGTAATTTTAGGAAAGTACATTCGCCAAAAGTGAAACACATGTTACAGTAATTGCTGCTAAGCTGAAGTACCTCTAGCTGCTGAAGGTGGTACTGCACTATCATCAACTTTCTATCACACATACAAAATGTACACATGTTTAGACATACAGTTATATGGATCATTGCCAAATGTCACCACAGTGGTGAAACATCGCTGGCTGAGTCTCGCGGGTCACGTGGTACGCAGTAGTGAACTAGCGGGAAAGCTTCTGCTTTGGAACCCCGACGCAAATAGAAGGATTGGTCGACCAATCACAACACTCAAGAAACTCATAGAAACCGAAACTAGTTTGGAAGGACAAGAACTCCTCTCTGCAATGAACGACAAGAAGTTCTGGAGAGCAAACTTCACTTGCTACACCTCTTAAGAGGAGGACCGATGATGATGATGATGATGAGTAGACATACAAAATCCTAAAGTTAACATCCCATACCCCCCTCACACTTTCAGTAGGTGATTCCGAAAGTCTCAGTGCAAGAACAGATAATAGTGGGCTATGGGTTGACAACATTTGCCACAGGAGGGGTGCATTGGACAGAAGGTGTATTTTCCACAAGGCCAGGTATCGGCACAACAACCAGGGGCTAGCCTGGCTCACAGCCCCTGCTTGCGGAGCCGTCACCGGTCCTGAGAACTGTGCTGTAGCCTCAATGGCCTGGTTCCAGTCTACTGGACAAAAGCCTGTTTCCTGCTTCTTAGTCTGTTAGAGTCTATTGGGCTAGCTTTGATTACTAGAAAAGTACAAGATACTTTAGATAGTATTCGTACGTTTTGAACTATGTATGCTGGCAGAAGTCAAAAGATTCACAGGGAAAGCTGCAATACCGATATAATCTGCAAGGAGGCATTATTACACCGTTCCTCTTATGAGGACTCGTAGTTGCTGTTTTCTGTAGATTGAACTTCGGCCCACCAAGCAGTGGCTATAGTTTGATTGACAACCACGGCTAGAGGAGCCGTAATTCACTCTCAGTATCATGAAGCAATAAATCACCATCCTCAAACAAGCCGTCAGTCATTGCCAGATGTAGAAACAGGTGCAGCCCTCCTCAGCAGCAGTTCCACAACCAACCGTTAGGTGGCGTCCGTGCGTGGTGAAGAGAGGCACCCAAGGCCGAGTACGACTCTTCAAGCAAGAGATAGTTTTGTTTCATCCCCGGCTTGCAGAGCCGTTCCCTGCCATGGGCTTTATTCCGGGGACCCCTCCATTGACCATACAGTACATTTCTTCTGAAAATTAAAAGAAGAACACGCCAAAATTAATAGAAATGCAAATGAGTAACAAGAATTGTATACCTATTGAAAATGAAGGAAATACTGTAGTACCAAGGAGGTTAATCTCCTTGGTAGTACTTAGAGAAAACAGGATCACAATACAAAAGAGTACCTTTTTTTGGAAAAGGAAAATACTAGAAAAATGCCGCTGGTTGCTGTACGGAAATGTATGTGGACTTACATTACATGGACAAGATCTAGGATTGCGTCAGCATTTAGCGACTGCCCCCAAGCTATGGATAAACAGTCAACAAACCAATTCTGGAGACTTCCTTCGGGCTATGGGTGAAATGTAAAACTTATTCGTCCAAAAATTGACGCCAAAAAAACACTTTTTTGGTCCATTAGTTTACTACCTGACGTAAAAAAAAAGCTTTGAACATCTTTACTTGTCCTACACCTGTTTTATCCCCACCATTTTTGTAATGTGAATCTTCAAGTTGATAAACAAAAGGATGAATAGAATGAATGATTAGGGTCATTAAATGACCAGACAGGTATAAATTACAGGTGTCGGACGAAGCCGATTTAAATCTCTGGGTTTTTTTTCGGTTAGAAAATGCTGAGTCACTATAAAGCTTTACTGCATGCATGTCCTAGCATAAAACTAGGGGATAGCAGTGGCCGGGATTTTTAACGCTGCCAAATACTGTAGATGCAGAAATGTTCGCGGTGGTTTTATGTTCGCGGTTTTCGCGGTGAACTCTTTGTCGCGAACTTAAAAACACCTCGAAAGTCCGTTCCATTGTGTGACTGTAGTGCTACTATTGTTTCAAAAGCGAACTCAAAACCACCGCAAACACTTCATTTTAATTTCTCCTTACCGCGAAATTAAATCTCCGCGAACATTTCTGCATTTACAGTATTAGTATGTTTTGCCGGGCCCGGCCCACTAAGAATACGCCTGTTGTTGGCAGTCTGTCATTTCAACCGGGTAAACGTTAACGACCCCGTGTGCGCTAATCCGCCTAGACGGGAGGACAACACTCCCAGCACCGTAGAGATACCGGGGAGCCCCCGATGGTAAGGTTACCGGGCTACAAAGGGCTCCAAGCAGATGTTGGGAGGAAAGAGCTCAACTTTCTGTAAAAAAAAAAATACAAGGCAGCTAGAAACGTCACGATATTTTTGTTTACGAGATCTGTTCAAAGATGGCTGAAGGGATTTGTATTGTTGTGGGGACAAGGGCGTGTCCGTGTCTGTCTGTGCCTCGGGACCGAGATCACTGCGTGGCCTCGTGACCAGGGTTGTCTGACCTGTCGTCTGCTAGCTGCGTGCGCTGTGCGTGACAATGTAGTGACTTGTCAGTCACTTTTCCCGTGTTTGAAAAAAAAAGTTTTAACATTCTGTTTAGAGATAACTTTCCCAATAACTACGACTTTCTGAGGAAAACCCATTTATATGAATACTTCTTTAGGACACGTACTCCCGGAAAGCCCATGTTGAAAATCGCGAATCAGCACCCCGCCCCCTTCCAAATAAAGAAGAAAGAAACGCGGGCGCTCCTAGAAGTCTGCGAAGGAGGCTGCAAAAGACATAACCTGGGTACCAGACCACCGCGCTACAGTCGCTAATCCTTCGGCCGGGGAAGCAACTTGCCCCGCCGCCACAGTTAGCACACGACCCCTAAGTATCTTACGCGCGATAGATATTCAGAGAGATCGGCTGCCAAGAGAGAGCGGGTGCCAAGTCTATCCCCTACTAGACCTTTCTCGAATCGCGCAAAGGGTCTGGTATCCAGGCTATAAAAGACAGGGATATAGCTAAGGACGCGATAAGACCTTCACAGGTGCATTGAAAAGAACACGTGTTCGTCAAGTGCGAATGTCAACATTCATATGAAGTTTGTCCAAGACAACAAACAATATAAACATCAAAGTCACGTTCCCATTTCACTACTTGGCGTAAACGTCAAAGTAATAAAAAGTAAGGCGAAGGTTGCTGGCTAATAAAACGGCTTCCAATATATAAATGCAATAATTTTCTATTTAAATACAGATTCAGAAGGCTAATTTATGTAGATTACGATATAAGTAGTATTCTTCTAACATTGCCCTGTTCCTATTTTCCAGCATATGATAAGGGATTTTACGCAAAGTGTTGGTAATATACGTTACTAGTACTATATCTCGCTTTAATGGAACATGTACTGTAACGTTACATCAAAACATATTGGCCTACGATACAATTAACTTGCTAAGGCCACGGGCATAATATGCTTGCTAAGGCGTAACCACAAAAAGGCTAGTACTACGAATAACCAGACATAACCTTAGACCTATAACCAGACAAACTAAAGAAGGTTAATTGATTCAATCACAATACGGATGGCTGTACAAACAACTTCTCAGTGCAGGGGATATCGTCTCACGACTGCGCTACGGGAATAAAACTTCAACTCACCTTAAATTTTCCGCGCGTACGCTGCAAAGCCGTTCAAAACGCCTCAAGTAACAATACTGGCTTCTCTAAAATCCTTCCAATATGCTAAATATTTATCTAAAAGGGAATAACTCTAAACGGAGCGACACGGGTAATGTTTCATCGCTCTCGTCGTGTCTCCGACTGGCACCTTTCCACCCCCTGCAGATCAAGGATCGTCCCTCTCCCTGATTGGTTGTTTGTGTATGACGTTTGGGGTAGTGATTGGCTGAGGTTGGCCCTACCGGGCTGTGATTGGCTGTTGTGGATTAGATCACTGTGCGGTCCCGTGCTGGGGGAGTGCACGTACACGGGGTGTGTATGGTGGGCCCGTGGCTCCCTCCATGGGTAGCCGGTGCCTACTTGCTGCTGGACAGGCCGGTGAGCCCGTGCCGACGCCCCCAGCACGCCCCACTGCCTCCCAACCTATTGGATGAGCCGGTAAAGCAATTAAAACAAACAAAGCGACTATTTAGACAACTAGTAAGCCAAAACGACCTGTGGGTTTTTACAGTTCCTGGGCGAAGATTCTACTCTAGATGTACTGACAGTCTCGGCTACCAGGCTCTATAGGTGGTTGGAAAATGTAGAACTTGACACTGACATTTCCAAATAGAGGTTAGCAGGCCGAGAAATACAGTTTGCTACCAGCTAGCTCCTTGGCATACTATTTCTGTCTATTTGGTCAATTTCTACATTTTTCCAGCCACCTATTGAGTAGAGTCTACTCTAGAAGGTCAAGTAAACGGGGAAGGTCGTTCATACATCTTCAAGCAGATACTGTGAAGGAAGATCCTAAGGTAGTTTTCTTTATGGCCCCGTTTTAGGACGCGCAAACGCACGCCTCTTTAGCTGTAAACTAAACAGACCAGGCAAACAAAACGGTAGAGGTTAGTAGGTCATGCTACTAGACTACAGATCTCCAAGCAGATGTAGGGTGCGACTGAGTGTTTTGTAGATGCGTGTTTTGCGACGTCTTGCATGGTAGTGGCAAAAGTTTTTAATCTCCAAGCAGATATAGAAAGGCCGGCAAAATCTTAACTCAAGCCCCGAGTTCGCAGAGCAGAACTGAGCACACTTGTGAAAAGTTACGATTTTGACCCTCTATATCTGCTTGAAGATCACGCCTTTTAGTTTACCTCGTCGGCTACTTATAGACGTACAATGAAAACTGGCGTGAAACCTAAAGAAAAAAAAACTTTATAAAGAAATAAAGTAAAGAAACACCGAATCGGACCCCACATCTCTTGGAGATCGTTATCTTATGGCCTAAGGCGCTCGCTACTTTTAACCATAAAAACCGTGTCTGGAGGGAGTTCTGCCTTTGACCTAGTTTCTCACTGAGTGCTGGGCCATGGCTGTTAGTTCAAGGTCATTCAAGACTGGCTAAATTCTATTTAGGGATGTCTCTGTGGCTTCACAGTTGAGCTCCTGGTTCCAATTAGTAGGTAACTGGGAGACCCCGGTTCGAATCCGGGGAAGGGTATCCTGGTAGGAGCTTCATTCGTCTTTGGTGGGGTAGCCTGAATTCAATCAAGCCTCCTGTGACCGCTCGCCGCCCTGTAACCGCCTCGGAGGGGACAGAAACCCCCGGACAGCTGGAGTTTGCGTTAAACAGACTATTGGTGGGGATGCATCGAGCGCGTTACAACAGCCCCACTAGTCAGATGTGTACCGACTGGCTGTGATGATACAACATGGTGAATTTTCGAATGTCAGGTATTTTGGATCAAACATGACGAAATGAGAATACACCATCACTGTCCCCCTTTGCTCGCGTATGATTTTATTCATTATGTGCTAATCAGAATTCTAAATCCGTAATAATTCAAACAAGAGCCTCTACCAGGCTCCATGGACCGCTGGAAGAATAGTAGAACTTGACCAAATAGAGTAAATAGTACGCTATGGGACTCAAACTACTGATTTTGCCATGCTTTCTCTGTTGATTATTGTATTTTTTCGGGATTGGTGAACCGGTTTCAAGTCAATTTCTAGATTTCTAGAATGCTACTATCCATTGGTCGAATTTCATAGTGTCCCTCTCTCTCCGTGGCTGACTTCCTTAGCATACGTTCACTCTATTTGGCCAATTTCTACTATTTTTCCCGCGATCCACGGAGCCTGGTTAAGGCTACTTCGCACACAAAACCAACGTGTATTGTTCATGATACCATTCGGGGTTTCTCGATGTCAAGTCGCGTCTCGGCGACAAAACGTGCGAACGGGAGGGACAAGCATTCAAAGCTCTTACTGGGGGAAAGGCAACTGACCGGAGGTGACCCCGCTGTCGTTCGGTGTTTTGTCATATCCAAGCAGATGTTGGGAGGTAACCAGTCTAGCAACGTCGTTATGTTTGTTTTCCTAACTATTGAGGAAGGTTGTGTGTGTACATGTGTGTGTGTCTATGTGTGTGTGTGTGTGTGTGCGTTCGTACGTGTGTGTCTGTGTGTCTGTGTGTGTTTGTGTGTGATCGGTATGTGTGTGTGAGTGAGTGTGTGTGTGTATGCGTGTGTGTGCATGCGCGTGTGTGTGTTTATATATATATATGTGTGTGTGTGTGTGTGTGTGTGTGTGTGTGTGTGTGTGTGTGTGTGTGTGTGTGTGTGTGTAGGTTTGTATGTGTGACTGTCCGCTTCCAACAGGGGCAAAATAACTTACATCGCTAGGAATACGCACGGACACGTGCCGATCATTTACTACTAACATACTACTGCGACATACTCATTAGGTGAGAAAATCGGAATATTAGGTCAAAGTTTACAGGCATTTTGACTGAGTGAATAAAGGAGCGACGTTTGGAGTAATATCGTTTGTTGACGTTGAGCTTTAAGGCCAGGTGGGCCACTACGTGCCACAGGCAGTGTAGGTTGATATCCAGCTGCGTTGCGTAGATACCCAAATACACTAATAGAATACACTGGAGACGCAAAAACCTTCCGACAATTAGTTGAAACAAGTATTGCTTTTATCAGTAGTATAAGAAAATAAGTAGTATAAGAAAATATCACAATTTAGATTTTTTCATGTCGATCTAAATTAACATACCAGAATCACAGAACTAGGTTTACGACTATAACGTTATATATGAATTCGTACATTTTTTTTCAAATTCTAATGATTATCATACATTGAAAACACCACAGTTATGATATTCATTTTCATGAATGCCACAGAAAGACATCAAAATATAACATACGTAGCATTGTGAGACTAATTAGTATGTACACTATGACAACATTAACTGCAATAGTGGTAGTTACAACATGCGAGGGACAAAATACAAAACGTGGAAAGCCTTCTAAATAAAACGGTGCTCTTAATTGATGTTTTGTTTCATGAGGCGGTGTAACAAACTAACTTCTACACTACGCACTAGGTTTTGTTCTTTAAACCAGAGACCACCAAACGGCTCCCCTGGCGATTGATGTTATATTGCATCCATAAGTACTCCTTACTCTTGTTCTTTCTTTTCTTTCTTTCTTCAAATCTCAAACCTTGGCAGACAAAACAAGCCTGGATGGCGGTGATATTTACAAGAAAAACGGAGATCAACACTCCTTGAGTCCTTGGAGTATTTTGAAAGGAAAGTTCGATCTATTGACAAACAAACAAACAAACAAATAAACAGAAAAAGGTGCAAATATGAATGAAAATAGAATGTGGTAGCCTTTCAGAACGTGAGAATATACAGGGCATATACACTAGACCATAAGGAAATACTTCCTTGGCTTGGCTTCGCTATAAAAACTACATATAACGTAAACATCATTTCATACACAGCGGGTAGACTAAGGATACATATGGACATCATCCGTTTTCCCTAAACAACTTTGTCTTTTTATTCAACTGTTCAACTGCTTGTATAGGGTAAAGAAGAAGAAGCCCGCTCAGAAAACATAACGATCTTTCACCCCGACATCTACTTGGCTTGCAATTAGAGACCCTACTTGGCGTGGTAGCTAAAAAGGGGAATGCAAAAATACAACTGTCCATATGTTTTTAAAAAAGTGAAGGACTATTGTGTCTGTGAGAAAGGTATTGGTCTTGGTGCAGGTACAAATATTGGTGCCCGCCCGAAATCTCTCTTGAAGTACAAATAGTAATTTGCAAGTCGGTTGGAGTTCTTCATATCAGACGACTTTCTGGTATTATCGAGTTGCCGATCTTGGCTCGGACCCTGATGCCTCAAATCTCTCTCCGAGAAGACGTTGATGAAGTTTTGTCCAGGTGTGTTAATGTATGTGTGCCGTGGTGCTAGATACTGTTCTCCAATACAGGTCATTTTCCACAAATGTACATGTATGGTGGTTAACCGGTCTGACTGCAGTACCGTTGACGTTGGTGTGGGGGCGTTGTGCGGTCGGGTCTCTGGCGTACCGGTTTCTGTACAAGTCGAGTAGGTTTCTTCTGCGACGTTCCTGGTAACAATATGGAAGAAGAAGAAACCGTTTCAAGACATTCTTGGACAGAAAAAAGTATCGAACGCTCAAATTCTTCCTTTTCCCTCTTTCAAACCTTAATTGTCACACAAAAAAATGCAAGTGATCCCCGCCCGCCCAGACAGCTTAGTCCGCTCGGGGTGTGTTTACGGCCCTGGATTAAATTCGTTCGGAACTCTCTATGGCAGCTAAAGTAGAAAGGCTGCGAAATTCTATATGGCAGCTAAGTAGACAGGCTGACAAAAACGGCTCAATATAGCAGACTGGGCCCGGTAAAACAATCCTAAGCCGACCCCTAGAAACTAGGACCAGGCTAGACGTAACTAGCAACGGAGTCATATTCCACGTATCGACGCCAATGATGTTTTTGGAAATACAAATCATACTTATTTTGAGCTAGATCGATGGACAGTGATATTTTCATTAATGTTTACTCAATAAGACAATATAGATTTCTAATTTCTCCACGTTTACAGACAACAAAAAAACACCCTCTTCTTAGCGTCACAAAACCCACACATTACAGAAAAAGTGGGATCATTCGTCTTCCACTGTCTCGGAAAAAGAAGTCGAACCCAATAAGTCGAATTTAGTGTCAGTAGTGTAACTAGAGCTGTCGAATACAGTGTTGTTCAATATCTAGACGTCTGCCCGTTCTTTTCATGTTAAATGTACTTGCAATTAGCCTACGGGCAAGAACTTGCAATAAATTCAGATTTGTAGAAGATGAAATAAGTGTTGCTTGTGTTCAAGGCCAAACTTCGCGACCGCTACAAAAACAATATTGTATTCAAAAGATAACATACGGGGTTAGAATCAATAACTTTGTTTCCAAACAGGTACAGATTACTAGTATCTATTGACGTAAAAGAGGACATTTTTAGGTGAATTTAATTTCGCGGTATGGAGAAAATGGAGTGATCGCGTCGGTTTTAAGTTCGCGGTTGAAAGAAAGGGGTATAGGCGGTCAGGAGACGCGGTGGTTTCAAGTTCGCGATGGAATGTTAACCGCGAAAACCGCAAACATGAAACCTCAGCGACCATTTCCCTTTTTACAGTACCTGCGCGCCATACACCACTACTGTTTACTGACAACGGCACGGAATCACATGGTAAGAGAAAAACATCTTGCTAGAAACGTCTGATGGTATGACGTCAGCTGATAGTGAGAACTGATAAAGGGTGTCGGTGATGACGTGGACCAATGGGAAGAGTCCAGAATCTCGCCACGTAACTGTTCGTATTGGACTCGGCGGTACATTCCATCGGGGTATCTCGTCTAAGACGGACCGCACTTCGGAGAGAAGACAAAGCGGACGGTGGTTTGGAGACGACTGCACAGTCAACTGTTTCCTAGTATTGTCAGAGTGCATCAAACGGTACGTAATGTTGACGAAGGGAAATGATTTTGTAACGAACATTTCATATATTTCTAGTTTGTGTTATTTCTGTTTGAATAATATTCCGACACCATTGCCGTAAAAGTCATTGTTCTATTGCACTCAAATTTTGATAGAAAACCAAAATTTGACTTTCACAACTTGTATGATGTCGAATGGAGAAACATTAATACCTTTGCATTCAAATGTTGAGTTTATTTGCCATAATATGGACTATCAGAGAGAGAGAGATTTTTTGTGCCTGATTTGCAGTTTGTGGCAACTGGTTCTGTGTTTTAGATTTGTAATTTTCAGATATCGTTAATCGTTGTACAAGTCTGTGCGTTCATACCTGTTCTTTCACAGACTTCTTGACGACAGACATGCTGTGGAAAGTGTTGCTGTTCACCACTATGGCGCTCGCTGCCATTGTACGAACCGACGCCGGTACGCTCTCAAAAATACTCATTTTCCACTAGACCGCGTTGCGACAGTTAAGTGACCAAAAATTTGATACATCACTCAGCGAATTTCATAGATAAAGACCGATTTCTGAAAAAAAATTATGTGTGGTTTATCGTCTTTCTTATTTAGAATATTGCATACTTTGCATATCTTGCAGCATGGCAATTATGAAATCAAGGCTCACTCAAATCTAATTTTGGTCGTTGTGTGGGCGCTCCGCGATCATCGTCTAGTTACAAGGGCAGTTCTTATTTGGTCCACTCATACCGGGAAGGACCTCTACGTTTTTCGATAGGCGCGGTACGGATACTTTAACTTGCTTGAGGTGTTCATATTTACGTATCCCCAAACACGGGACCTCCGTTTAACCCCCCAGCCAAGATGACATCTTTAACTGAAGCGAGGTACACATTTCCACCTGAGTCGAGTGAGAAAATTGGTCTAAAGTGCCTTTCCCAAGGACACAACATCGAGGCCTGTTGGGGATTCGAACCAAGGACCTCCAAGTTCTGAGTCAACAACCATAACCACAAGACCAACGAGCCAGCTATAGTGAAGAAGTGTTGCAAGAAATATCTTAAAGGAAACCCAAGCAATATTAGGGTCCGAAAAATCGGATTTTGAAAGTCAATTTATTTAGTCATTTCTATACATGATTAGTTCAAACAACACTATCGCAATGCATAGCGACGTCCATAATGCAAAAAGACGGCGTTGATGTGATGTGATGTGAGAACTCACTTAAAATCATGT